>JAJQQW010000023.1:6621443-7171443 GCA_025583905.1 Ia io | reverse complement strand
TTGGCTGTGGGTGCCTCCATCTTTGCAATGGTGTGAGGGTCAATTAGCATATTCCCTTTTTATTAGATAGGATTATTTATTTTTTGTAAATTAAAGCAGCAATGGGTTTTTTTTTTTAAGTATCAATTGAACAAAGATGACAATGTTTTATCAGGTTTGCTTTTATTAAATGTTGTACGGAAGCAAAAGTCACATATGTGATAGGACTAGGCAGTGACATACCATTTCTGGGCAGAACACATCAAACCTTTAACTACATTCAGACCCTGTGCAGCTTGCAGACAGATTCTGTCTATGTACCTCACACCCTGTTTTACCAGCTGTTAATTATTTCATTGACTCAATGCACCCTAGCTTATTTGATCAATACTTGCTTGGTGGTTGATTAGGTTATTCTCAACTTTTCAGCTACAATGAACACACTTGTCCAATTACTTTCTGATACAAAATCCTTATGGACATCTATATATATAAAAGGCTAAGTGACCTACCGTCCGTCCGACTGACCGGCCGGTACATATGACGTGCACTGGCAATTTAAAAATAAATGTTAACTCACACATGCATGATACACATAAAGCTCTCACTGGCGCCAATCGCATGCGTGTTTTAATTTTGTAATACGACCAGAGGCCTATTGCATGAAGATTTGTGCAATAGGCCTTCCTTCCCCTGGCTGCCGGCACCGGTTTTCCTCCGGCACCCAGGACCCAGGCCTTTGCTCTGGCTACCGCCTTCCATCTTCGCTCCAGCCGGAGTCTTTGCTCGCTCCAGCTGGAGCCTTCAGTCTTTGCTCTGGAGCCGCTCCTGTAGCTTCCTCTGCCCCCCACTCTCCCCCTTGTAGCAGGCGTCCCACCCCGCCTGGCCTCTCTGCGCCTGCATGCGTGCTGCCCAGAGGCCTGGAGCGGCTGGGGGGTGGGGGCCACCACCATCTTTGTCGGATTAATTACATACTCACTCCTGATTGGCTGGTGGGTGTAGTGAAGTGATGGTCAATTTGCATATTTCTCTTTTATTAGTGTAGATATTATGTATGCTATTTTGACATGTAATTTTTTGCAGTAACATAATTACTACACGAATCTCTCTTCTAATTAATTTCCTTTCAATGTGCACGAATCCATGCACTGGGCCACTAGTATGTTCATATTATTCAAAGGGTCTCCGCTCCCCCTTCAGGTCTCAGCTTGGGGAGCAGCTCCTGGGAAGCCTTCCCTGCCTGTGGGGGAGGGGGGCTCTGCTCTGGGCTCCCTTAGCCCCTTGGGCTCCCCCATCACAGCACTGACTCCTATGAACGTGGCCCTCCCTGTGAGGGCATCTCTCCCTTGCACTGGGAACTCCTTGGGGAAGGGATGTATTTCGTCCCCTGCTCTGTCCCCAGCTCAGCACTGTGCCTGGCTTAGCGTCTGCATCATCCCATCATTATCAGAATCATCCAAACGGCAGACAGCCGGGCAGTGTGCTGGGCACTTGCTACTTATCCTCACTGCAACCCTAGGAAGTAATTACGTCTGTCCCCATTTTACCGATGAGGAAACTGGGACAGGACACAGAAAGGTTAGGTCACTTGTCCAAGGCCAACAGCTGGTCGGTTGGAAGAGTTCCAAGCAGGCTGTCTGGCTCCAGAGCCCAGCCCTTCGCCTCCACATTAAAGAACGGACAGAGGGGCCGACCGAGCACATGGCCCTGGACCGAGCGCTTTCCATGCAGCCGGGGGAGGTGTCACGTGCCCATTTTACAGATGAGGGTGCTGTGGCCACAGAGGGGAAGTGGTTTTGCCAAGGGTGCCCAGATCATGCCCACAGATCTGATTGCAAAGCTAAGGCTGCAGAAAATAACTTGTGTGCAGAGGAAATGGGAAGGGAAGGGGAGGGCAGGGGAGAGCAGAAGGACAGAGGAAGGAAGAGAGGGAGGGAGTTGGTTCACCTCAAAGGCTTGGGCAGGTGGGGGAACATGTCCCTCACCATCTGACCAGCCTCAGAACCTCACCTCTCTCCCCCCACCAGCCTCCGCTGTGAATTCAGTGAGATTTACACTTAAAAACGATCTCGTCTAACTGGTTCATTTCCGAGATAATAACTGGAAGCACAGAGAGGTTAAGTCACTTGCCCAAGGTCACACAGCTCCCTAGAGTCAGACGTCAGACCCAGCCTGACTCCGGACGTCAGACCCACCCCTCTCCTACCCCCTCTGCCAGGCTTGCCCAGCGGACTAAGTGCTTCCGTCTCATCCTGCCTTGCTGTACAGATGGGAACACTGGATCCGGAGAAGGCGAGACGCGCCCAAGGTCACCCAGCAGTGAGCAGCAGCCCCAAAGCCTCCTGGCCCAAAGGAGAGGACATTCCGCAATGCGACGGGGAGCCCGTACATCACCCCTAAAGGTCCGTGACTAACAGACACCAGTGGGACCCCAGCAGCAGCCTCGCCTGGGAGCCTGGGAGACATGCACAGCCCCAGACCTCACTGCAGACAGCAGAATGGGACCCTCGGGGGCGGTGCCCAGCCAGCTGTGGGGGGAGCAAGCTGCTGGGGGAGCCGGAGCTCGCTCGAGTCTGAAAATCACAGATACAGACATTTCCATTAGGAATACAACCTGGGTCCCAGAACAAGTTCTCTTGCCAGGCCACAGACTAGTGGTTAAGCAGTGGGGGGGCTTTGCCCGGCCGGTGTGGCTCAGTGGTGGAGCATTGACCTATGAACCAGGAGGTCACGGTTCCATTCCAGATCAGGGCACATGCCTGCGTTGCAGGCTGGACCCCCAGTAGGGGGCGTGCAAGAGGCAGCTGATTTGATGGTTCTCTCTCTCATCATGGATGTTTCTTTCTCTCTGAAATCAATAAACAATATATTTAAAAAGAAAAAAGAAGGAGAATGAGGAGGGCTTTGAAGTCAGATAGACCAGATCTGATTGAACCCCTGTCTCCACCCCTGTGAGCCCTGTGATGGGGGCAAGTCCTTTCACCTCTCCGAGCCTCGGTTTCCTCATCTGCTGTGGGAGGAGGAGCGAGGAGGAGGAGCAAAGGAGGAAGAGGAGGAGAGGGAGGTAAGGATGGAGAGGTGGAGAAGAGGGAGGAGAAGAGGGAGGAAGAGTGGGGGAGCCAGCCTTTCTGGAAAATCAAGCACACTTGGGGGATCCTGGAAGGGGAGCCAGGTGAACCCCACCTGTGGATGTGTTACCAAAGCAAGCGAGACTTGATTGGCTGCAGCAAAAGCATTGGTAGGACAGTGAAACAAGGAAGGGCATAGAAGAAACAGCAGGAGCGCCTCGGCTGGGCTGCTTTGGTCATGAGAAGTCAGAGAAAAGGGGGCCTTGGAGGCAGGTTCAGGGGTTAACCCTGGATGAGCTGCCGCTGCCCATTGCTCCCCTGGTTGCAAGTCTCTTGGGGTCCCTTAGAGGGAAGAAGGGGGAAGGGAATGGCGTGGGCGTGCTCCCCCAGGGGAAAGCGAGTGCTGGGCCCTTTGTTCGAGGGTATTTTTCTCTCTTGCTGGTGGGAATCTTAGGGCGGGGGCAGTTTCATTAGAACAGGCGTCCTCAAACTACAGCCCGCAGGCCACATGCAGGTGTTTTGGCCATTTTGTTTTTTTACTTCAAAATAAGATATGTGCAGTGTGCAGAGGAATTTGTTCAGAGTTTTTTCTAAACTACAGTCTGGCCCTCCAACGGTCTGAGGGACAGTGAACTGGCCCCCTGTTTAAAAAGTTTGAGGACCCCTACATTAGAATATCCAGCAGCTTTTCAGGTGCGTCCTTTCAGGGTCTAGGTCTCCACTGATTGGTCGGGGCCGCCAGGGGGTCATTAGTCAAGGCAGTTGGTCCTGAGGCAGCCTTGGGGCCATTCGTCTGGTTTTCCTGTGTTGCTGGGCCTGGAGCTGAAACACAACTGAGGCCTAGATGTTATCTTTAGGGGGGAAGGGTCTGGGGGTGCAAACTGCAGGACCAGGGGATGCTAAGGGGGGAAAGGTCACCCGGGGGCGAGGCCCTTGCTTTCCTAGTTTTGCTTTTAGCACCTTCTGTACCTGGCCCATGTCCTTGCTCCGCTGAGTCTGCCTAATGGCCTAGAACAGATGGGTTTATGGGAATCGCTTCTCCCCCCTTCAGTGCACTACTGTGGGCCTCCCCCGCAGCCTGAGGCTGTGATGAGGTTTGATCAGCTGGGAGCCACGTGTGGCTCCGGGCCGGCCAGGCCTCTGGATGCCAGGGGTCGGGGGTGAAGCACAGAACCCCTCTGCCCCCTGAAGAACAGAGACCATCAGAAGCCGCCATTCTGCACTTGGGTAAGTTTGGCATTTTCTTCCTGGGAGTGGAAAGGGGTTGGGAGGAGAGGATGTGGTTTTTTTTTTAAAAAGGATTTTGAAAACTGGGGCCTGACGTGGGGATATTGGGGCCTGAGAGAGAGGCAGTGGCCTACAGGGCATTTAAGAGGCCTCTGTTTATCCCCTTGGAATCTGTAGTCCCAAGACTTCGGATCGAGCGTCATCTTTAAAAATATATATATATGATTGATTTCAGAAAGGAAGGGAGAGGGAGAGATAAAACATCAATGATGAGAGAGAATCATTGATCACCTGCCACCTGCACGCCCCACATGGGGGGGATCAAGCCTGCAACCCAGGCGTGTGCCCTGACCCGGAACTGTGACCTCCTGGTTCAGGAGCCACACCGATTGGGCCAGCTTCATCCTGACGCTCCACTCCAGTCGGTTGGTTCTGGAATCCGGGAGCTCTGCATTCAGGGGGTCCGAGGTCACATCCAGGCCTGGCTGGAAAGAGCACAGTGATTGATTAGCAATGCCTGCCCCAGACCTGGGGGGTCGGGGCGGGGTGCCTTCCTTCTCCCACCCTGTCCTCCAACAACAGTCCATCCCATAGAGCCTTATGTAGTCTGAAGTACTTTAAAACCTTTTCGGCTGTTTGTATATGTGCGTATGTGCCGGGGACCTGAGGGACATTTTGAGTTTTGCCATGATGCGTGGGTGGGGGTCCTCAAAATGCCAGCGACCCCAGAGTCTTCAATGGCCTTCAAACAGGCTCTCCCGGGCCCCCAGCTCCTCGGGCCTCACTCAAATCAGGCTTAAGAGGGAGATTTTTCCATGGATTTTTTTACAAGGAGGCCGTATGTACCTTTTTATGTGGGTCATGAAAAAAATAGAAAACTTTAAAAACACGGAGCAACACGAGAAATTCGTCATAGCAACGGGGCTGCTTCTCCTGTTTTTGAAAAGTGGGCTTCACCCTCCTCCTCTTAGTACAGAGAGTTTATTTCCTGCCGGGCTCTGACTCAGAGACCAGCCCAAAACTCAGGCGGCCGCCTCTGAGGAGAGACGGGAGGGGTGGGGGCCTGGGCCTGGGACTGGGCCCGGGCCCGGGTGGGTGACGCCTGGGGGTCCCAGACCTCAGATCCTCCTCATCTGGCACGTCCCCCAGGCACGCAGGTGCCCCTGGTTTCCGGTCACCCATGTGCTCCCACCCCGGCTACCGCTTCAGAGCAGCCCGCCTGGCAGGCACAGCTGAAGGACTTGTACCAGCTCTGTAAACATTAAAAGATTTCCCGAGCAGCCAGTGAAGCCCAGCCCCACTGGGCTGTCTCCTAGAATCTCCCCACGGCCCAGGAGCCAGAGGGGTAAGGATTCTCAAGCAGGGGGCCTGGGTTGCCTGACTCAGGTTGCCTTTTCATTGATCAGGGCCCGTGTCCTATCAGATGATAAAGAAAAGATTCCCGCAGCCCGAGGGCTTCCAGGTAGCAACCGAGGGAATTGAGAGCACGGAGTAGGTTCGAATCCTGCCCCACCACTTACCAGCTGTGTGACCTAAGGCAAGTGGCTTAACCTCTCTGTGCCTCAGAGAGGTTATAATAGAGGGCATAGAGCAGGGGTCCTCAAACTTTTTAAACAGGGGGCCAGTTCACTGTCCCTCAGACCGTTGGAGGGACGGACTATAGTTTAAAAAAAAAACTATGAGCAAATTCCTATGCAATCTTATTTTGAAGTAAAAAAACAAAACGGCAAAAACACCCGCATGTGGCCCGCGGGCCGTAGTTTGAGGACGCCTGGCATAGAGGTAATAATAGAAACAGTGAGTGATGGTGGCAATGACTTGGGTTAACCCATATAAAGCACTTAGCATAGTACCTGGAACATAGACTCTCAGTCATTTCCTAGCTCCTATCCTTTAAAAAAAAAAAAAGATTTTTAAATTGATTTTTAGAGAGGAAGGGAGAGTGAGAGAGAGAGAGGAACATCAATGTGAGAGCAGAACATAGATCGGCTGCCTCCTGCACACCTCTTACTGGGGACTGGGCCCACAACCTGGGCATGTGCCCAGACCTGGAATCGAACCAGCGGCCTTTCGGTGCACGAACAAGGCCCAGCCAACGGAGCCACCAGCCAGGGACCTGTTTCTTATCCTTTTATAACACCCCATGACCCGTAAGAAAGCCGCCATCACGGGATCATAAGCGTGTGAGGAGACAGCCCAGGTCTAAACCAACACCTTCCTTCATTTCCCCGGGCTTGTCCCTGCTCAGACAGCCGCCCTCCGAGGCGCCGCGCCCTGGAAGGCCCATAAATAAGATTTCTCTCCGGGCTGCTCGCTAGCTGTTCGCGGCAGCTGGCTGCCTCCCGCTTCAGTGCTCTCCGCGTGCCTCCGGGTGATGTCGGGGCGGGAGGAAAGAGATGAGGGTCCAAGGGCTCATCTCGAATTCAGCAAAGGAAACTGTGACTTACTCACCCAGAAAGATGTCTGTCTAGCTCTGGCCGGATTCACTCCTTCGGGAGGTGGGCGGGCGGGCGGGCGGGGGGGATCTGCCCACCCTCACTGCTTTCACAGGACTCGGGCGGGTGTTATGGAAAACTGCCCGCGGAGTCATGTGTGGACCTCCCAGAGCCCAAGGTCCTGGGTGGCCACGCTCTCGGATTCGTTTCATGCCCACAGTTGCCCACCTTGGTTTTCACTATTTGAGGCATCTTGGTTCCCAAAACCCGAACTGGGCTCTGATGGCATCTGAAACACCACGCCGGCCGGCTCAGCGGTTGAGCGTCGACCTGTGAACGGGGAGGTCACGGTTCAATTCCCAGTCGGGGCACGTGCCCAGGTTGCGGGCTCGATCCCCAGTGTGGGGCCTGCAGGAGGCAGCCAATCGATCATTCTCTCTCATCATTGATGTTTCTATCTCCCTCTCCCTCT
This sequence comes from Ia io, assembly GCA_025583905.1. Lineage (NCBI taxonomy): Eukaryota > Metazoa > Chordata > Mammalia > Chiroptera > Vespertilionidae > Ia > Ia io. Next base: position 7,164,262 of record JAJQQW010000023.1, on the reverse strand, counting down.
CCCTTCCTCTCTGAAATCAATAAAAAACAACAAACAACAATAACAAAAAATAAATAAAATAAGCTTTGAAAAAAGATTTTTTTTTTTTTTTAAAAGAAAGAACTGGAGAAAAACAAGATAACTTTACCTCCCTCTCCTCTCCCACCTCTTCTCGTGAATTCCTATCCCATCTTTAGATGGCAACTTGGTCACTTCCTATAGGAAGTCTTGATGGAGGGCTCACAGGTCTTGAACACCTTCTCCAACACTTGCCAATCTCCCTTTATAACAGAGAGAACCGGCGCCGATTGGGCTCGGAGCTTTGGGCAGGCAACAGTGTCTAGCTATTCAAATAAAACATTGAATGCCATTGTTTTATTTCCACTGTTTCTTGGGGGAGGGATAGTTTGTGGTTACCTTCTAGTTGAGGAAAGCAATCATTGGTTTCTATTTACTGTGATCATCTCAATTTTCCTTGTGAGCGACACTTAACTGATCATCTTCATGAGCACATTTACTGACATTTTTAATGAGATTTAAAAGAGGTGGTATACAAGCAGAGCAAAAATCAAAAAGGTGGCACCGGATGACAGAGGCTTGAGAAACGCTGCCCCATGAAATTAAAAATAACCCAGCCATGTAATTATATTGCCCTGCCAGTATATTGCAAGTTACCTAAATAGCACAAATTCACAGTAGCCCATCACTATTAAAGCACATTTTTGAGGGCTTACGGGTGCGGTTACTTTAGCAACAGAGCTATAACTGAATCCTATTCAAACCGCAAGACATACGTGCCTGAGAACCTAATTATTGGACAATTATAGACCTAAGAAACACAGCCACGTCTCGCTTCCCCCTTGGTAGTCGGATAAAACGTGTCTACACAGAAGCCGTGTGGCACGGAAGAGCCCTTCCCTCCATTGCGGAGACCCTCGACCACCTGTGCCTGCAGAACCGCATGTATCCATTCATTCATTTGTTCATTTATAGTCACACAATCGCTCCCTGCAATTTCAACTGAGCCGGGGTGATGGGACCCAGAAACACAGTGAAGGACCGCAGCGGACCTCCAGTCCAGAAGGGGGAGCCAGATGTTACGCGCCCCCCCCCCACCCCCGACACACACACACCCCACCTTACATGCCTGCCAACTGCATTCTGACAAGAGCACCATTCTTTGCTAGCACAGAACCAAGGAACCTGCTGACCCTGGAGGTAGTCCGAGAAGGCTTCCCGGAGGAAGTGGCCACGTTGAGATCTAAAGATGGAATAGGAATTGATGAGAAGAGGTGGGCGAGGAGAGGGAGGTGACAGGGCAGGTGCGCCCAGGTATGTGCAGGAGCCCCTCGCCTCCCGTGCGCCCCTCGTGCAGTGAGCATCTCACCCTGGGCCATCACCCCCAAGAGTGATCCTTGCATTCAAAGATACGTGTTTCAAATGCCTTGGCCCCGAAGTGCCAGCCAGCAAGGGTTCTTCAGTGGGGACATGGTACCCAGTCCCCAACACTGAGGGAAAAGAGAGATGGTGAGTGGGTCCCCAACCTCAGCCTCCCTGTGGGATGTGAGAGAGGGATTTGCCTTTGCCGCTCAGAATTTTTTTATCATAGGCACCAATCTAGTGGTTCTTAGCCAAGGGCTGTACTTGGGAGTCTAGGGAGCTATCAAGCCTCCAAGACCAAGCCACGCCCAGGACGTAACGGGCCACACCTAGGACATAACAGGCCATGCCCAGGACATACTCATAACAGGCCATGCCTAGGACATAACGGGCCATGCCCAGGACATACTCATCACAGGCTAAGCCTAGGACATAACAGGCCATGCCTAGGACATAACGGGCCATGCCCAGGACATACTCATCACAGGCCATGCCTAGGACATAACAGGCCACGCCCAGGACATAATGGGCCACACCTAGGACATAACGGGCCACACCTAGGACATAACAGACCATGCCCAGGACATACTCATAACAGGCCATGCCTAGGACATAACAGGCCATGCCTAGGACATAACAGGCCACACTAGGACATAACAGACCATGCCCAGGACATACTCATAACAGGCCATGCCTAGGACATAACGGGCCATGCCTAGGACATAACAGGACACACTAGGACATAACAGACCATGCCCAGGACATACTCATAACAGGCCATGCCTAGGACATAACAGGCCACACTAGGACATAACAGGCCACACTAGGACATAACAGACCATGCCCAGGACATACTCATAACAGGCCATGCCTAGGACATAACAGGCCATGCCTAGGACATAACAGGCCACACTAGGACATAACAGACCATGCCCAGGACATACTCATAACAGGCCATGCCTAGGACATAACAGGCCATGCCTAGGACATAACAGGCCACACTAGGACATAACAGACCATGCCCAGGACATACTCATAACAGGCCATGCCTAGGACATAACAGGCCATGCCTAGGACATAACAGGCCACACTAGGACATAACAGACCATGCCCAGGACATACTCATAACAGGCCATGCCTAGGACATAACAGGCCACACTAGGACATAACAGGCCACACTAGGACATAACAGACCATGCCCAGGACATACTCATAACAGGCCATGCCTAGGACATAACAGGCCATGCCTAGGACATAACGGGCCACACCTAGGACATAACAGACCATGCCCAGGACATACTCATAACAGGCCATGCCTAGGACATAACAGGCCATGCCTAGGACATAACAGGCCACACTAGGACATAACAGACCATGCCCAGGACATACTCATAACAGGCTAAGCCTAGGACATAACAGGCCATGCCTAGGACATAACAGGCCACACTAGGACATAACAGACCATGCCCAGGACATACTCATCACGGGCCACGCCTAGGACATAACAGGCCACGCCTAGGACATAACAACAGGCCATGCCCAGGTCATTCAGTTAGTCTCTCTGGGGGTGGGGCCCAGTGACCAGTAATGTTTAAAGCTCCCCTGGGGGGGGGTGGGGGGGGGGGTCAAGTGTGTGGCCAAGGCTGAGAACTACACAGTAGGAAACCTAACCCCTATGGAGGATTCAAATCTACAAAAACTTACTGCACACCTACTATGCACTAGGCCCTGGGCCGGGGGCAAGGTGGGGGTTGGTAAGAATCAGATCCCATAGTCATTTGAGAACCACTACAGAAGGCTTCACCCACTCTCAACAAATGCGTGCTGGAGCCCAGATCGAGCTGAAAAGTGCTTTGGTCGAGAATTGCCTGGCGGGGGGGCGAGGGGGGGCGTGTCTGGTTAAAATCAGGTTCTGATTCAGCAGGTCTGAGTTGGGGCCCAGGAGTCTGCACTTCCTACAAGTGTCTCCTGTCTCTCCTGTGGGTGGCCAGCTCCTTCAAGGGAACCTCTCAGATGTCAGCTGCTTCTCCTCACCATTTCTCCACCCCTCCGCCAGTCCTGAGCATCGCCTGGAGGTGATAACAACTGTGTGGGGAAGAGACAGAATGCACGCTGGCAGCCTGCCAGGTGTGGACCTGTGTCTTCCCTCCCCTGCACCGCCCCCTCCCCGGCTCCAGAGACCCATAACAGCCCCTAACCCGCACCCACACCCAGCCCCAGAGGGTGGGGCAGACAGATCTCCAGGAGAAAGGGACCAGGGTGGGGTGCTGGGCCGATGGTTGTCATTAATACTCAACCATCTGCGTGCAGCAGCCCCAAAGGCGGCGAAATTCAAGAGGCATCCGAGATCAAAATAGCCTCGGGCTCTCCTGCAGTGAGTCATCGTGTCTAATTAATCACCCGTCCTCGGCAAATCAATTGTGCCTGTTTTAAAATCTGCACCCCGAGGGCGAGGGATGGGGCGGGAGTCGAGGGCGAGGGATGGGGCGGGAGTCGGAAGCAAGAGTCTTTGGAGTGAATTCCTGGGGAGGGCCCGAAAGCCATGGACCAGGGGGCACAGATGCTTGCCCAGATCACAGGAGCTGGTGGGCGTGGGTGGGTGGTGAGTAGAGGGAGCCCTGGGCGGGTGGGCCTGGGGGCCAAGTGGAGACGGTGGTCCCGGACCCAATAGGGTGTTGGCTACTCAGCGCCAGCCGCTCATGGCCAAGCTCAAATGCAGACCCATGTGTGCACCTTCTGGAAGATTTGCCAGATCTTCCTTTTTTTTTTTTTTTTTGGTTTTTGAAAATATCTTAACAATATGGTTTCTTTAAATCCGGAATCTCCTGGCGTATGGAGGCTGCCTCAAATGGTTTCGAAACACTATGCCATCCATCAAACTGTGTCTGAGGGCCACAGATGGAATGCAGACTGTCAGTGTGTAGCCTCGGAAATGGAGACCAGACCCGAGGAGTTACTTGGGAAATTGAATGGCATGTGGGCAGCGACTTCCTCTGGGTGCTCAGAGCAGGAGGATGCGGGTGCGCAGTGTCCTGAGCAGTGTCCTGGAGAGCCCCAGAAGTCCCTGGGGGAGGCAGGGACGGGGAGGTGAGTGAGCTCCTGCAGGTAGGGGCTGACAGCCGGGTGATCTGGGCATAACTGTCCCTGCAGCCCCATCTGCCCAGCGCCAGGGACATGCACTCCCTTTACGCAATAAGAGCAACAACACTTCCTGCGCACACACTATGTGCTGACATCTTGCCAAGTGCTTTATGTGTATTAACTGGTTTCCTCCTCCCCACAGCCCTGATACTGCTATCCTCCCTTTACAGATGAGGAAACCGAGGCTCCGTTAAAATGACTTGCCCAAGGTCACACAGCTCCAGGCAGAACCCATTCTCTCACCCATATGCAGCCCCGTGTTTCTTAACTCCCACAGAGCCTCTCACGGAGCGCAGCACACAGTAGGTGCTCAGGCAGCGTCTGTGACATTGAAACTGTCTTGGTGCGTTGGGTCTCCTAGAATTGGGTGCTATCGTTTCAACCAGCCTTGCGTTCCCGTTTCGAGAACTGGCTCGTGGTTTCGGCAGGGCAACGTCCTCATCGTTATGTTCGGTTGGTGCTAAGTCACCAGGCACCGTCTGCATAGGCTAGTACCATGGTCGGCAAACTGCGGCTCGCGGGCCACGTGTGGCTCTTTGGCCCCTTGAGTGTGGCTCTTCCACAAAAGACCACGGCCTGGGCGAGTCTATTTTGAAGAAGTGGGGTTAGAAGAAGTTTAAGTTTAAAAAATCTGGCTCTCAAAAGAAATTTCAATCATTGTACTGTTGATATTTGGCTCTGTTGACGAATGAGTTTGCCGACCACTGGACTAGTAGAAGGAGCCCCCGGCTCCCTTCGCTTCCCTCCGGACTCGGCAGCCTCTGATTTCCGTCTTGTCTCGTGGCCTCCCTCCTGGGAGCTATTTCAGATGCCGCCCCAGGAGCCTGGGCTCTCTCCGCTGCTTTTCCTCTGCTGGTAGCTGACACCCACAAAGGAGCCTTCAGAGTAGCTTCTCTAGCAGCGGATTTCACCTCAAAGGGGAGGAGGGGGTTATCTGCCCAAAGCCAAGCATTTCAGGGACTGTTCAGTCCTTTGGGTTTCCCTTGGGAGTTCGAAAGCCCAAGAAGAGCCCTCGCCGGTGTGGGTCGGTGGATAGCGCATTGGCTTGCAGACCGAAGGGTCCCGGGTTCGATTTCGGTCAAGGGCATGCACCTCGGTTGCAGGCCAGTGCAGGAGGCAGCCAGTCGAGGTGTTTCCTCTCACATCGATATCTCTGTCTTTCCCTCTCTCTTCCACTCTCCCTAAAAATCAATGGAAAAATATCCTTGGGTGAAGGATAAAAATAAAGAAGAGAAAAGAAAGCCCGAGAAAAATAATTCCCACTGTCCGGAAGGCGGAGCTCCCACCTGTGGGAATTCCTTGTCCCCACCCGCTGCTCATGAGACCAGGGACATGCATCCATGCATCCACGCAATAGGACAGGCTGTGCTGTTACCGAGACTGGCCACGGAGCCCACAGGCAGGCTCTAGATCACGTGGTTCTGGTTCCAGCCCTGCTGGTCAAGGTGCATCCACTTAACAGACATTGATTGCACCTGTTGTGTCCTGAGCCCTCGAGGCGGGAGTCAGAGAAGCAGCACCAAGCCGGGGGGGCCCCCGTGCAAGTTACAGTCAAGCGGCCCAGGGTCCTCCCTGAACCTCGGCTTCTTTTTTTGTATGTGGGGAGCTTGGGAACATGGCAGAGCCCCTCAGAAGTCCTTCTCCTCCACCGCACGGCGAAGCCCTGCCTCCAGGAGAAAGGAGGCACCGAGGGAGAGCCGCTGGGGTGCAGCCTGCTGGTGCAGTGGCCCCGTAAGGTCATTTCCCCACCCTGGGCCTCGGTTTCCCCGTCCGTAAAGTGAGGAGACTGGACTGCACGATTTCAAGAACTCGTCTGACTCTAACCACCTGCGACTCTCCGATGGAAATATCTCTGATTCTGGTAGGAGAACACCCTGTGACTCCAAGAAGGACCATCCCCCTGTTCTGGGAGCAAATCTCCTCCTGAAAAGCAGCAGAAAGGGATTCGCTTCTTGCCAGGTGAGCATGAAGGGGTGCGGGGACCCCTCCCGGGAGCTGCTCTCCCAGGATCCCCAGAGTCACCCCATTTATCTTCCCCATCATGCTCTTAATCTCTGAAAAATTAATGGCACGACCCTAGCTGCCTACAGAACATAGCTCGCCTGCCACCCATAAATCAGGCACTTAGGAGATGCTCCTGAATAAGTGATAGCCCTCGGATCAGCGGGCAGGCCACCTGGGGGTGTTTAATGTACCTTTGGGAGAGATCTAAGCCCACACCCTACAGGGGGGTGGGGGGAGGATTGCTGAGAAGACTGGGAGCAGAGTGAGATCCAGGGGCTTGCGGAGTCAGCCCGGGTGTTTGGACACAGCCAGACAGCAGAGCGTGGTTCTAACTTGCCGGAGGACACAGCCCCAAAGAGAGAGGAAAAGACATCTCGGGGTTAAGAAAAGAGACATCAGCCCTAACCGGTTTGGCTCAGTGGATAGAGCATCGGCCTGCGGACTGAAAGGTCCCAGGTTCAATTCTGGTCAAGGGCATGTACCTTGGTTGTGGGCACATCCCCACTAGGAGGTGTGCAGGAGGCAGCTGATCAATGTTTCTCTCCCATTGATGTTTCTAGCTCTCTATCCCTCTCCCTTCCTCTCTGTAAAAAAATCAATAAAATATATATATTTTTTTTAAAGAGAGAGAGAGAGATATCAACGCAGAAACCTCAGTGATAATACCAGCTCTTCCCCAAACCCCCTGCTTGGCCAGTTTTCCATTCTTAAAGTGGGGGGCCCCCTAAACAGAGATGTGTCCCACTCTTGGCCTGGGCCTCCTCAGTGGTAACCGCTGGCCAACCCCATTTTACAGAAGAGGGGACGGGGCGCAGGGAGGTGACGTGACTTGCCCGAGATCTCACGGTGAAGCGGGGTTCAACCCACTGCCTGACCCCCAACGCCGTGCCCTCTCTCCCGCAGGGGGAAGAACCCTGAGCTCCCTCTGGCTGATCTTCTCTGTTGGGAGCTGAAACCCACAAAGGACTCCCAGCTGCACACCCCACCCAGGTGGCTGGTGTGATGGATGCGCACGGTCTTCCCACACCCGGCTCTGCCTTCCCCCGCGGCTGCGACCGAGAAACGGGCGGGTGGGTGTCCTCATCGGAAGATCCTCCAGCATCAGTCCCTAGTGGGTGCTGCGTCCCAGGTCACCCCACGGCCTGCCTGGAGCTGTTTGGAAATCCCAGCAGACCCCGGGGCCATGGGAAGCCGGCTCTGCTTGGAACCAGGTGAGGAGATGCGATCGGGGGCAGCTTGTCCTCAGCCCCTCCCGGGCGTGTGGGTCTCCAGGAGCTTCTGAGTCCATCCAGCCCCCAGCAGCCAGGCCTGGGCATGCAGAGCTCATGGGTCCCCGGGTGACGCGGGGCAGCTGCCTCTGCCTTCACTGCGTTCTGCCCACTGGGAACTCCAGGCCAGAGCCCGGGGTCTCCTTCATGGCTCCCCCACACCCACAGACACAGTCATTGATCTCAGAGCTAAAGAGGTGGCCTGAGGTGCTGGGTTTCAAACATTTAAAACAAATGTTTAAGGCATCTAACCATTATTCAAAGTCTTACTCAATATCCCATGGTGGACGCAGGGAAGACAGTCCCAGCACCCACCCACCTGGCTGCCCTTTGCTTCAAGACAGCCCCGGGGAAACCAGTTTGCAAACCGCTGCTCTAGTGGGGTCCATAGAGAAAATGCCTGTCCCAGGGCTATGCAGGGAGCGGTGAAAGAGTGAGGCCCCTCCCAGGAGGGCTGCTGAAGGGCCCTTCTCCTGGGTCAAGTCAGAATCTCATTGTGTTCATTTGCCCAGAATATGTTGGCTGATTTGTTACTGGTTATTTGATTGGTTGGTTGGTCTGTGGGTTGGTTGAGTGATTTATTAAGTTGCTCATTGAATGGTTGAGTGGTTGGTTGTCTGATTGAGTGGCTCATTGATTAGTTGGCTAGTTGGTGGGTTAGTTGCCTGGTTAGTCAGTTGGTTGATTGCTAGCTGGTTGTTTAGTTACTTGACTTTGTGGTTAGTTAGCTAGTTAGCTGGTCAGTTCGTTGATGGATTGCTAGCTGGTTGATTAGATGATTGGCTGGTTCCTTGTGAGAACTGCTTCATTGGCTGGTTGAATGTGAGTGAGTGGTTGAGCTTGTGGTTGCACAGAGAGCTTTGGAAAAGGCTCTGAGATGTGAAGAAAACGTACGAAAGGCCTGAGGCGTTGCGGGAGAATGCGTCGCACAGAGATTTCGGTAAAAGCGAGGGCAGCAAAAGGAGCCACGTGTGTCCATTTCTTGACCTGGGAGGCGAGCCGACGAGACAATGAAGACGAGTGTCCACTACAAGCTGTAAAGCCCAACACGCATGCCAGGCGTCCTCCCCCACTCCTTGGAGGTCCCCAGTGTCCACCCCTGGGCGCTCCCACCCCTTCCCCCAAACAACTCCAGTCCTTTACCCACCTGCCCTTCAATCCTTTCCCCACCCTGCGTGTCAGTGATGGATGGCACCCCATTTCCACAAATACAAACGCACGGACATCTAGTTAAGAGACGGAGCGTTAACGGGAGCATTTCATCCCCCCACAGCACAGGGGCGGGGGTGGGAAGGCAGATTCCTCTAGGACCCGGTCATCACACCCCACGAGCAGCATTTCCTCTGACGGAAGACACGGGTACAGTTCATGTAAACCTCACCGCGCCCCTCTGCACTAAGCATTGGTGTAATCTCCCCTTACACGACGAGGAACCTGAGACTCAGAGAGGAGCAGTGACCCAAGTTACCCGCAGGTGCAGAGTGGGGGGCCCCCCTGGAACCCAGGTTCCCAAGTATAAGCGACACACTCTCTTACGACCCGCGGTCCCTCAGGGGTCAGAGCCACCCCAGGCCCTCCGCCCCTGCCGAGGTCCAACCCGCAGCCCCTTCTCCATCCCTTCGGGGTTCTGGATGCCAGTCCTGGCACCAGTGGGGAGCCCCGAGCATCACACGCCGACAGGCCGGGGCCACCGCGGCTGCCTGTGCCAGCCGGCGCCAGGACGGCACCGCGAGCCCACGGCCAATGCTCCCAGCTCTGCCTAATGAGCTCCGAACTCAGCTCCGCAGCAACGATCAATTAATATGAGAACTCCCAGCTGCGGCCGCTTCGCGCATTTATTTGCAAGATTAATGGCAGATACAAAATTGCTTCTTCACCTTGGGACTGTCGGGGGAATCTGGAGACACTCCGTGTGACAGCCCCATTAATATTCCTCGAGGCCACTCCTGCCTTTTGTCACACCCTTTGTTACCAGAATGTAATGTTTTTCTGTCCACTCTTGGCAAGGCCAAGGCGGACAGGCCAGGGATGGGTGTGACTGCACGACTGAGAGAAATTTCAGGCCTCCTCCTCCCTCCTACCCTCTTTGCCCTTCCCAGGGATGTGGGAAGAGAAAATGCTTCAGGGCGGGGGTAGGCGGGGTAGGGAGGGACACAATGCCTGCCCCTCGTTCCTCCTCCAGAGACCAGCTTTAAAGGTTGGATAAAACCATAGTAATAACAATACATTAACTCACCATTATTACGGGCTCACCATGAGCCAAGCGCTTCACATGACCTCATTTCACTGGTAGCAGCCCTGGGAGCATGGAACAGTTGTTACCCCCACTTAGCAGATGAGAAGACCGAGGCACGAGATCGCACAGAGATTTAGTGGAGGAGCCTGGACTTGAACCAGTGCTCTCTGACCCCAGAGCCTGAGCTCTTCCCTCCGGCCCACGTCACGTGCGCTCCGTGAATCTGACCAGGGCTTTGCAAGGTGGTCCCTGGTTAGGACTAAAAGAGGGACGTAGGTCCCGGGAGTCTCCAGAGCTGAACCTCGCCTGGGGGTCTCCATTGCCATTCACAGCCCTGCCTCGGCTGTCTGGTGGTTGAGCGCTACAGGCTCCAGATCAGACAGGAGGTCCCAGCCTCCGCCCCTCCGTTTTCCAGCGCCTGGCCTGGAATGTTTGCTGGGCTCTGGACAGTGGCTCAGTGGTTAGAGCGTTGGCCTGTGGACCAAAGAATATTGGGTCTGATTCCCGGTCAAGGACACGTACTGATTTCGGAATAGCTCCCTTCCACACTCTCTAAAAATCAATAGAAAAAGATATCCTCGAGTAAGAATTAAAAAAAAAAAGAAAGAAAGAAAAGTTTGCCCTAGCCAGTTCGGCTCAGTGGATAGACGGTCGGCCAGCAGACTGAAGGGTCCCGGGTTCGATTGTGGTCAAGGGCATGTACCTCGGTTGCAGGCTTGATTCCTGACGTTTCTCTCTGACTCTCCCCCTCCCTTCCACTCTCTCTAAAAATCAATGGGAAAACATCTTCTGGTGAGAATTAACAAAACAAAAATGTTTGCTGTAAGGTGCGTTTTGTTGTGGTGTTTTGCTGAGTAAGAAATGCTCGTGATAAATTGTTTTAAAAGCTCCAAACGTACAAAAGAGGACAGCTTCTCGGCCAGGCCTGCCCCACCCTCTCCAGGATCCCCCACTATCCAGTCTCTTCTGCACCCTCTCAGGCACCCCGTCTTGTGGAAATTCCCAGTGATGGGCGCATTCCACCCTGCACTCCCTGAATTGCTGGTGACCGAGCCCACGACATGTGGTCGATGTGACGAGGAACTGAATTATGAATTTTACTGGATTTTCATTCATTTAAATTTAGAGTCGCAGGTGGCGAGTGGCTGCCCTGATGGACAGCGTGAGTCTGGAGGCGCTAATAATAACTCACATCCATTGAGCAGTGATGATGCGTGGCAGGCCCTGCTCTGAGCACTTCCCGTATATTAACTCCTAATTCTCAGAACCTCATGAGTAGCCCTGGCTGGTTTGGCTCAGTGGACAGAGCGTCAGCCTGCGGACTGAAGGGTCCCAGGTTCGATTCCGGACAAGGGCACATGCCTGGGTTGCTGCTAGATCCCCAGTAGGGGGCGTGCAGAAGGCAGCCAATCAATGATTCTCTCTCCTCATTGATGTTTCTATCTCTCTCTCCCTCTCCCTTCCTCTCTGAAATCAATAAAAATATATATATTTTTAAAAACACACAAAAAACCTCATGAGTAAGTGCTGTATCCCCGGTGTTCCCTCTGGAGAAACTGAGGCACTAGCGAGGTCAAGTTCCTACAAGGTGAGTAGGCAGGGGTTTCGATACTGTGAACAGGGATCATCGTAAGACACAAAAGCAGGGAACCTGGCGCTGAGCCTAGCCCGGGACGGGCGCTCCGTCACTTACCCACCCCTTTCATCACGTCCACCTCTCCCCGGCTCTCTGCTTAGGCCTTTTCCTCGCTTACGCGGTGCCCCTTTCCAGAACGCTCCCCCCCATCTTCCACTTAGTCAAATCCTCCCCAACTCTCGGCCTGAGGGTAGGACAGTGTGGCTCCGAGGCAGGAGGCGGCCTGGGCCAGGCCTCGGGGTGTGCAGGAAACGGGGCGCAGAGGACTGTGCAACAGGGGCCTTCAGGACAGGATGTAGCCCAGCCACAGCCCAGCAGGACAAAGGGACAGCAGACGTCAGCAGGTGCCAGCTGCCTATGGGGGAGCCGTGGGAAGAAGGTTAGGGGGGAAGGACTGGGATAGACATAGGAGCTTTGACGACGAAATATTAATGTAAATATGACGCCGCCCAGCCGGAGTGGCTCAGTTAGGTGAGCATTGTCCCGTGTACTGCAAGGTTGCCAGTTCGATTTCTGGTCGGGGCACATCCCTGGGTTGTGGGTTTGACCCCCAGTCAGGGAGCATACGGAAAGCAACGAATCAATGTTTCTCTCTCTCTCTCTTTCCTCTCTCTAAACATGTCCTCGGGCGAGGAATTTTTAAAAAAATCTGATTCAGCCCTAACCGGTTTGGCCCAGTGGATAGAGCGTCGACCTATGGACTGAAAGGTCCCAGGTTTGATTCCGGTCAAGGGTATGTACCTTGGTTACAGGCACATCCCCAGTGGACAGTGTGCAGGAGGCAGCTGATCGATGTTTCTCTCTCATCCATGTTTCTAACCCTCTATCCCTCTCCATCTCCCTTCCTCTCTGTAAAAAATCAATAAAATATATATTTTTAAAAAAATCTGATTCAGTCAGTGGCACAGGCTGGTGTTATGTATTTGAGCATCTAGCAAACATTTATTAAGCACCCACTGAACCGATCATCTGTCATTGGAGGCCACTTTAGAGTCTCGCCACCATAGGTCTGTGCTAACGACAAATCGTACTCGCTGGCATGCACCTTCTCACCAGCTACTTTTCTGAGTCGGAGAACGGATAGGGGCCCAAGGTAAGCTCTTTACCTTCATCCCGTGAACATGTCCTTTCTTTGCACATGCACCCACTCCACACCCCGTGAGAGAAGTGGAGAGAGGATCCTGATCCCAGTTTACAGAGAGCAGAGCAGAGGCTGGGCCCGTGGCGACCATTCGCCCAAGGTCACTCGACCTGTTAGTGGGCCTGGACGTCCTTCTCCCGGGTCCCCGTGCGGGCGCTGAGGTCTGTAACTTCCATCTGCCGTGAGGGCCTTGCCAGCGGAGGCATCCGGCAGCCCTGGCACTGGCCCTGGCCCACAGGCTGCCTTCCCAGGTGGAGGGGAGGAATCCCTGTGCCTGGCACTCCACCTGCCATTTTCCACCTGGGCGGGTTTCCATCTTGCAGACAAAGGACGCCTACGTGTCCCGCCACCCTGGGAAAAGCAAATGCTCAGAGTGGCCCCCGAAGAAGGGGCTCCAGCCCTTGCCCTGTGCCCGACACAAAGGGGCAAAGGGACAGAGCATCCTGTCCAAAGCCTTGGCTGGGGAGGCGGCGGCAGGGAGGGTGGTCCCTGGGTCCGGTCTGGGTGCCCACCGGGAAAGCACAGTGGGTCATCCCGGGTCCCAGAAGAACCCCCTGCCCACTTGCTTGCCTCTGGACCTGGGCCTGTTTGCCTCGTAGTCACACCTGGTCCCTCCCTGGCGCAGCTCTACACCTCGGGGTTGGCTTCGCAGGCTCGTGGGCAGCTGGTTCTGTGTGGGTTCCACCCATGGGAAACGCAGCCAGGAGCCTTGAGGGTGGGGAGGGAGACGGAGGAGCACCTCTCTCCTTCCTTCTGGGATTTCGGCGTGAGTCTGACCATGTTGGGATTCTTGCTGACATCCATTTCCCCAGGACAAGCCCTCTGTCATTCCAGTGTCTACCAGGTGCCCCCACTCCTGGGCACCAGCACCACCACCACCCCCTGCCCTCCAGCCCCAGGGGAAGTAACAGCTTCCTGCTCTTGTTGCTCTCTGGGGTGTCTCCCATCTTCATTTGGGGTACCCTCAAGGCATATCCTGAAACAAAGACTTGGGTGAATGCAGCTTCATGTGGTGGCATCTCAGAAAGAGCAAGGGAGGAAGTGGGATCAGCGGACGGGGCAGGAACATGAGCTGGTGACCGTGATGGAAGGTGGGCTCAGGTCTCCTGGGGTCCTTGTAAGAATCATTGGAAGACGTACCTCTGAGTCAACCCACTGAAGGAATGAGAAGCTGTGTCTACGACATTCCATCTCCACTGTGTGAGGCTTGCCCCTGGCGTGTTACCTCTCGCCCGATTCCAGCCCAGCCTGCAAGCTCCTACGTCTGCGAGGCAGACCTCACGCCAAGAGGCAGAGTTACAGGGGCGTGAGGTAGAGCTGGAAACACACTGCCCACAAGAAGGTATGCACACGGCCAATAAGCACAGGAGACGAATAACACCACAACGAGATAGCACGGGGACCCACCAGAATACAACGGGAAAGACAGATAATACCAAGTGTTGGCAAGGATGTGGGACAACTGGAACTCTCAGACACTCCTGGTGAGAATTTTAAAAGGTACAACCACATGGACAGAATGTCTGGCTGTTTCTTATTAAAAAAACAACAACAAAAAAAACGAAACAAGCATTTCCCAGGGGCAGTTATCGCTCTCTCTCTGATTTCAGAGAGGAAAGTAGAGGGAGAGAGGAAGAGGGAAACATCCACGATGAGAGAGAATCATGGATCAGCTGCCTCCAGCACGCCCCACACTGGGGATCGAGCCCACAACCCAGGCATATGTCCTGACCAGGCGTTGAACCGTGACCTCCTGGTGCATAGGTCAGCGCTCAACCACTGAGCCACGCAGGGTGGGCTGCATCTCCATTTTTTAAAGTAATAGAAGCATAAAATAAAATGAAGGGAGAGCTCCGTTCTCAAAAGTCCTGCCCCGAGCCCTCCACCGGTTGCCAGGATGACTCTCGGCGGCGGGCATCTCTGGCCTCATCGGAGGACGGCGAGGGAGGTCCCGGGCCAGGCCGCGCCTCTGGAGCTGCCAGGGCAGAGAAAACACTCGCAGCCATCAGTGAGTTATGATTAAGAATTTTCCTCCTGGCCTCGGAGTGTTTTTACTGGCTCATCCATCAATCTGTCAGGGCGAACCGTCAAGGGCGAGAGCCACGGAAAACTAACACCTCACACCCAAACAGCCTGAATAATTCAAGGCCTGCCATTGCCTCTGGACATGGAGAGTGCGGAGCTGATTCTGTATTGATTCCCATGGCCTTGGGGGCTCAGCAAGGGGGACTGGGGCTTCCCTGGGCTAAGCAAGGACAGGCCAAAGCTATAGAGACTAGGGTATCCCATCTGATGTCTGGAACAGGACAAGGTATCCCCCCCCCCAAACCAGGGTCACTGCTAAGTGGGGAGGCCTCTGATCAGAAGGCAAAACGGTGGCCCTGGGAGTTCTAACCCACAGGTTTAAGACTTGGGTCGGCCACTCCTCGGCTGTGTGGTCCTGAGCAAAGTCGTTTACCTTTCTGAGCCTCAGTTTCCCCGGGTACAAGATGTGCCTGGTGATAGGACACTTATACAGTACTTGCGGTGTGCCAGGACGCGTTCTAATCACGTGTATACATGAACTCATTTACTACCCAAAACATCCTGTGCGGTGGTGATGACTTCATGCCCATTGTACAGATGGAAGGACTGAGGCCCAGAGCTCACTCTGGGGAATGAAACCACCTATCTCATAGGGCTGAGGATTAAAGGAGACAGAGCTTACGGATCTCCTGACATCATGCCTGGCACACAGTAGGTGCGCAACAAAGCACAGCCACTGCTGCTGCTGCTGTTATGAAAATACATCCAGGGTCATTATTACCTTGTCTGTGTATAATGACAAACACCGAGGTTGATGGAACTGTGTGATTGTAGATGAAGAAACTGAGGCAGGGAGCAAGGTGAAACGGCTTGCCAGAGGCCTTATACATTTACCCTAAAGACCACTGCTCTGTCCTCAGATCCTCCTAGGCTCCCTTTACAGATCTGTTGAGACTGAGCCCCAAGTGTCATAGGCCAAACAGACCCCAAAAACACAGATATGGCTTCTAAAAGAAAGACCTGGATTTACGACCTGCACCTGCCACTCCGCAGTTGTGTGAGTAGAATAGGGTCCTTTGTCTCAGCTTCCTTGTCTGTAGAATGGAGAATCAGCCCGGCCGGCATGGCTCAGTGGTTGAGTATCAGCCTATGAACCAGGAGGTCATGGTTTGATTCCCGGTCAGGGCACATGCCCGGGTTGTGGGCTCGATCCCCCGTGTGGGGCATGTGGGAGGCAGCAGATCAGTGATTTTTCTCTCATCGTGGATGTTTCTATCTCTCTCTCTCCTTCTCCCTTCCTCTCTGAATCAATAAAAATGTGATTTTTTTTAAAAAAAGATCAGGGGCAATATATAAAGCACTTGACACTTGGCAGCCCTCCATGGAAGGCAGCTTTAGGTGACTGTGTCCTCAAGGTGCATAGAAGTAAAGCTTTCTGTAAAGACCACCACCCACAAAATAGCCTCCCGGAGTCCATTTTTCTGATGGATGGAGGAATCGATGGTTTCACAAAGTCAGAAGCAGACGCCTGGGGCTGTGAAACTCACAGGAAACACCCAGGGCCGCATTAAGCAGAACGGATGCCCACATCTGTGCGTGCACACAAGACTGTGCTGACCTGAAGAACCAGCTCCCTGGGAGACGGGCTGTCTGTCCCCAGGGCACCCAGCCGGGGCCTGCCCACCCAGCTGCCCTGGGCACAGCAGGAGCAAATCTGCCAAGTCCTTTTCGCGCTAGGGCTGATGTGACTCGGGGACAAGCTACTTCAACGTGCCTCTCGGTCAGGGGACCACTCCATGAACAGTCCTCAGGTGGCAACACGGCGTTGGCCACATCGTGCTGAGCGGAGAGGGGCCCGGGCAAATGGCACCTGCAGTACCTAAGCTGCGGGTAAATGGTGTTCTGTTGCAACCTCCTCTTCCTACAGCAACGGCCAGGCTGGACTCTGGACCTCTGCTTCCCTTTAATGCAACGGAGGGGAGGTCGACTAGCTGACTTCTAGGACTCTTCCCACGCCGATGCGGTCTAGTTCCATGTACAGCCATCTGGGGTGGGGCTGGGAACAGACATCCAAATAGAAAATCAAGGAAGGCTGGGGTTTGGACAAGTGGTAGGGGACTGAGCTCGGAGGGTGTGTTCCTTTCAGCACCGCGGACAGCGCCCAGCAGCTGGGCTTCCATGGGGTAAGAGTGTTTGCATCTGCGTGAGGGCCAAGGCAGCTATACAGGCCAACATTCACATTGTTGTCTGAGTCACGGTTTCTCAACATCTCAGCACTAGGGACACTCCGGGTCAGATACTTGGCGTGGGAGGCTGTCCTGTGCAGTATAGGATGTTTAGAAGCATCCCTGGGGCTCCCCGCCCTAACCCAAGTTGTGACAATAAAGATACCTTTAGCCATTGCTAGATGTTCCCAAGGGGTGGGGACAAAATCATCGCCTCTTAAGAAACACTGATCTTAAAACAACTGAAGGCTGCAATACAGGCTGAGAGGAGAGAAACAGGGGGATGTGATAAAAAAAAAAAAAAAACAAAAAACAACAATGGGAGAACATGTGCAAGGGACAAGGGAACCCTCGTGCACTGTTGGTGGGATTGCAGATTGGTGCAGCCACTGTGGGAAACAGTATGGTGATGCCTCATAGAATTAAACGCAGAACTACCCTAGGACCCAGCAATTCTGCTTTTGAGGTATCCGGATAAAATGAGAACACGAACTGGGAAAGATATATGCACCCCCATGTTCACCGCAACATTATGTACAATAGCCAAGATATGGAAGCAACCTAAACCCCTGTCCGTGGGTGGATGGATATAGAAGATGTGGTGTACATGTATACAATGGAATATTATTCAGCCGTAAAAAAAAAAAAAAAAGAGTGAAATCTTACCATTTGTGACCACATGGGTGGACCTGGAGGATATCATGCTAAGTGAAATAAGTCAGACAGAGAAAGATAAACACCATACACTCTCACTTCTATGTAGAATCTAAAAAAGAAAGAAAGAAAAGAGAAAACCAAGCTTATAGATACAAAGAGCCGATTGGTGGTTGCCAGAGTTGGGGTGGGGGGTGGGGGTGGGAGCAATGGGTGAAGGGAGTCAACAAGGTACAGACGTCCAGTTATAAAACTAAGCGAGCCGTGGGCGGTCACGTACAGCATGGTGATTTCGGGTAACAGTTCCGTGTTGCGTATTTGAAAGCTGCTCAGAGAGTGGATCTTTAAAGTTCTCATCCCAGGAAAGGAAATGATAATGGGAGGACACGTGTCCCCTTAAATAAGGCAGTTGGGAAGGCTCTCTGGGCGGTGACAATTGAACTGGCACCTGAAGGGTGAGGAGGAACTACTTGCAGGAAATGTGGGGACCTGCATCCGGGCAGAGGAAGCGGGAGGTGCAAAAGCTCTGACGTTGGAAAGAGCCTGTTATGTTTGAGGAATCGCTGGGGCTGGGCGGCGGGGGGGGGGGGGGGGGGGGGGGGCAGCAGTGTGGCTGGAGCAGAGAGAGAGGGCAGAACAAAGGCCACAGGACATGAGCGGGAGACAGGGATCTGAGCATTCGGGTCTTGGCAAGCAGGTGGCATTTTATTATTTTTTTAAATATATTTTTTATTGGTTTCAGAGAGGAAGGGAGAGGGAGAGATAGAAACATCAATGATGAGAGAGAATCATGGATCGGCTGCCTCCTGCATGCCCCACACTGGGGATCGAGCCCACAATCCAGGCATGTGCCCTGACCTGGAATCAAACTGTGACCTCCTGGTTCATGGAGCCACGCCGGCTGGGCAAGCAGGTTGTATTTTAAGGTCAATCCTCAGATAAAGGGTGCCAGTGAAAGGGTCCCGTCCTCTGTCCTCAAAACTCTAGGCATAGCCCTCGAGCCTCCTCTGCGGGGGTCAGCGACCTGAGCCGAAGCCTGTCCCACATCTGCAGCCGGAGGGGAGGCCACGGTGGCTGTTGGGCTGCTCTCCCTTTTCCCCAAAAGCCAACAGTCCGTGAAAAGTCCCCGTATTCCTAGCTCAAGGTCAAGGGCCAGGGGAATCGGCACATGTCACAGCGTCCGGGGAAGAAGGTTTTCTCGCTCTGAAGCGCACACCTTGCCCTAGATGCTATGGTGTCATTGAGCTTCAAAGAGCATCCTGTGGCTTAGGAAGACGGCAGGGTGTGGGGGAGGAGAGAGGAAAAGCCATTTTCTGAGGATTTATGGCCAAGTAATTTAGTTTTCATGCTTGAATCATCTCCCCCCCGCCCAAGCGTCCTTCCAAAGTCAACAGCGGCGTCAGCCCTTTAAGAACCTGCCACGGTCCTTCCCTCCCACGGGGAAGCCCCGGACATCTCCAGCTCTCCTGTTTAGTGAGCGGAGCGCTGATGGAACTAAGCAGACACTTTGCCAAGGTCGCCCCCCGGGGGAGCGGCAGAGGAGGGATTTGAAACTCCGGCATCCCATGCCAGCCACCAGGCAGAGGGCTGTGCAAAGGCCCTGTGGAGGGAAGGAGTGTGAGTGGAGGGAAGGAGTGTGAGTGGTGTGGGCACAGCCAGCAGGCAGGGCAGCTGGAGGCAGAGATCGGTGGGGGGTGAGGCACAGGCTGGTGCTGGGTGGAGAGTGGGTGGGAGCCGCCGGGGTCGGACCACACAGGACGTGTCCGTCACATCAAGGATCCATGTCTTTATTTCGAGGGCAATGGGGAGCCCCAGAAAGGTTTTATACAAAGGAGGGATGGGATCAACTTTGATCCCGGACAGATGAGGAACCTGAAGCCAAAGAGATGGGGTGACTCAACAGAAGAGGCTGGGAGGGTTTGGAGGGGCTCACCAGCTGGGTAACCTTGGGCAAGCCCCTTACCCTCTCTGGGCCTCCACTTCCCCATCTGTAAATGGGGACATAGGGTGACCATGTTAGCTTTGACCCACTAAAATCTACTTGGCTTTCTTGCTTTTGCTCTGTTCTTCCTTCCAGCTAATCGCATATGAAGTTGCCACTCATTCCTGGGTGCTAGAAAGATCCATCACCTGCTTCTTTCATGTCCCTGCATTGTTGCCCCCAGGACAGGGGGTACCCAGCACCTGCCAAGTCCCCCAGGACTCCCGCCTGACACCAGCCCCATGCCACCCACCCCAGCAGCTGTGGCCGCAGCAGGCCTTCCGTCTCCATTCAGGAATATTTTTTCCTCTGATGAAAACAGATGGAGACACTGGGAGGGAAACGCAGCCCAGCCCTGGCCCGGAGCTCTGGGCTCTGAGGTGGGCAGAGAGCCAGAGCTCATTCCCGCACCAGCTGGCTCCGTCCTAGGCTCCGAGGCCAGCTCCCTCGGGGGCTTTCCTGCCTCGCTGACAAGCCGCGGGGAGCTCACGTCTCTTCCTGGAGCTCTGGCTGCTCCAAGCCCGGCTCCTGCTGCTGCCACAGCCCCACCTCCCTGGCAGGTGCACAGAGCAGCCTCGCCTCCCTCCCAAGGACTTCAGGGAGTGGGCAGGGCCCCGCTAACCCCTGAGACCTCCAGCCACCCCAGGATTCATGAGCCAGGCCTCCACTCCCATAGTCGTCCCCACTCAGAACGAACGCTGCTCGGGGGACAACTGGGGATGGGAATTTCTAAACACTTAGTCAACGTTTAAAAATGAACCCAGCAACATCATTTGCAAAAAGCCATCTTACAGAAGTATTTGCCCACGTACATCATCATGTATGTACCTGCAACCCCAAAACCCAGGAGGCTTTGCAACCGAAAGGTGTCGCCCTAAGTGTAGAGCCAACACCCGCTTGTCCGTAACATGGCCTGAACCACCGTGAGGCTATTTATAGTCTTTATTGATCCCATTTAGTGGGAATCTATTATGGGTTTCACTGAAGAATTTATTAATGTGATCATTATAGAGCGCTGCCCCCACCCCCAGTGGTATTACAGAGTATATGATTTATGTACCCTATAACCTGTCTGAAATCCAAAAATACGTCCCCATACACATACAGAGCAGACTGGGGATTGCCAGAGAGGAGGGGCGGGGGAGGAGACTGGATGGGAGAGGTGAAGGGAGTAAGAAGTACAGGTTGGTAGTTACAGCGTAGTCACATGGGTATAAAGTACAGCTCAGGGGATATAGTCATCAATATTGCCATAATTACGTATGGTGCCAGGCAGGTACTGAAAACATCAGGGGGAACATTAGGTAACGTATGATTGTCTAACTGCTATGCTGTACACCTGAAGCTAATGCAAAATAATGTCAAATATCAACTATAATTGAAAAATAAAATGTAAAGTTCTTTACATTATTTTACAAAAATAAAAATATTAAGACGTGCACTTGACCCTCAGGAAAAACAAACAAACAAACAAAAAACATCAAGTCCCAAAACACAGGTCCCGAGAGGGCCTGGATAAGGGATTGTGGACCTGTACCAGCAAAAAGTGGAAACAACTTAGAAATCCCCACAAATGGGACTAGTTAACAAATCAAGATACACCTGAGCAGTGGAGTAGCAGAAACGATAGCAAGAATTGTAGCAACCTCTTGGACACAGGTTCTGTCATTATCCCCATTGCACAGATGAGAATACTGAGGAACAGGGAGGGTGTGTCACTCGACGGACTTGACTGGGAGCATATTTTGTGCATCATCTCCTTCAGTCCTCCCAGTGGCCCCTTGAGGTAGACACTGTTGTCCCATTTTACAGACAAAGAGACTAAGGGCCGAAGGCTAAGGACCAAAGACCCCCACCACCCAGGCAGCTAGCAGACAAGTTGAGAACAAGGCAGATGACCAAGGCTTGCGTTCAGGGTAGGGACAGTGCCTACCTTCATCACCTGGCGTCGTCTCCTGCCTGTCCTGTTCTCTCAGTATCCAAAGATGGTCACACCAGTCAGTGGCCACGTGTCCAGACTCCTGAAACAGACTCCCACTCTCCCCACCCTCAACAGCCACGGCCCAGCCACTGAACTGTCAATGACAACACCCAACACCGCCCCCAGATGGATTCAAGAAGGGCCAGGGGTCCTCGCGTGTGAGAAAGAAAACTGGATGAGGACCAAGCCACCTACCTGCCTTCGGGCCTGATTCCACCACAAGGGAGTGGTGTGACCTTGGGCGTGTCATGGACCCTCTCAGAGGCCAAGATGGGGAGAAAACAAGGGCCAATCTTTTTTATACTAGTCAGTCCTAAGATTCTACCACCTCCATCTCACAGATAAGGACATGGGCGGGGAAGTCACATGACTGGCTCTCCCCCCGTGCAGCCAGGAATTGGCGAAGCTGAAATGTAAACCTCAATCCAGTGACTCCAGGGGCCCCTTTGCAGTTCCGTGGGAACCCGGGGAGCTTCCAAGCAGCAGAAATTCTGGGCATATGGGAGCCGGCCTGGCTCATTTCCCTCTGAGTAGAGGGTTTATTGATCTCCTTGAAGCTACAGAATGGCCCACAGTTAGAGGATTATACAACAGGAAACACAGCGGCCTCTCGTTTACGAGATGCATGGAACCATGCCAGGCAAGCCAATCAACTGGAAGACATTTGCATATTCATGAATCCTCATAAATAATACAGGAATGACACACAGAGCTGATAACTTGCCACCAGGCTGCCAAGCACTAGCCTTTTAAGCCAGGGGACTCTCACAGGAGTAGCAGAACAGCCTTGTCCTGGTGCCCTCAGAGTGTCCGTTTAGGACATGTGCGGTGACACCCAAGAAGTCACTTTTCTAATCACTTACTTATTCTAATCAGAATAAGGACCACATTCTGAGAACTCTAACCCACAGTTCCTGCCTTCTCCCCGCCTCCCCACCAGGAAGGAACTGACCCGCTGGGATGCCGGGTGGAATCCTGAGTCTGCTCCCAGCTCCCTGAGTGACTGCCTGCAAGTTCCTTAAGCCTTTGGTCCTTAGTCTCTTGGTCTGTAAAATGGGACAACACTACCCACCTCAAGGGGCCACTGTGAGGACCAAAGGCGAAGGAGACGACACGGGATGTGCTGGCCCAGCGCCTGGGATGTAATAAAAATCGAAGGAAGTGTCCAGCTATGACTGCGCATCTAAGTTCTTTTTGGTTATTGTATGATTGCTTTAAGTTTTTGAGAGTTATTTCAGACATACAGAACAATAGCAAAAAAAAAAAAAGTGCATAGAACTCCCATATACTTGCCTCAAAATTCATTTCGCATCCTTCTGTGATATTTCCCCCCAAAATGCACGACTTGGATCTAATCACAAAGAGACAATAGACACATCCACACTGGAGGACACGCTGCAACAGAACTGAACATTCTCCAAAACATCAAGGTCACGAACGACAGCTAAAGACAGAGGACCCGTTCCAGACTAGAAAGGGTCCAAGAAGCAATGGGGAAGTAATACATATGCATGTACTCATATACACTGAGTGGCCAGATTGTTATGATCTCTGAACGCATAATAATCTGGCCACTCAGTGTATATCCTATATAATAAAAGGCTAATATGCAAATTGTCCTCTCGACCAGGACTTCGACCAGCAGGCAGGCTGGCCAACTGCCCATGTCCCCTCCCCCTGGCCAGGCTGGCCGGACCCCACCCATGCATGAATTCATGCACCGGGCCTCATATATATATATATATATACTGAGTGGCCAGATTATTATGTGTTCAGAGATCATAATAATCTGGCCACTCAGTGTATACTTGTGTATTTTTAGAGTAAGAGAATGATAAAACTAAGGGTGCTATATTAACATCAGGGGAATCTGAATAGAAGAGTATGTGGAATTTGTCGCAAAATATATCGATGACCAGTTGCCATGGACCTGAAGGTCCTGCAGACGGAACCTCAAGGTCAAGCAAAGCCAGGTATGTGAGTAGTTCACGGAGCTCCTCTCGTTCCTCTGGGATTCTTACCCCTGGATGGTCATCTCGTGGTGTCGTCAGCTCATCCTGGCTTTGTACATTACTAAGAAAACAGGCCCAGAGAGCCTTACAAAGTAACCCAAAGTCGCACAGCAGACCCTGTGGGGCAGGGCCTGAGGTTCATAGTCTCTTGACAGCTGTCCGGTCTTTGAGCCACAACTTCGATGGTGTCCCCAGGGGCCAAAGGAAGAGCCGAATCCACCAAGACAGTCCACAAGGGAGAAAATTGTTTCTTATAGCAGGAGAAAGGAACAGGAGGAAATGATGGAGCCCAGTGCTCCCCGATGCCATCTTGAACGTGTCCATCACCCATCACCTCGCTGGGTAATTGCACACACACAGTTACCAAGTTACAGCTCAAATTAGAGGCTTTGGCCTACATTGGGGAAACAATTTACCCTGCTAAATTTGGCACCGGGATTCTGCGTGGATAAATCCAGCCCTGCGTGGGATCCAGAACAAATAAAACTGCTCCCCGGACAGGTTCAGATGAGGCATCCATTCTTATTACCAACCCAATTAAAGCTCCCTAGAATCGCAAGACTTGTAAAGGGGTGGTGAGGCATATCGGAGATCTTAAACTCAGCTACCTGCAGAGGACAGGCAAGGAATGTCAATGAATGAAGAGGGCCAGGCGGGCGCTGTGGAGAAAGGCAGGGCACATGCCCAGTCTCAAGGAGGCAGCGACTACTTGCCATGTGGGAGAATGGGCCCAGGGATGCCAGTCCCAGCTCCATCGCTTATCAGCTGTGTGACCGCAGGCTGGTGACTTAACATCTCTGAGGCTCTCAACTTCTTCATCCACTAAGGGAAATTAAAACCAAAACAAAACAATGTCTACCTCTTAAGGTGATTGTAAAACTTAAATGGATCAATATATTGAAGTACTTAGAACACTGTCTCTCCCCTAGCAAGAACTCAATACTGTTGGCTGGTATTATTAAGTAGATGGTTTTAAAGAAGGGATTTTTGGAGCCAAAAATGGGAGCAAGAGTATTCAAGGCACTTTCAATAGAAGGGGCTAATGGCATGAGGTAAGAGCACGTTGCCTAATGAGTCTTTCATTTCGACTGGCAGGCTGGCCACCCAGTGCAGTCACATTGGGACTTGCCTGCCGACCATCACCTTATATGACTCTTGCTCGTGTCTTCCGTTGACGAAAATTGGAGCAACGAATTAATTCTTATTTCCTGCAGTGGATTTTGTGGGCAAAAGGTTTTCAATTTAGGAGTCTTGGGGCTAGAATAGCTGGGTTCACAGTGAGAAGAAATGTAGGTTCCCTTGTTCTACAACCAGAATGTAGATCTGGGTTTGGCATCAGATGCGCTTAAGTCCTCGGCTTCAGAATGATTCAAAATGAAGCTCACTGGTCGTGGAGGGAGGGTGCTGGCGAACCAACTCCTTACTGTGCAAAACGGAAAATAAAGGGGAAAAGAAGCATCTATCTCGCCTCTCCTAAAAAAACTACATCTCAGGGGAGCCAGAAAGCAGAGGACACGTTGTAGATATACTCCAACTCATGAATAGACACGGGATGCTAGATCAGACTATCACCCGTGTTCAGGTATAATTAGGCGTGGCGGGGGTGGGGGGACACACCAAGAGATACCCCAGGCCCGTGGTCGGCAAACTGCGGCTCTCGAGCCACATGCAGCTCTTTGGCCCCTTGAGTGTGGCTCTTCCACAAAATACCACGGTCTGGGCGAGTCTATTTGGAAGAGTGGCGTTAGAAGAAGTTTAAGTTCAAAAAATTTGGCTCTCCAAAGAAATTTCAATCATTGTACTGTTGATATTTGGCTCTGTTGACTAATGAGTTTGCCGACCACTGCCCCAGGCGATTCACCAGAGCACCAAGAGTCTCTCTCACTGACTCTGTGAGGCTGCAGCCCGGGAGCACCTGATGCTCAGGGCCCATCGTCTCTGCCAGGACTCGTCTTCTGGTCTACCCACAATGCCAAGGGGCAGCCATAGTTGTACGTGTACTGAGACTCTTATCGTGTCCCCTGATGGAAGCACCACCCCCTTTGGAAACGGGGGGCCTGGGGACACCACAGAAATCCTCCAAGTAGGTCACTGCAAGTTCCAGAGAGTGGGGCGATGTCTACTTTTCAACTCCTGGTTCCCAGGCCCCGGGACTCAGCCACCTATAACGGCCACTGCCTTAAGGAATATTCTGCTTCCTTCAGGGCAGAATGCCAACCTCCCAGGGCGCCATCTCCCAGCTAGCGTCTCAGCGAGTCCTTCAACCACTTCCGGAGAGTGAAGGATACGGCAGGACCCGTGGGCCCCAGGGCCATGTGCCCATGGCTGCATCATTTTGCCCAAAGTTACATGGTGTAGGATCATGTGACGGTACATGTATATGAAGCCTTAAGTCGTGGTGCTGGCTTAGCCCTGAGAGCAGGGAAGGCAAACGCCTACCTGGAATATATTTCAGTCCCAATCAAGATGTCCATGGTGCAGGGAAGGGTCTGATCTGATCCCTTTGTCTCCAAGGGATGTGGCTGGTCAACTCAAGGATGACACCCTACCGGGGAATTAGCGTTGGAGCCCCAGAGCATGAGTTGGAACTCAGCTTTTGTCCCGCCCTGATCTGTCAGTCATTGGCAGCCAGCTGCCTTGTGGGAGGGGTGACCTGGAGGAGGCAGCCCTCATTCAACAAAGGCAATTCATTCGGCAGAGCTGGGGTAGCTGGAAGCCATCCGCTACCCACCCCACAGCAGTGGGGAAGATGTGTGTGTGGGGGGGGTGGTGGTGATGAAAATGGGTTTGCCAGGCAAAGCAATGGGAGGGGGGGACAAATACTTTAGGCAGAAGGTAGCTTAAGAATCATCCCATATGACAACCACTGTATTATTTCAAACGTGATTTTGCCCCCCCATTTACCTTACTTGAGCCTCACAAAAACAAGACTCACACAGGGGTCAGAGCTGGCATTATTATGCTCAACAGCATGAATGAACCTCAAAACAATTATGCGGGGTGCAAGAAGGCACACATAGAGTTCCATGTACGTAGAATTCTAGAAAATGCAAATTAGTCAACAGTGGCAACAAGCAAACCAGAGGTTCCTTTGGAAGAACTGGGGCAGGGAGGGCAGGGAGACGGCGAAGGGACCTGGGACCCGTTGGGGGTGATGGATGTGCTCAGTGTCTTGATTGTTGGCGATAGTCTCCTGAGTGTAAATGTGTCAAAATCCATGAAATCATACTCTTTAACTGTGGGCAATTAACTGTCTGTCAGTTATACCTCATCAAGCTGAGGGGATGTTTTCAAAAAGGAAATGCACTTATTGCACCTAGCGCTTCACGAGGGCCCCCCAAAAAAGGAAACTGAGTCAAAGCATGCAAGCTCAAGGTCACCCAGCGAGGTCCACCGAGCTCTGCCTCCAAGAACTGCTTTTACCCACACCCTCGTCTGCCTCCCATGCCCATTGCGTGATTCTGTTCCAAATGCATGTGTTTTTTTTGTTTTTTTTTCTATTAATTTTTGATGCCCGGTGTCTGAGATGGAGAGGCATGCTGCCCCCTCTTGGGGCAATCACAGACACTCCAAGGAATGAGTGCCCCCGCCTCACTCCGTCCTGCTATCTGGCCCAACGTGGAGCCATTGCTGACACCGCCTTCCCGAGCTGGCATGTCCTGACAACATGCTGGTAATTGGACGCCACTGGCAAAGCATTAGCCCCCGCCATTCCCACCACACGTGGCCCGCTTGGCTTGTTGCTGCTGAATGCCTGACACGTTTCAGCTCTGCCTGGGAATTGGATCCAATCTAGAAAGTCACTCAACCACGGTGGGGGTCTGAAAGGAACAGCTGAAACCCCCAATCCCACTCCTGCACCCTGTCCTTCCCTGGGGCTTTGAACGGATTCCAAGCACAGAGCCGTGGGCCTGTCGGCTGGAGGGGGTGGGGCGCGGAGGGGCAGAGAAGGTGGGACTGGAGGAACTGCTGGCCGCACCCCCGCGTGCTGTGTGACCTTGGCGAGGCATTCGCCTCCTCTGGGCCAGGAGCTCAGACTTTGGTGTCTAACAGCACCAGGTGGATGACCTGTGGACAAGCACTCTAACCTTCATAGGTTAGTCCAAGTCCAAAGCCTGTGCTGAACCATGAGGCCAGCAAGAACATGACGTCCGAAGGAGTCTACGCTTAGCTTGTGCCGGGCGTTTACTTAGGTCACTTCGAGGCCAAGGATTCCCTGATCGGTACCCAGCGTCACCAGAGAGAGAGTCCAGCTGCCACCCTAATCCCCTGGCCAAGCTTTTGGTGTGGCCTGTCCATCCTTGGGGGCCTGGGGAATGCGCACATGAGGAGGGAGAATGAAGACGACCCTCTCTGGGAACCTAAGTCCTACCTGAGGGAGAAAAATAAATCGTCACTAACAAAGGAGTGGAAAAGGAAGACAAAGACAATTGTCCTTGGCAACCAGGCCAGCGAGGATGGTTGCCAGGGCAACAGCAGAGTGATGGGGCGGGGGGACGGGGGGGACACCAGATAGCAGAAATCACTGGTTAGGTCGCCTATGCTGAGAATCACCGTTCTACGGTGCGATGGATAAAACCATGCCCTGCGTATACTTACCAAAATAGAAAGATGCCCACACTATTTTAAGGGAATATCGTAGGTTGAAAGACGTTTTGGATAATTTCTTAGTTAAGACTCATGGAGGAGTTTATGGGCTACTTTAAGGGTTTGTTTGCTTTTCTGCCACTTGCCCCAGTGTTCTTGGTTGCAAGCGACACAACCCCTTTGGCTCTCATTGGTTTGGAAAAGGGAGGATTGAATGCCTGAGGATACTCGGAAAACTCCAGGGTAATGTGTGGCTGGATGAGGGGAATCGCCTCTGAGCTCTCTCCCAGTTGGCTTCCTCCTGCTGTCTCCCTGCCGACCACTCTCTTCAGCTTCCGGGACTACAACGCAGCGGAGCGGTGTCCGTGCCGAATTCTCACCTGCTCCGTTGCGCAGGGATCAGCAAGATGGAGGCTTGCATCTCTTGGTCTGCATTCCAAATTCCCAGTCAAGGCACGGGCTGACTCAGTGGGGTTCCGGTGCTCATGTCCGACTTCATCAGCCACAGCCAGGACGAGGGCACGATGCCAAGGCATGGCTTCCAGGTGCCCGCCATGGAGCACCATGCATGGGAAGATGTTCCTAAGACAGGAACAGGGACGCTCGGCACACAGAAACAAGAAGTGCCCACTGTAAATTCCAGAAGGATCGCACACCCCCATTTAACAGTGTTCACTTACATGTGGTCGGAGTATCATTTTTCTTCTTCTTTATGCTCATCTGCGTTGGCTCACTCCCTGTGTCTCATGTAAGAGCAACCCTCAAGACTCGGCTGTGCCATTTACCAGCTCTGAGACTTCGCCTTCCCAAACCTCCACCGTCCTCACCTCTAATAATGAGCATCGGCCTCCCTGTTTCAGCAAGGTGCAGGAGGGACTCAAGGGGACACGTCAGGTCATCGGCTCACCATGCGATAGACTGGGAGGTGTTTGTGCATTCGTGTTTATGTGCAGAATTTCTACGTTTCTCTTTTCTCCCCCATGTGGCTGTGAGCTCCAGACATGTCCACCTAGGGCCTACGAATGTGACCTTATGTGGAAATCGGGTCTTTGCAGCAGATGTTACCAAGTTAAGATGAGGTGATACTGGATTGGAGTGGGCCCCTAATCCAATGGCCCAATGTCTTTATAAGGAGAGAGAGGGGGAGATCTAGAGACACAGGCACCCAGGACAGACGGTCCTGTGAAGACAAAGACAAGGACAAGGGGGATGCTGCCACAAAACAAGGGACTGGGACCTCGGAAGCTGGAAGAGAAAAGGACGAATGCTTCCTTAGAGCCTTTGGAGGCGGGAGGCGGCGGGGGACGGGGGGGGTGTGAAGCCCTGGCAATACCTTGATTTTGGACTTCTAGCCTCCAGCCTGTAAGAAAATAAATTGCTGTTGTTTTAAGCCACCTAGTTTGTAGTAGTTTGTTAGGACAGCCCTAGGATACTAAGAGTGATTAACAGAGAACCTTGCACATGATCAAATTCTCAATACGTGTTAGTTGAGTGAGAGAATGAATGAATGAATGAATGAATGAATGAATTGGAAATGGAATCTGACAGCCTCTTTGGCAACCATGGCTAATGCTCAATAGTCTCTCCCAATCTTCATCCATCCATTCATTCATTCATTCATTCATCGTCTGTCATTCATACGAATTGTGTTCCTGATGAGGCCGGATACTAGGCACTGGAAAGCAATCCCATTTTAACGAGAGCAAGGATTTGGGATCTGGTCTCGTTTCCAGTCCCTGCCTCCCCACGTACCTGCGTTTTGATCGATGACTCCCCGGAAGCCACCCAACCATGCTCACACAATAAAAGGAGAGACGAAAATTTAATAAGATTCCAAATTGCCTTCCCCTGCATTCAAATTGCTTCATATATTATGTTCACAATAACTACAGTAGTCCCCACTTTTTTTCTCAAGCCCCCCCCCTTCTTTTCTCATATAAGATAAGTTCTTGTGTTAATGAATTCTAGATTTTCATTTAATAAATGTTGCGTGGGGAGCTTCATTATTTGCAACTTCATCAATCTAAAGCAGACACATGCATGCACCCTGTCTAAGTACCTGGGATCAATAGAGCATGATTCTCACATAACGCAGCCCTACACACTGCCACCAAGAAGAATCCAGTAATTGAAACGACCTTATAAATCAATACAGCCAAATTGAAAACTCCAAGAGAACTCCGCATCATTCACTGAGGTGCTTGTTAAGACTACTCTTTACTTTCAGTAGGGAGAAAACACACACACACACACACACACACACACACACACACACACACACACACACACACACAACACTGGGAAAAGGCTGGAGAGGGGGCGAAAGAAAGAGATCTCTATTCCATTCTAATCACTCAGCAGAGCTGGTGGAGCGTCTACTTAGCATGTGGGTTTCATTTCGTTTTGATGACTCGGCCCGATTATTATTTTGGGGGTCTTAGCCTCTATTCACACATAAGGTCTCTCCATCCTGACCAGGTAGAGAGAGTTTCCGCGTCTTCTCCGGGGCGGCCTGAGAGAAAGGCAGAATTCCCCTGCACACCGTGAAGCCCGCCGTAAGACAGGTACTCCACAGGGCTGCCAATTTCCGTTCAATTGCATTGAATCCAGGGCCTGCTGTCCTAGAATCTTCGAAGGATGGGAATAGAGCAGGCCCCTTTCCCGCTGTTTCCCTACACTACCCTTGCCTGACGGTTCTCTCTCGAGGGCTGCAGAGTTGAACACAATTGAGTGTCCACAGTACAGTTGAGGTGTTTTCCTTTTGCCCCTCCCCCCCATTTTATTGTGGTCATAAAATCAGCTTTAGTAGGACACAAAGTGCTCGCCCTGCAGGGAGAGGAATAACCTGTCAGTTGATGGCAGCGCTCATGTTTGGAGGTTTCAGGGATGCCTCAAATGCAACCTGCACAGACCTAAATGGATCATTGTCACCCCCCCCTCCAGACCTCCCCCTCCCTCACGGTGCTTCCTTTCCTGTCCCCACACATCCCTTTATCCCTGGAGCTCTCTCTACCTGTGCCTCTGCCTCCCTCTGCGCCCAGTCCACAGCCAAGTCTCCCTCTTCCCTCTCCTTCCTAGCCATCTCTGGACTCCACCCACCTCTTCCCATCTCCATCCCCAGCTCTACTCCACGCCAGCCCAAGGGATCGTCCTGCACCACATAACTGATCATGTTGCATGCGTATTTTAAAATTCTCGATGGCGTCCCATTGATTTTGAGTTACAAATTCTTTGCACTTCAAAAAGTAAGAGAAGGTCTGACCCCTGTCCATCTTTCCTGCTTCGTATTGTTCCGTGTCCCCTCCCCGCAACCTTGCTCGCTGCACTGCAGCCACTGGCCTTCTCTTTCTCAGCTCTTTTCTGCCCCCAGAGTCTTTGCACTTGCTGTTCCCCTGGCCTGGAAAGCTGTTCCTCCCACACTTCTACTTACTAAGTCCTACTCATCCTTCGAGTCTCTGTGTTGTTGTCCCCTCCTCTGAGAGTTTATTATATACTAGACCAGGCATCCTCAAACTACGGCCCGTGGGCCACATGCGGGTGTTTTTGCCGTTTTGTTTTTTTACTTCAAAATAAGATATGTGCAGTGTGCATAGGAATTTGTTCATAGTTTTTTATAAACTATAGTCTGACCCTCCAACGGTCTGAGGGACAGTGAACTGGCCCCCTGTTTAAAAAGTTTGAGGACCCCTGTACTAGAGGCCCAGTGCACAAAATTCATGCACGGGGAGGGGTGTCCCTCAGCCCAGCCTGCACCCTTTCCAATCTGGGACCCCTTGAGGGATGTCCGACCGCCCGTTTAGGCCCGATCCCAACTGCCCTCCCCTGCAGGCCTGGGTCCCCCCAACTGCCCTCCCCTGCAGGCCTGGTCCCCCCAAACTGCCCTCCCCTGTAGGCCTGGTCCCCCCCCAACTGCCCTCCCCTGCAGGCCTGGGTCCCCCCAACTGCCCTCCCTTGCTGGCCTGGTCTCTCCCAACTGCCCTCCTCTGCTGGCCCAGTCTCCCCCAACTGCCCTCCTCTGCTGGCCTGGTCTCCCCTAACTGCCCACAACTTCCCTCCTCTGCAGGCCATCTTGTGGTGGCCATCTTATGTCCACATTGGGGCAGCCATCTTTGACCACATGAGGGCAGCCATCTTGTGTCTTGGAGTGATGGTCAATTTGCATATTACTCTTTTATTAGATAGGATTCTTGAAGATCCTTGCCCCCCCCCTTTTATATACTTTACAATACTTATCACAAGTATAAGTAAATAATTTTTGTACATGGCCACCTGCAATCCCTTTCTCCATTCCCTTATTCTAGCACCAGACCCTGCCCCCTGACTACTGTGATTGGTGGCTCTTGAGAAGGACATGTGATGCAACCTAGCCAATCGGAATCCTTCCCTGGGATTTTCTCTCTGGAGCTGGAGGAAAAGAACACTTTCTTCTATGATTGTACATCTCCCCTTTCTAGAAAATTTCCCACCCATTCCCAAAAGATTGTGGAGGGAACAGCCATGTTATCACATGGCCCTGCCTCCGATCACAGTTGATGAAAGTGGGGGGAAACCTGACCCCAAGAATCAGTCTTGGTGGTGGTTTAAATATAATGTGGGCTGGACTCCATACCTTGCTTTTAATAAATGAATGGTGGTGTGTGACTTCTGAGACTGGTCATAAAAAGGATAGTTTCTGTGTCACGCATGACAGTGTCTATATTGTGTGACGTTAGGCTACTTAATCTTTTTATGTCTTAGTTTCTCTTAGCTAGGGATCGGAAGGCCTTCTGAATTGTTGTGATTACTAAATTAGGTGATATCCATAAGGCACAATGTTTAGCTACATGAAAGTCTATCAAGAGACTTACAGCTACAAATACATAAAACTTACGTAAAACTGACGTTTTAAAACAGTAACATGTAACTGGAAAGTCTCAGGGCCCACTCTTCATTTCTAATTCTCTGGGTCCTTCCTCCCTGTGGTTTATTTCAGCCACAAAAGAAGTCTTTCCTCATGAAAGCAAATTAGTTGCGGAAGTTCCAGACCTCATTCTCGAAAACCCACACAAGAAGAGTATCCTCCTCCCAACATTAAGCCAGGGTCCTGACAGTCCTTCTGATGGGACTGGCTTAGGTCACATGCCCACCCTGGTTGGCTGATGGGCCTAAGCCAATCAAAACCCCTCCCCCCAACGGTTGGGGGTGGAGTCAGTCTCCCGGGAGCACGAGCAAGGTGGAATGAACATCGGGTATTGTCAGGAAGGAAAAATTGGATGCTATAGGCCAGGGTCTGCCGGCCTGCCCAATCTAGCCCTGTTTTGTTTATAAATAAAGTTTTATTGGAACACACCCACACGCTTTGACCTACGTAGCATCTTTTATGTTAGAGCAGCAGGACTGAGCAGTTGCCACGGAGACCATACAGCCTGCAATGCCTAAACTATGTACTCTCGGGTCCTGTCTAGA
This sequence comes from Ia io, assembly GCA_025583905.1. Classification (NCBI taxonomy): domain Eukaryota; kingdom Metazoa; phylum Chordata; class Mammalia; order Chiroptera; family Vespertilionidae; genus Ia; species Ia io. The sequence goes on along the minus strand of JAJQQW010000023.1, from coordinate 7,130,567 downwards.
AAACATTTGCAGGCCCCTGCGTGCAGGCAAACGTTTGTACACTCTCCGCCCATTGTGCAATGGTGCTCAGAAACCTATTTCTTTCGCTCCCCATCCCTGCTCTGTGGAGTGACATCTTGGCAAAGCAGCAGAGCAGGCAGGCGTCTGTGGGCAGCAGAGCCTTCCCGGGTCCATCAGCTCGCACTCCGTGGCGAGGACGAGACGCGGAGCCCGGGGACTCGCATCGGGCCGAGGACAGGGTGGAGAAGCGCTTTCGCGGCCACTGGAGCGGATGGGCTCTGACTCCATTACCCACAGCAGCACTTCACCATCCAGAGATCAATGGCCTGCAGCCCCGAGGAGGTTGGCAGCCGCGGGGCTGCGGATCCAGACTTTTCCTCCGTGATGAATGGGGAGCCATCTCCGGGAGCTCTGGCCTGGAAGACAGCCCTCGTTAAATTACTTTATCGCCCGGCTGAGAGGTGGCCAGCCCGCAGACACGGGACTCGGGCAGCATGCTAACTAGCGTGATGAGCATGGGCACGCAGGCCTCGTTCCTCACAGCCACAGACTCCCCCTTCTCCTTTCCTCCCCGCCAAGGACAGAACTCCAGCCGGGGACTGGCCTACGGAGCCACTCTCCCTGCTGCTTCCATCATAAAGAAGACTGGGCTCTGCAGAATCTCCCCGCGCCCCAGACCCCCACCCCGACGTGCCCTGGTCCAGCGGGGTCACGGCTGCAGGCTTGTCGAGTGGCAGAGGACGTGGACACCGTGGTGGCCTTGCAGACACCCGGAATGCTGGTGGGTGAGCTTAACAGGACGCTCTAGGGCAGCAGCTAAGTGCACAGGCATCAGAGAGAGGCAGACCGGGGTTCAAATCCCACCTCCTCCATTCACTGCTTGTCAAGGGCAAGTGTACGATCCCTCGAGACTTACTCTGAGACAAGGGTTCTAGTGCAAGTAGCTGATTTTTTTTGTTTGATTTCAGAGAGGAAGGGGGAAAGGTGGGGGAGAGAGAGAGAGAGAGAGAGAGAGAGAGAGAGAGAGAGAGAGAAACATCAATGATGAGAGAGAAACATTGATGGGCTGCCTCCTGCAAGCCCCCCACTGGGGATTGAGCCCGCCACTCTGGGCATGTGCCCTGACTGGGAATCAAACCGTGACCTGCTAGTACATAGGTCGATGCTCAGACACGGAGTCACACTGGCCAGATGCAAGTAGCTGGTTTAGAAGGTGACCTCTTGAAGCACCAGCAGGGGACTGGGAAAAAAGGAGGAACCAACGCAGGATATGAATCAATAAAGCTACCAAGGGGGCTGGATTCAGCTGGGGACCCCTGGGAGCCAGTGCTGAACCAGCTAACGGTGGGGATTCATCAAGGACACCAGTTCCTGTAAGCCATTATTCCAGGGCTTCTCCCACAGGCATTCATTCCCTGGCACGTCTGGCCTGCTGGGCATGGGACCCTGGTGGTCAGCGAGAGCCCTCAGGCAAAGAGCTGCTGATTTGGGGGTTTGGAAGTCCAGCCCATGGACCCTGAAGTGGTAAGGCCCAAGTGGATAAGACAGCGAGCAGCCTAACCTCTCTGAGACTCCACTTCCTCATCAATGAAATATAATAATATCTCGTATCCTGGAGTTGCTTTAAGTGGCAAAGACAATACCTTAAGTTAAAATATTCATCACAGTGCCTGGCACCAATGAGCATTCAGCCAATGACAGCTCTGTGCAAAGGCCCAGCCTGCAGAACCAAAAATGCAATGAATACCGGGCTCATCTGAGCCCCCATCCTATGGAATTGGGGAGAAATTCAATCCCCATATTTTGGGGTGTTCCTTCCACCTCTCTAAGGTCCCACTGGAAGCAAAGAATAGGCCTCTGGTCTTTAGTATCCCTTGACCTCACCTGAGTGCTACCATCCAACTCTACAGAATCATTTAAGTTTGGCCACAGGAATCTCTGTGGAGGCTGAGCCCCAATATCCAGGATTCAGTGTACCCCAGAGATTCCTTCAATGTTCTCCATCCCTTTCAAATGCCTCTCCACCCCAGCCACCAGTGGGGCTCCACCCATCTCCCCAGGACCCTGTGACAGATGGATCAACGAACTTCCTTCTGGTGCTACAGACTCTCCCTCCACGCTCACTGTTTCTGCCTTTTCCCCATTCGGAGTTGCTCATCGCCCTCTCTTCCCCTTGGAGACATCAGCCAAGGTTGCAAACTGAAGGACACAAGGGAATGGGCCAAGTCTCCTGCCTGAGACAGCAGAGTGTCTGCGTGGTCTGGGACGCCGAGCTCCTTGGGCTGCAGGTCGTTGACCTTCTGGGATAGGCAATGGCACCAGAGCCCTGCCCTCCCCTCCATCCATCAAAACGGTTTCACCTCCGTTGCTATGTGATGCGAGACTTTGCAAGTGTCAGAAACCCAACTCAACGTGACTCAGCCTTAAAGGCAATTCACTGACTAGCATAACTTGGGAGTTCAAGTGTGGCTTGATCCAGGTGTCCCAAGACAGCACCAAGATCTGGTTCGTTTCTATTATCTTTTATCTCTGTGTTAGCTTCACTATCAGGTGTCCCCCACGCGCCCCCGCTGCTTCTCACTCACATCCCAGCAACTAGAGACCCAGCAGAAAAACAATTCCTTTGCATATACTAATCTCTCAGAAGTCCTAGAACTCAGTCTGATTGGATTGGGCAGAAAAGTGCAAGGGAGCTCTCTGGGGTCCCTTTTGTAAGGGCACTAATCCCACTCATGAGGGCCCCACCCTCAGACCTAACCACCTCCCCAAGGCTCCACCTCCTAATACCACCAGCTCTGGCCCTCGATTCCCAGCCCCAGGGAGCAGATGCTTGGGTGAGAAGACACACCCCATCTCTCAAGAGCAAGCAAGCACATTCAGGGTTTGAGCAACCTGACTCCGAGTTTGGAAACAGATTTTTCTCCCAACTCCGCGGGGCACGTTCCGCCAACACGCACAGTTTGCAGTAGGTTCTCTTTAGAATACTTAACAGCTCCGTCTGCAGCTTCGGCATTCTAGTTTCAGAGCCTCCCCAAGGACTGTACATAGATATGGTTCTTATTTCCTGCCTGCCAAGCGCTCACACCCGGAATCAAGGGATGGTGTTTCTCAAAGGTTAATGCCAGTCTCCTCCCTGGAAAGTCAAAAATGCATGTCAGGTATTCAATGAGGGCTTTCCGAGCTTTGGAGGGGGAGGGGGGACTTAAGCAGGTTAAACTCTACTGCAGGCACCTTATTAAATATGCATCTTTTATTTTGTCATCTATTCAACCATATTTACTGAGCACCTAATACATGCCAGACAGCCTTCTAGATGCTGAGGGAGTGGGTGGAGATAGCAAGCCCACACTCCGTAGGAATGGCATTCTAGTGCCTCTGTGCACAGAAAGGAAGCCTGGGAATACTGAAAGGGATCACGGTTAGCCTCAGGATTGTGATGATAGCAGATCATTTTTTTTTTTTTCTCCTCCTGTTTCGGGTTGTTTGAAATTTTTCCATTTGGAAAAAAATAAATCATGGGTTAGCATATCTATAGTTGTGGGTGTATGCTCACCACATATTGCTACATGAAAAGAACTAAGACGACTATGCAAAGTTGGCTATTTTGGGTAAATGTGTGTGTGTGTGTGTGTGTGTGTGTGTGTGTGTGTGTGTGTTGCCAGGGGAAATTGTTGACTGGAGGAATTACAGAGGAATTGGTTATTTAATTTTCTTTGTGCCCTTTTGTGTTTTTCACGGGTTATGTGTATTGGGCACGCACAACTTTTATAAACTGGGGGTGGGGGAGGTGCTTAACAATCAATCGGAACTGCTGCCCAGCCCCAAGTTATTCTACCCGCTGGTCCATGAGAGTGCCTGACATTGCTCCATTGGAGCCATTCATTTGATTGAACGGAGGCTCCTGGGATATGCTTAGGAGGAACAGCACCTCTCCTCACCTGTGCAATAGAAACATGACTAAGGGGACCCGAAAATGAACTGTCGCTTTGGAGGGCAGGGCGTCCTCCTTGGCTCGGGGTGACACGGACAGATAGGGAAGGAGATGGGACAAGTCTAGACCAGCGAGGGAAGGTGGGGAAGGGCAACCAGCCCAGAGGTGGGAAGAGGGAAGACCCCTGTCCACGCGCCTCCACCTGCCCCACCGCCCCAAGCACAGGAGTGATCCTGGAGGCCAAGGCAGAGCTGTTGAAGGCCAGTGAACAACTTAAAAGGGAAAGGGAGCCTTTTTTAAAAAATACATTTTACTGATTTTTTACAGAGAGGAAGGGAGAGGGATAGAGAGTTAGAAACATCGATGAGAGAGAAACATTGGCCAGCTGCCTCCTGCACACCTCCCACTGGGGATGTGCCCGCAACCATGGTACATGCCCTTGACCGGAATCGAACCTGGGACCTTTCAGTCCACAGGCCGACGCTCTATCCACGGAGCCACACCAGTTAGGGCAAGGGAGCCTTTTTATAAGAGGTTTTGCCAGTAGCGAACGGCCCTTCCCCAGTTTCAGAAGCACTGCCTGGGGGAACATCACTCTTCCTGCCACAGCTGAAGGTCACAGCTGAAGGTCACAGCAGCAGGTCCCGGCAGCGCCCAAGGACTCACTGTCTCCCTCTCACTGGAGCAGCCACGTGTCATCCATCGCCATGTTGGGTGCCATCGCACAGAGGAGCCAAGTGTCCTCTGAACCACAGTGAGACAGCAGAGGGGGGGGCGGGGCAGCCAGCAAAGAGAGGGACATTTTGCCCGACTGGTGTGGCTCCGTGATTGAGTGTCGACCTATGAACCAGGAGGTCACGGTTCAATTCCCGATCAGGGCACATGCCCAGGTTGTGGGCTTCATCCCCAGTGTAAGGGGTGCAGGAGGCAGCCGATCCATGATTCTCTCTCATCATTGATGTTTCTATCCCTCTCTCCCTCTCTGAAATCAATAAAAAAATTTTTTTAAAAGAGAGAGAGAGAGAGAGAGAGAGAGAGAGAGAGAGGGACATTTCCTGATGAAATCCTAACACACACTTCCGTTTCCTTGCTTTCTACATGCTGGGTGTTCATGTGTCCTCCCTCCGCCTGGACACTGGGATCCTGTGTATCTAGGGGGCAGCGCAGAGGGGATTGGTGGGCGGGGGATTTAGCCAACATCACTTAACCAGACAGTAGCAGAGACGGGCGCTGACCCAGGCCTCTGACATCCCTTCAGTGTGAGTCTCTATTACAGCTCACTTCCCCGGCCCTCCCAGGAATCCGAGGCGCAGCGATATTAATCATCATGGGAAGGTTAATATTAAAATAGAATTGGGCCTAAATGGAGACAAGTTCAAGTCTGTCACCCTCAACCCAATCCAACCTGTCAGTGAGTTCATCAGCCATTCCTTCCAAATGTATTGGGAATCCAGCTCTTTTCTTTCAGCCAAGGCTGCCCCCGTCCCAGGCAACCGCCTCCTCACTGCTCTCCTGGCTCTCACGCCGGCGTCCCCCCGAAGAGCCCAAGTTCTCTCTTTAAAACCTAAGTTGGATCGTGTGTCCCTCACCATCTGGGAGCCTCCAGCGAGTGAGCTCGGGCTGCCCTTGAAATCAAACGTGTTTCTCACCCTGATCTACAAGGCAAGACACGGTCTGTCTGCACCTCGGACCTCGTCTCCTGTAGCATTCCCCTCGCTAACCCCGACCTTCTTTCTAATGCTGGGAAAAACCCTGCTCTCTCCACCCCACCCCATGGCCTGTGCACTTGCTGTTCCCTCTCCCTGGAATTCTAAGCCCCCGGGAGTCTGCACAGCTGGCTCCTTCTCCCCTTCAGATCTCAACTCAGATGTCACCTTCTCCAAGAAGTCCTCTGGGGTTCACCTAACACCCCCCCCCCCTTCTCTCTAGATGTCTTCCTAGGTTTCAAAATCCTCCTGATGAAGGAAACCACTTTGAAATTCATGAGAGTCCCGGAAGTGCCCTTGGTTTCAAGAAGCAAGGTGCCTGGAGGGGGCTTATCCTGGCTCTTGCCCAGCTGGACACTTGTGTCTGACTGGCGTGTCCGTGACCTGGGCTCCAATCCCAGCTCTGGCACTTCCTATCGGTGTGAACTTGGGCAAGTTACCTAGCCTCTCTGAGCCTCCTGTTCCTCACCTGCAACATCCTATCTAATAAAAGAGTAATATGCAGATTGACCATCACTTCAACACACAAGATGGCTTCCCCCATGTGGTCAAAGATCCTGCCCCCATGTGGACACAAGATGGCCACCACAAGATGGCCAGCAGGGGAGGGCAGTTGGGAGGGACCAGGCCTGCAAGGGAGGGCAGCTGGGGGCAATGAAGCCTGCAGGGGAGGGCAGTTAGGGGTGACCAGGCCAGCAGAGGAGGGAAGTTGGGGGTGACTGGGCCTGCAGGGAAAGGCAGTTGGGTGGGACCCAGGCCTGCAGGGAAGAGCAGTTGGGGGGACCAGGCCTACAGGGGAGGGCAGTTAGGGGTGACCAGGCCTAAAGGGGAAGGCAGTTAGGGGTGACCAGGCCTAAAGGGGAAGGCAGTTAGGGGCAAACACGCTGGCAGGGGAGCAGTTAGGCATCAATCGGGCTGGCAGGGGAGTGGTTAGGGGTGATCAGGCTGGCAGGCAGAAGCAGTTAGGGGCAATCAGGAAGGCAGGCAGGCGAGCAGTTGGGAGCCAGCAGTCCTGGATTGTGAGAGGGATGTCTGACTGCCCTCAAGGGGTCCCAGATTGGAGAGGGTGCAGGCTGGCCTGAGGGACATCCCCCCTACTCCCCCCCCCCCGCACGAATTTCATGCACTGGGCCTCTAGTGTAGATAATGACAATTCCTACCACAGGGCTGTCCTGACAATATATAGAATATGAACCTAGTCCCTCGGGGTTATGTGAGAGCAACGCTTCCTATAAGCAGAATGTGGAGATGCACCTGTACTCACATTTTTTTCTCCTTCCTAATCCGACAAAGTGCCAGTTCTTTGCCACTGGAGTCGCTAGTTTAGGTTAGAATGCTGCCTCCAGAAATAAACGTGACCTGAGCGAGCAGCCCTCCCATTCACCGTTGGTCTCTAGCTAAGACAGGCTCTCAGGTGCACCCGTTATCAGGGATGGGAGGGAATAGGACAGGGGCTAGCAGATTTGGAGGAGGAGGAGGCGATGTGTCAATGCTTGGGGAAGCCCTGGCCAAGGATGAGAAGCCCCACACACTAAAGAGCCAGCGAGAAGGTGCTGTGTGAATCTCTTCTCCACTTGAAGTCCAAGTTTCCGCCTGAGTAAAATCCATAGGATGTATTGAGGGTCTAAAGTGGCTGTCAGAACATTTTAAAATGAGGTGGACTTGTGAGATGTTGTCCCTGCCATGGTCATTACTCTGTATCCCTCTCCTCATGAACACCCTTACAAAACCACCCTCTCCCTCCGTACCCCTACCCCCACACCTTCTCCTTTTCCGAGCCCCGTCCTGTGTGGCTGGATGAATTGAAAAAAACCGACACTCTTCCATTGCCAGCACTCTCCTGCAGTCATTGTTTGTTTTCCGAGAGGGCGGCCCTTAATTCCTCTATAGGTGAGAGCCTGGCTTTTATTCCCTCTCTCTCGCTGTCATGGAAACCAGCTCGCTGGCAGCGTGGCGTGGGAATAAGAACGCAGTTTTCTTTTTTCGACGCCAAGCAGAGGCAAGGCTGGAACAACTTCAGAGCAGGTGGAGGAGACCTAGCGGTGGATTTGCTCTCCCTTTGTGAAGGAACAGCCACTCGGAAGATTGGGGGTAGGGGGGGAGGATTTCCACAGAGCCCTGGAACTGACTTCAGCACCATGGAAAGCTCCCTGCAGCAGGAAAGGTTGCACTAGGGGACTCCTTCATCCCGACTTCCACAGAAGGCAGAGTGCTAAAGGTGGAGATGGTGCCGGCTGTAACAGTGCCAGAAACACAGAGAGGAAATGTCAAGTGTCATGTAATTCACAGTTGCTCGAAGTGTGTTTTGGGGCACCTTTCCTTCTGACATCTGAGGGGCGGAGCCCCGGTGTGCATTATGACACATCACCCCAAAGAATTCTGATGCACATGAAGGCCTGAGGCTGAATGATCTCAATGTGTCACAACTACATTTTCCCATGGGAAAATGGGCTAGTAGAGGAGACGTATACACTGCGAATAATAATCTGGCCACACAGTGTATATCCTATATAATAAAAGGCTAATATGCAAATTGTCCCCTCGACCAGGAGTTCGACCAGCAGGCAGGCTGGCCAACTGCCCATGTTGCCTCCCCCTGGCCAGGCTGGCCGGACCCCACCCTTGCATGAATTCATGCACCGGGCCTGAATTATATACCCCATATATATATATATATATGATATTATATATATATATATGTGTGTGTGTGTGTGTGTGTGTGTGTGTGTGTGTGTGTGTGTGTGTATGTGTATAATATATATATATATATATATATATATATATATATATATTGAGTGGCCAGATTATTATGTGTTCAGAGATCATAATAATCTGGCCACTCAGTGTATTTCCCAAGTTTAAACAGAAAATTGGAACCAGAACACACATCTCCTAACTCTAAGGTTTGTCTAAACCACCCCAGCACTGGTCAGGGTCCTACCTCCAACTCCTACCCTAAGGACGTCGGCTGGTGGCCCTGGAGAGTGCGTGAGATACTCATGCCTGAGGTCGACATTCTGGGAGTTCTCTTCTATGAGGCAACTTCTTCCTGGGAGAGGCAAATCATCTGGCCACCATATGCACAGTCCTATGTTGGCTGAATTAACTAGCCAATCCGTGTGCTAGCGAATGAACAGCCGGTGCTGCTCAACAATGGAGAACGATGTCTTTTAGTGGAGCTAAAGCAAAAATTCACATTTACGGAGCAAGTACCCTATGCCAGCTTCAGGGCTAAGAAATCACCTGCAGCTCAGTTTTACGCTTTTGCTCAAAGTCATCCCTCTGACACCGGTCCATTGTGGTCCCGATCCCAAATTCCCAGAGAAGAGTCTCTCACTGGCCCATCTGGGGCGAGGGTCTCCTGGTTTGGCCAATCAGCTCTGGCCAGGAAGAGAGGAACTTCACTGAACAAATATAACCCCTGAGTACACCTCCCAGGGACCCTGGGCATCAGAGGAGTGGTAGGGATGGGGGGGGGCGGGGGGTTCCAGGAAAAACAATCAGTGTGAGTTGGGCAGAATCTCATAAACCTGCCATGACAATGATGTATCCTGGGCCCTAGAAATGGAAAAAGCGTAAACTCGGAGCACGGAACATTTGGTCAGGGAAGAGCTCAAGGTCCCAACCTGCATGGAAGCCAGCAGATGGAGGTGAGAGAGAGTTAAGCCAAATGCACCAACGTTGCAAAGCACCCAGCTCCACCCGGTAGTCACTGACATGGCCTTCGTAGAGCTCTGAGGCAAAATTATAGATCATCACTTTAATTGAGTGAAATTGTCTATACATTAATATTCATGATTATTAGAGCAGCTAATTTTCCTCTTTATAGAAAGTGAGCGGGAATCATTTCAGCTGCTCTGTACTTTCCCTCCCTTAGATTTCTGCGGGGGAAGGCGGAAGAGAATGAAGGCACGGCACTCAGAATCAGCCATCAATGGCTGAACGTTGGGTACTAATTAAGGATTTTTAATTGCTTTGACCTCTTCCAGGGGGCTGAAGAGAAGCATCTTATGAATATAAAAACACGCCCGTGAGCCTCTAGGATGGGCCCCTTTGGCTAGATACAAGCAGATTATCTAAGTGAGAGAAGCACCCCCTCCATTGCCCCACTCACCTACCAAGATGATGATAACAACAGCAGTAACAGTAATCATTGGCATCAGAGTCCAAGCAGGATGAGGACAGTATTATCCACATAAGGGGACTGCCACGGTGGGGTAAGAGCATAGGCAGGGTGACAAGGGCATCCATGCAAGATAGAAATGACAGCAGTAACAGGAGGATGGCTTCATTGATCGAAAACTAAATACATTGGAATAAGGGCAGCCAGATTTCTCACCATCGGAGAAGGGAGTTTCAAACCTGAGAAGAACAAACAGCAGAATGAACTCTATGGTGATGGGTTAGAATCAGGGGTATCATGATTTTCAATATATAGGGGAAAAAATCTAGAAATACATGTAGGTGTGAACATGTGTTCCCAGGATTCTCTGCAGAGTTTCTCTCGCCGTGCCCCACTGAGACAGTGCTGTTCCTTTACAAAGGTGAACAATAATTTTATTTTACTTTTTTTTTTAAAAAAAAATGTTTTTATTTTATTTTAAATATGTTTTTATTTCAGAGAGAGGAAGGGAGAGGAAGAGAGAAATAGGAAACATCGATGATGAGAGAGATTCATCCATTGGCTACCTCCTGCACGCCCCCCACACTGGGGATTGAGCCTGAAACCTGGGCATGTACCTGACAGGGAATGGAACTCTGACCTCTGGTTCAGTCAATAGTCAACCACTGAGCCACACCCGCCAGGCACACGCTCATTTTAATGAAAGCATAAGTGCTAAATTGCATCTCTCTCTCTCTCTCTCTCTCTCTCTCTCTCTCTCTCTCTCTCTCTCTCTCTCTCTCTCTCTCTCTCTCCTCCCTCTCCCTTTTCTTCTCCCTCTCTCTCTCCCTCTCCTCCGAACACAATTCTCCTTCTGATAAGATTTTCCCCAGCTAACCCACTTTTGAAGCAACTGTTCTAAATAGCCATCTTCTGATTGAACCACCAATTAGGCAAGGGTTGTAGTAGTGGGGAGGAGCGAGGAACACAAAGCCAGGGGGATTTAGGTCTATTTTCTCACCTCTTTGGGGACAGCCAGGTAATATAATCAAGCCAAAGCCTATTTCCCTATGGCCCGCTGCGAGGCCAGCTGACCAGCACCTGTCATGTTCGTTAGAGTTCACAATCCTGCCAGCAGAGGGCGCCTTGGCCGCGGTGGGAGCAGGCCTAGGCCCCTGGCTTCTCTGGAGGGAACTCTCCTTTGGCCTTTTTGAAAAAGGAAAACAGAGACCATTTCTTGGGAGACGATGAATGGAATTTATTCTCCAAGAGGAGATTGTGGGAAGAACTTTCAGCCCAATCCACGGTCTGACAGCAATACAAGGGACGAGACAGGTAAGCTTAACCATAAGTAATTCTTTCCCTTATTCTTTACGTCCACTCACAAGTCACGGTCTCTTTAGCTCCGACACGTAACTGACTCCATTCTTTTCTCCCACCTCTACACGACTACTCCGGCCCAACCACCGTCATCTCCCACCTTTCTCAAAGGTCTCCTTGCTGGCTTCCTGCCCCCTGACTCCCTCCCACCCAGAATAACTAGCGGGCAGAGGCCACGGTCAGATGCAGTAACAATCCATCCCAAAATGTTTGCTGCTGCTAACAATCACGGTTTCTTTCTTGCCCACGCTAGGACATCCGCTCCATGTCCCCACTTGCAGGATTCAACCACCACAGCCCCCCTGGGCCAGTTTGTGACAAAGGTCTGGGGGCTACAGAATCTCTAAGGAGGACCAATGACCATTTCCATAAACTGCAGTTTATGTCCGGAGGAAAAAAAGACCCAGAGACACAGTCCTTCCCTGATTTGGCATATGGTTTATTCCCACTTCCCTTGGCAACCACGCCAAGAATGGCAAAACGGTGAGTCCTAAGCACGGATTAATTTGAAGTTTTCATTTATGGGTCTTAGAATTGTGAAAAGGCCGTGGTTTTTTTTTTTATAAAGAGATAAGCCCCCTGATTTTGTTATTGTCGAATGAAGTCTTCACACCAGTAGCGTGGTCATCTGATAAACAGGCAGGAGAAACCTTTTCCTGGCCTGGCCAGTGCCTACTTCATCCCTCTTCCCCGAGGCAATTTTCCTGACCAGGAAGAAAGAGATTAAAAAGGTGGCTTCTTTTCTTTTCTTTTCTTTTTTTTTTTTTTTAAAGCAGCCAGGACCTGGAATTCCTGAGTTCCTCTCCAGTACGGGAGCAGGACAGGGGTTGAAAGCCACAGCCAGAGGCCAGGGCTACCCGGGTGGGCGCCAATCCCAGTTCCATCAATTAACATCTGCGTGTGACTTAGCTGAGCCTCAGTCTCCCTGTCTGTAAAACGGGGATAGAAATAAGGTTGTGTGCGAATTGAGTGGGAGAATAAAGGCCCATGGGGTAGGCACTCGATGTTATGAAGAGCTTTTATGTTTGGGGCGCCTCATGTCGTTGTCTTCCCCGTTTCTCTGCAAGCCCACCGCTGCCCTTCCTTCAGGGCCACCTCCTCTGGGAAGCTCTCTGGGACTTGATGTCCTCGGCTTCTGAGGATCTTGGTCATCTCAGCATCTCTGCCCACTGTTTAGGCCTCGGCTACAGTGTCTCTGGAGTGGTCGTTGAGCTCTGATTTCTTTGTGTCCCTTGCTGTGTCCGGGCTGGACACACAGCCCAGTACCATCCCCTACGCTCTACCCGCCACCTGTTAGTCTTCAGACCGCGGGAGAGCGCTTTTAAGAGCCCATTAGGCCCTGCCACTTACCCCCCCACACACACACACACTTGGAACACCAGAAATTCGCTCTCTTTCTGTTCTGGAATGCAGGTGTCTGCAGGGCCTTGATTGCTCTGGACAGTCAAGGAAATCATCCCTCTGTGCCTCCTCTGGCGTCAGGCGGCTCCAAGCCCTGTATTTCCTGAACCAACAGGCAGATGAGCCCCCGGCTCTGGGAGGAGGCCTCTGGCCAAGGACACAGGCTGGAAGCCAGCAGCAAGGCCCGGCCTGCACCGTGCTCCACACTTTACAGCTCATAAATCCCGGGGCTGGCGGCGTGATTGGGGCTGAGTCACAACGCAAGGAATTTAATTTCCCAGCGCTCAGCCTGCGGGGCCTTGTAAACTCACCCCCTAAACCAACAGCCATAAACATTTGATAAAACACCGCAGGCCTTCCCGCTTCCCAGAAATGGTTCCTGGGCCCCCGGTTAGAAGCTGTGTCCGGCACCCCCTAGAGGTGACTGGAGCGATGTCATTCATGTTCCTCAGCTCTTACTAATGGCCTGGGCTCCTGGTGGCCCCATGCGCCCAGCCAGTCGCTGATGAGCCCAGTCCAGAGAGGACAGGAGAGAGGAGGATCGCAGAAGTGGCCTCACACACTCCGCGAGGGGAAGGAATGGGGTCCTGAGCTGTATGTTGCTTCAGCCTTGTCACCCACATCCATGACCTTGACCTCACTTAACCTTGGCATTGGGTCTAGGAGAAGAGCAAAGCAATGATTGCTCACTTTGTTGTTTGTTGTTGTTTTTTTTAATAATCTTCATCCAAGGATATATTTTTATTGATTTTTAGAGAGAGAAGAAGAGGGAGAGAGAGAGGGATTGATATAATAGTTTGTGCGACATCCATCAGTTGCCTCCTGATCGAGCCCCAACCGGGGATTGAACCCCCAATCTGTTGGTGTACGGGACAACGTCCCAACCAGCTGAGCCACCCGGCCAGGGCTGCTCACTTCATTTAGTGGGGTGGGAAAGCGAAGCCCAGAACGTGTCCTTTCCAACTCATGCCACTCACCAATGCTCCAGGACTGGCCCCAGATCTCAGGCCCCTGAGCCCCCTCACACCATCGGCCGTGATGGCGGGAAGGCCAGTACGATGGCAACTCGGGAAGGCGGTAGGTCAGGTTCGAAGAAGACCTTCTAAAGCAGTGGTTCTCAACCTTCGTAATGCCGCGACCCTTTAATACAGTTCCTCATGTTGTGGTGACCCCCAACCATAAAATTATTTTCGTTGCTACTTCATAACTGTAATTTTGCTACTGTTAATGAATCGTAATGCAAATATCTGTGTTTTCCGATGGTCTTAGGCGACCCTGCTAGCGGTTCTCAACCTGTCGCGACCCACAGGTTGAGAACCACTGCTGTAGAGCCGAAGACCATCAGAAAACACCGATATTTACATTACGATTCATTAACAGTAGCAAAATTACAGTTATGAAGTAGCAACAAAAATAATTTTATGGTTGGGGTCACCACAACATGAGGAACTGTATTAAAGGGTCGTGGCATTAGGAAGGTTGAGAACCACTGTTCTAAAGCATTCTAGAGCATCCACCATCTTCCATGTCCTCCTGTTTTGCAAGGTTGTAAGAGGAGAGAGCCCTTGTCGGGGTTGCCTGGGGTCCAGATGCGAGAGTGGAGGGGCTCACAGACCCTGGAAGCCTGTGGTCCGGGGTGCAGACCTGCGCTTCCCAAACCTCAATCACCGGGGACCTTGCTCACATGCAGACCCCAATCCAGCAAGTCCGACGCGGGCCCAGAATTCTGCACTTCTACCCAGCTCTGCGCAGTGCCAAGGCTGCTGAGCTCGGGACCACACGTGAGTGATGGGTGGTGGGTGATCCGTGCCAGGGTGCTGCAGGCTTGGAAGGGTCGGTGTAGGGTAAAGATCCTCCCATGGGGCAGTGGGGGTGAGCCACCCAGAGATACTGAGATCAGCTGGCCCAGGGCCTCCCACCCTCTGAGGCTGTGGAGGATCTGGTGTTTCACACTCAGGGACTGTGGGCAAGTGGCCTCAGGTTCCCCATCCGTGACATGCAGGCCTGGGAGATGTTGAGCCACATAGTACCTGAGCTTTCACCTAGCTCTGCCATTCAGGACTCCAGGAATGAAAAAGGCAAAGGTCCCATCTATAAGATCCCAGCCTGGCTCTGGCGGTGGCCCGTCGCTCGGTGCCCATCCCCCATCCTTCTTCCTTCAGGGCCTCATTGTCCTTTGAGAGACCTCTGCCCTTCTCAGTTGGTGCTTTTAGATGGGACTGGCCTTGCCCCCAACTCCACAGTGAGCACATGACCCAGATCTGGCCAATCAGAGTGGCTCAGTCATGAGCATGTGACTCAAGTTAAGCCAATGACATTCAGCCCTGGGACTTTGGCTAGGACCTCTGGGGAAAAGGTTCTCCCTTTCAATCAGGGTTACTAAACTGGTAAGGCAAAGGACACCTGGGTCCAGCCATGCCTAAAGGCAGCGCCTGGATTTTTCAGCCAGAAAACGACCTTGGCCCAGCCCATTTGAACTCAGTTTTTAAGGCTTTCGATCAAAATAACCCTGATTCACACTCTGGATCCTATCCCCAAGGGAAGACAGGGAATTGGGAGGAAACCCCCTCTCACATTCCGACACATAGGCCAGGACATTAATGGCTTCAACCAATTCCAGGATGTCAGCGCTGGGAGAGCCGCCACACTGCGCAGAGGAATAAACTGAGGCCAAGAGCGTGGACTGGGCTTCCCCGAGGCCACACCGCGCATGGCAAGACCAGGACGCGTGCCCGGTTCAGAGTTCCCTCCTTTACGTGCTGGCGGCGAAGTCTCAGCCACATCGCACCATCCGAGGAGCATCGAACAGCATCCCTCAAACACACACCGAACCCAAATGGCCTTCCTCTCCCAAACACACCGTCTGAACTGCCACCCTTAGGGACCTGTTCCTCCCTGTCTTCTGTCTCCAAGGTGTACTTACAGAAGCATAAACCCAGAGAAGGAATGGGACTGGGCTTTCTGGTAGTGACACAACGGAGGAGGTTGTAAGTCATCGTTGGGTAACTTTACAGATGGGGAAACTGAGGCGAGGAATGGGACCGGGACCGGCCTCTCCACTCTCGCGGGGATTTGCAGAGCTGGCACGTCTTTGGGAATGACACCCAAAGGGAGGAGGGAGGTGGGACGAGCCCGGGAGTCAGATGGTGCCAATCACCCTAAGTCACCTGAACTCACATGGGTCTGTTGGAAGCCTGAGGGCCACAATCTGGCCAGGCCACAGGCTCCTGCCCAATTCCCCACCACCACCACCACCTCCCTGCTCCTCTGAGAGTCTAAAGAACCCAGCAAGCTCTAGTTACTCTTTCTTTGTGGGGAGAACCTCATATTTTGCCCTTAAGAAATGGGTGTTGACATGTCTTCACATTATTAGAGAAAATGGCCAGCCAAGACGTAAACCACCACTTTTATTTATGGTATATTTCCCGGAACTCAGAGAAATGCCATGCTCGTCTGCATAGACCTCAGACCAAAACATAATGCATCATAATACATCCAATGGTACAGTCCATAAAACTCGCCCTCCCTTATAAAAAGAATACAGGGAATCACTCACTCTCTACATAAATTACTTAAGAACACCCCTCCCCCCTCGTCCACATCCTTTCAAAAAGATTTCTGTTTTCCTGGGAAGAACTGTTTCTATAGGGGCGCTCTTTGCAGAGGCTGCTGGAACAATTACAATGGGAAAGAGAGAAGTTACAGCGAACCGCTCTATGGGAGAGAAACCCATCCCAGGTCACCCTGGAGCAGAATGTGTTCTACCCATGCACTGTCACCTTCTTGTTGAAGTTCCAGCTTTCAAGGTGGGTGATAGAAATAGAGCAATACTGTAAACAGCCTAAGGACAAAGACCGTATCTAGTTTCCTCAGCATTGTACCCAGGGCACACAGTAGATGCTCAATAAATGCCAGTTGAAGAGGGAGGGAAGACTGGGAAGGAAGGTGGAAGGGAGCCTGCATAGAACGTAAATGCTTCAGTTACAACTGCTACAATAATGCCGCGTAACAAATGATCCCCAAAACTCAATGACTTAAGCCAGCTCCTATTTTTATTACTGCTCGCAAATCCGCAGGCTGGCCGGCAGGTCTTCTGGCCTCAGCTGAGCTCACCCACACGTCTGACGGTCAGCTGGCTGTTGGCTGTTGGGCTGATGGCCTTAGTTGGGACAACCGGGCTCTCTCCCACATGCATGTGTCTTCCATGTTCGGGCCTGGGCACGTTTTCTGGCTAACCCAGGAAACATGATGACTGCTGAAGTCCAAGAGAGCAAGTGGAAATAGGCAAGCACTTTTTCCAGCCTCTGCCTGCATTGTTGCTAATATCCCATTGGCCAAAGAAAGTCACATGGTCAAGCCCAGAGGAGGAGGGGCCAAGAGTTATAGGACAGAGGGCATGGGTACAGGTAGGGTATTAACTGGGACCATCGATGCAACCAGGCTACCACAATACTGGTCCCCAATTCCCACCAGCCCCCGTGCACCCTAAACCCAACCACATTCAAGGAGCTGTAAAGCCCATGAAGGAAGAATAGAAAAACAAAAGTCTACTGACCCCATTGTCCATTTGGGGAAAGTCAGGGCCCAAAGCCAGGCTCTCCTGAAGTTCAGTGACAGTTATTTAAACCAGCGGTTGCAAATTTTAATACCTACAGGGGACGGGCAGGTAATAATTACTGAACCGGACCAGGCAGGGGAGGAATGAACCAAACCACGCTCCCTGTCTCCCCTGGGTTGCTTGGCCGCCGCGCAGCTCGAGCCAGCAAAGGCCTCCCAGCGATGCAGGCCCAGGGCTGGGGCTCCACTAATTATTTCAAGAGAAGCTGCAAATAGGCGTTTTGAAGTGAAATCATATTTTCAGGGTAGGCACTATTTTTTTTTTTTAATTGAACCACATTCTGGGGCCCACCTGCCTGTGGGCCCTAGTGTACCAGCTCTTATTTCAAACACCGCGTGTTCGGGATCTCAAGACCAGTCTTGAGCGCCATGACTCTGCCTCCCCTTGGGTGAGAGGTCAGGTGTTTTCAGAGCAAATGAAGGCTGGGGCTGTGTCTGTCTTGCTTAGCAGTTTCTCCCTGGCCCAGAGCAGGGTCTGGGACGTAACACCGGTTGGAAGGAAGAGAAGGGAGGGAGGGTGAGGGGAAGAAGAAGTAAGGGGAGGGGGGAGAAATGAGCATTTAGGGAGCATCTGCTATACATTATGCAAGCATTTTATATACATACGATGGGCTTATGTCTCCCCAAATTCTTATGTGGAAACGATAAGCCCCATTGTGGCTGGATTTGGAGATGAGACCTTTAAGGGGGTCATTAAGGTTAAATGAGGTCATCAGGGTAGGGCCCTAATCAGATAGGACTAGTGTCCTTAAAGAAGAAAAAGACCTCACTCTCCCTCCTCTTCCCCTCCCTTCTGCTGTGTGCCCAGAGGAAAGGCTACGTCAGGACAGAAGGTGCCAGGACAGAAGGTGCCGCCTGCAAACCGAGGAGAGAGGCCGCACCAGCAATCAGTGCTGTTGATCCTGGGCTTCCCGTCTCCAGAACTGTGAGTACATGCATTTCTGCTCTTTAAGCCCCTCGGTCCTTGATGTTTTGTTACAGCTGACTTACACAATACACAGTCCCGTTCCATTGAAAATGTAGAAAAAGCCCTGCCCACCGTGGCTCCGTGGTGGAGCGTCGACCTACGAACCAGGAGGTCACAGTTCGATTCCTGGTCAGAGCACATGCCCAGGTTTCAGGCTCCATCCCCAGTGAGGGATGTGCAGGAGGCAGCCGATGGGTGATTCTCTCTCGTCACTGATGTTTCTATCTCTCCCTCTCCCTTCCTCTCTGAAATCAACAAAAATATATATTTTAAAATAATAATAATAAAATAAAAGGTAGAAAAAGACCCTACATAAGTAAATCCCCAGCCCAGAGGAACTGAACACCTTACATTGTGTACTATTTTCCAATTTACAAGCCCCCGGGGTAGAGGGACAAATCTTTGCCTCCATTCCTCAAATGAAATGATTGGGGCTCAGAGAGGCTGAGAGCCTTGCCCGAGGTCACACAGGACTTGGACAGCACTTTTCCCGGGACATCCCAGCATGTTAGACACCAAAGATGTGTTGAATGAATGAGTCCCCTCAGTGAGATCATCTGGTTCAGAGGTCATAATCACTCTGGGTTATACCGCCCCCTGGAGGCTGCCTTGGGTTGGGTTAACTAGAAGCAGGTCCCAGGGTAAGACTGTCAAAATGATTTGTTTGGGAATGTTCCTGTGACAAACCAGTAGGTACAGTCACACACAGGGAAGCCTTTGCTCAATTCCCTAGGGAGCACTGGGGACGGTGTGGGTCCCCATGTTAAAGGCGACCAGGCCCGAGGCAGGGAGCTGGAGCATTTTTATTATTATTATCCCTGACGGTGACACTACAGAGGCATTCAGAAGTGTAAGGAGGTGCTACTTGGTTGGCAGCGATTGGGGGGTGAGGAAGATGCTGGCATACGATGCCCAAGGGCCAGGGATGCTAAACACTACACAGTACCTCACCCAGGCCCACTCAACGGAAAACTGCCCCACTCCAGATGTCAACAACACCCCAACAGATGAGCGCTTACCAACCTCTAAGTCCTTGTTTGACAGTTTTGCAATTTGAGGCCCAGAGAGGGACAGTGACTTGCCCAAGGCAACACAGCAAAAAAAAAAAAAAAAGACACAACAAAGCTGGAGACAGGGGCGCTGGTCCTTTCACAGCAGAACCTTGAGTCCTAATTCCTCCTGAAACCTAAAAGAGAGCATTCTCAGCTCCAAGTGCAAAATCCCTCCTGGATTTCTCGTGGGGGTGAAGGGAGGGGGGGGCATGGATCCCGTCCTCTCTGGGTAAAGGGGGGAGAATCAGACTTGAAGACATTAGAAAGCCAGTGCCCAAAGCAGATGTGCACACGAAGCTAAGGGAGACGGAGTTTTCACCAGACAAATCGCGCCCTGCTCCGTTTAGACATTAAAACGAACTAACTTAATTTCATGCCATATGCAAATCCTCACCAGCTGTCGGCTCTGTAATCACAGGAGACTTAATGTAATAACTAAACAAGAACAAAAACGCGGCCGGTACAGGCTCTGGGCAAGTCCGCCGACAGCGGGCGTTGTGTTCCCGGGAGCTCAGCGCGGGCAGAGCATCCACGCAGACATCTGGCCGCCCGCACGCCTGCCATCACTGGCACAGGAACGCCTGCCGGACCCATAAATAACGGCCAAGGCCTGATCAGGCCCTGCATGCCCTGAGCCTCTGTGGACCATGAACCTCTCTCTCCAGACCGCACAGCTTCTTTCCAGCGGTCAAGGTTCAGATCTGTCCAGCCATCTGGCCTGAGCGCTCAGAAGTAGCCAAAAGATGTCTCTGGCTCCCTGGCTCCAAAGGGGTGGGGACGGCTGCTCGAGGGGTGAGGGGCGGGGGTGGTCCTCCATCCTGGGCACCCCATGTTCCTCTGACTGCTCAGGCCAAACATAACAGCAAACCTTCATCAAATGCTCACCCTGGGCCAGGAGCCAAGCTCACCACCCTTGGTGAATTCTCTCAGTGTTTCCCAAAGCATGCCTAGGTTGTGGGTTCAATCCCCCATTGGAGTTTGTACAGGAGGCAACCAATCAATGTTTCTCTCTCACATCAATGTTTCTCTCTCTCTCTCTTTCTCTCTCTTCCTCCCTTGTCCTCTCTCTCTAAAATCAATAAACATATCCTCAGGTGAGATTAATAATAATAATAATAATAATAATAATAATAATAATAATCCTACCTAATAAAGAGAGACTATGCTAATTGACCCTCACACCATCGCAAAGATGGTAGCGCCCACAGCCAATAAGGAGGGAATATGCTAATTGACTGCCACACCCTCAAAGATGGCAGGACCCACAGCCATAAGATGGCGGCGCTCAGTCTCCTCAGCCCTGCCAGGGCAGCAGGCACAATTTGCACACCTGCCTCCGGAGTCCCCCAGTCCTCTCAGCCCCCCAGCCGCCCAGGGCCGGCCCGAGGCACAGGCAAGCCTCAAACGGCGACTGCCCAGCTGCCCAGGGCCGCCCGAGGCTCAGGTAACCAGGGCCAGCTGAGGCTTGCGCTGCCGGTAGTGGCAGCAGCAGAGGTGTGATGGGGCGTCGCCTTCCCCTGATCACTGGGTCACCTCCTGCCCCTGAGGGATCCCAGACTGTGAGAGGGGGCAGGGCAGGCTGAGGGACCCTCCCTCCAATGCATGAATTTTCATGCACTGGGCCTCTAGTAATAATAATAATAAACAAGGAAAATACCTAGACTAGCAGAGGTGAAAAGTGACATCGTTTCTACATGCATTTTTTTATGGCGGAAAAACAGGAAACTGACCCAGATTAGAGCTTCAGAGGAACATCTTCATGAAGTAAAAGAGGCGGCTTTTCAGTGAATCTCCGAAAAAGAAAAGGAAAAGGTCTGTACCAACGCGATCGTCTTAGCGTGTGATGTGGTGCCAGCACTGGGGGGGGGGGGGGGGGGGGGGGGCCCTGGCTGGTTGTGCTCAGCATTCTCCCACCCCCACCTCCATGGAAAGCATGCCGGCCATGCTGGGCGTGACACGTGTCCAGCCGTGCTCCACGGGGCCACTCTCTCACTACCGTCTCAGAGCAGCTGGAAGGGCTGGAGGTGGGACAGGGAGGGCCAGGCTCAGAGGCCTTGAAGGAGCCTGCTCCCTCCTCTCCATTTCCAGCTGTTGTCTCTCAGAGAACCCATGGAGAATCTTAAGGAGGCAAAGGCTAAAAATGCTGAAAGAATTGACAGTCACAAAAGACCAGCTCTTGTATGAGTCCATGCCTAGGAAATATCCAGAGCAGAGCTATCGCCTGGGGTTCGTGTCCCAGCCTTACAAAGGGTTCAGCAATCTGGAGAAAGGGGCTGATAGGTAAATGATTAAGGAGTCCGGAGACGAAAGGTAGTTTTGAAAGGCATTGGGGGTCAGAGGATCTTCAGCTGAAGGAGCTAAAAGACTACCTCCTTGTCTAGGACCCTTGCTTTTATTAACACCGATTGTCCTAAGGCAAGGTGGAGATATACACTTCAAAGGGTAAGATTTCAAAGGGTAGAATTGACAGAAGCATTGTCAGTTTGGGGAATAGCCTACAGCTGTTCAGGTGTCTGGCCAACAGGAGGCAATAAAATGCCCTGAGCTGTCTGGCAGCAGACAATCCTATTCAGGTTTGGGGGAAGTGCCATTTAGCCCGTCCATATTTTCCGGTGTATAAGATGACTGGGCATATAGAAGATTTTCCTGGGTTAAAAAGTCGTCTTATACGCCGGAAAATACGGTACCTTTGACACTCAACCCTTGTTGAGCTCCCCAAGCTTCACCAACCTTTTGGTGAAACTCTTGTAATTTTGACATGCTGGAATTGGTTCCCAGCAGCTATCCACACAGACGGAAAATAGATCACCAGCGGCCGAGGGAGGACCGTGTTGGAGACATGGGGAATGATCGCTGAAGGGTAGGGGATTTCTCTCGGGGGTGATGAAAATGTCCTAAAATGGATTGTGGTAATGGTTTCACAATTTGGTGAGTGTAATGAAAGCCATGGAATTGTCCTCTTGCAATGAATGAATTGTGTGCTCTGCGACGGATATCTCGAGAAAGCTGCTATTAACAAACGAACAAAGTTGCCGTGGCTCTAAACTTAGTCCTCAGGCTCCTGAGCTCCCCCAAAGCCGCCACCGTCTCTCTGACTAGGGCTGCCCTCACTTTGAGAATTTCTTAAAGAGCATTTTCTCAGCACCTGAAAAAAGACCCTTTGATGTCCCTCGAAAGCCCTCCTAGGAAATCTTATCTATTTAAAAGAAGGGAGTGCCATTAAAAGCTTGGCTTTCTTGGCTAGCCAAGCACCCATGTTAATTTCCTTGTCTCGCGTTACTATGGCAACAGAAAGCTCAAAGGAGAGCTTCTGGGGTTCGTCCAAAAGGGAGTGCAATCTGGACCCAGGGTGCAGTGCAGCCTGTCTGTGCAGCGGCCCCCACGCCCTGGCCACCTGGCCGATGGGCCTGCAGGAGGGGCCGCCTGCAGCCCTGGAGCAGGGAAGTCTGAGAAAGTGGGGGAAGGAGGGTGCAGAAAGGGCTCCTCGAAGGCTTGTGCTCCATGCAGCCAAGTGGCCACCCTGAGCTACCATCACCTGCAGGTCACATCTTCAGAGGCCGCGATGTTAAACAGCATCGGGAGCACCTGAGCCAGTCTCCAAGGCCCCAGGACCATTGGTTTTTGCAGAAGAAGGCAGTGTCTCCAGCCAGTGAGAGTGACAGGGCCTGAAAGCTTTCATTCAACAGCCGGGGGGAAAGGCGGTCAGCCACTGGGCGCCCACTGCTCTCACAGGCACGCCTCAGGCCTGCAGACATCATAGGGAAAGACTGAACGCCATCCCAATGCCCACCAGTCGGTAAATGGGAAACAGGTTCTAAATGGAATACTACACAGCAGTGTAAAATTAGTGAGCCAGAACTAAGTATGTTACAATGGATATCAATCTCTAAACCATAATGCTGCTCCCCCCACACACACACACACCAAAAACTGCGGAAGGATGCATGGTGTACATATAACATGTGAAAACATGCAGAACATTGCAATACATTATTTAGGAATATACACTTATGGGTAGAAGCAACAGGCCATTCATGGATACAATAAGCATCAACTTCAAGGTCATGGTTACCTCTGGATTGGACTCCTCTGGCAGGTCCAATGTCATAGGGGAAGGGGTGGCATTGGTAAGACCATGTTGTGTTTTTTTAACTGGGTGGCAGGCACACAGGTACCCATTGTATTAGCTGTGCCTTCTGTGTGTCTGAAATATTTCATCATTCCATAGAAAAATATCTATGTACAGTCGTGCATGGGTATTTTTCTTGTTATGTGTGTCTTCTGTTATATCTATAATGATCCGTCTTGCTTTTAAGGGATAGAGTAGTTGGTGGTTATTTAGCAAGAAAAAAAAGCAGTTATGTTTGATTTTTTTTTTTCTTTAAAGTAACGACTTGCTCTGAAAACACCACTTAGGTGCCTGTCTGAGATCTTAATGGATTGGGGACTTAACGGAACTAAAATCAGTTCAACACAGTATGATGTGTGCAACGTCCTGAGTCCAGAGCATGAGCCATCAGCCCAGCGGCACCCACACCAGAATTCTATGACTTTCCTGGCACCCTGGTCCAAGGCTACCTCCCCGCCTGGCATGTTGCAGATGTTGAAGCTGATTTGTTTTCAAAGGACATTGGTTCTTTTCTGAATGAGTAAAGATATTATTTATGTGGCCCAGGAACTCCCTACACTGGGAAGGCTGCCTTCTCCATTATGCCAGAATTTTCACAGCAGGTCACGTATGGGATCTAAAACTCAAGGCCAGGAGAATTAACACACCTTTTTCTGGCCCGTATTTTTCAACCCTGAGTACCTCCTTCAATCTGAGTAACTTTCTGGGCTGGCAGATAAAGGAAAACGAAGGAGAGACGTTTAAGGCCCTTCACCAAGCTGAGAGAGTTTCACTGTCTAGTGACCCATCCCCACCCTGCTGATGGGCTTTCCATGAGTCACCCAGAATTTTGCACCTGGATGTATGAAATCCATTTTCCCTGAGACAGACTAAGCGGTTTATAGAGAACCAATATTATTAGGTTAATGATTCCTCTTAAATTATTACCCACACAGACCAGATAATCCCACAAAGGGCACATTAATGGTGGGGGAGTCCATTGCTGGCTGTTCACAGTCCCTGGGATGACCTTGGCTTAGGTAGATGGTGCCCCCTAGTAAGAGCTGGCTTATCGAGGTTGAATCTCCACTCCGTAATAATCCTCCATCAGCCACTTCGGGGATCCTGCTACAGCGTGGGTGTAATGCCCCAGCCCAGATGAACATCGCGGCTGGGAATGATTTGCGTCTCATTTCATTCTTGGCCGTGACTTCTCATTTCCCATTGACGCCTGATTTATTTATCTGTTTATGAAGTGACCCATTTGGTTTGAAGCGACAGTGACGGGCGTTTGATCAAATAGAGCTGCAATTCTCATCTCCCACCATCCTGCATTTGTATTCCATCATTGCTCAACGAAATAGAATTAAGTTGGGGAGGAAGCAGGCACTGGCGTGCATTATGCACTGGCTTCATTCCATTGGTCTTTATGCTCTCTCGTGGGTCGGCAGGTTTTTTTCCATGTCACTAAGTGCCCTCAGAGGAAAGCAGTTCCATTTCTCATGCCAGAGGAACTGCATTCTCTACTCTGATTTGCGTGGGTGTAGAAAGTTGGCACAACTCTCTAAGGGACATGGATCTCATGAGCATCACATTGTCTTTAGCCAAGGTGGTTCCCATGGGGCAACACTTTTCCATAGACCAGTGGAGCTCTGGGAATTCTAACCTCCTTAGAATCAAACCCATGGGCTCGCCCTGACCGGTGTGGCTCGATGGATAGAGCATCGGCCTGCGGACTGAAGGGTCCCAGGTTCAATTCCGGTCAAGGGCATGTACCTTGGTTGCGGGCATATCCCCAGTAGGAGGTGTGCAGGAGGCAGCTGATCAATGTTTCTCTCTCATCGATGTTTCTAACTTTCTATCCCTCTCGCTTCCTCTCTGTAAAAAATCAATAAAATATATTTAAAAAGCAAAAAACAAAAAAAAACAACCCATCGGCTCAGTTCATCCTATAAGTCCTGCTGTTCCTCACCCAACCAGGCAAGGGGTGGCATAGAGCAGACAGTATTAGTAGCATCATCATTAGCAAAGTGATCAAAAATTAATTTATCAAAGTTCTTGCCAGGTGCCAGGCACTATGCTAAGTTTTTCCATGTTTATTCCCATTCTGTATATGAAAAAACTGAACACAAGACAGAACTGGCATTCAGTTCTCCTCTGTCCACCACCAGAGCGAGGTTCTTAACAGCTGTGTGTTTCTGATTCACAAGAGGCTTCTTCCTTTCCTGCCAAGGAGGAAGAGAATGTAATTTATATCTACTGGGCATACATGTGCTAGGAACCTTTCCACCTTGTCTCATTAAATTCTTAAAGTCCTCCTGAGACTCATGTATTAGCCCATTTTACAGGCAAGGAAGCTGGGGCTTAAAGAGATTAAGGTAATCTGACTCTAAATCCAGGATAATAATGCTACCCAGCCAAATCCAGGGTCTTCAGAGGAAAGGTATCATGGCAAAGCAGGGGGTCCAGGTGAAAAGTCCTGAGATGACCTTCAGGACATTCATAAATTCTTATTATGCCAAAACAAAAACAAACAAACAAAAAAAAAACTATGTGCATGGGATTATTTTCTAAGGAAAACCGAATATCTCTGATCAGACACTTAACCCTTTGCACTCGCTTGCTTTTTTCTCAATTCCTTTATTCTACTCAGGATTTAATTTTTTAAATACCTCAGGTTTTACAAAGCGCGGCAGTAGAATAAAAAACTAGAGTTTCTTTTCATACAAACTTATTTATTTGGATTTTTTTATATTTCAAATTATTGATATATTCAATACAATTTGACATATGAGCTGCTACCAATGCTAACTGTGTCGAGTTACACTCGACATCCAAGTGCAAAAGGTTAAAGGTTGTCTAAACCCAAAATAGATTAAGAGATAATGGCCTAGAAGACTGGAAGCTACACAGAAGATGGTTTCTAAATCCTTGTGACTTTAAGTGATCAGATACAAATACTGTATCTGCATGAGCTACTATGAAAAATACAAATATTGATGCTCATCAATAATTTCTGTATCGCAGGGGTTTTGTGCTGATTAAATGGGATAATCTATGCAATACGCTTATAGCAGCGCCTGGCACTCAATAATGGGTTGCTATATTCACTGTTGTTTTTGATTATAGAGTTGTGGATAAAAGGAAAGGCTGACTCAGTAGCTTGAGGACTTTGGCATTGAGAATGCTTCTTTTCTTCCCCCAATAACACAGTTCTGATTCTTGCAAATAAGCCACGGGTACATGAATCTAGGTAGTCTCAAGTGTTCTACTTGTCTTGACTTCTTAACAATTGCAGTGATTGTTGCTTCAACTGCTCTGCCATCAAAGAGCCTCAAATCAGCTCCAAGAGTGTAGGAAGAGCTCAGAGACTTCTAGCCAATATAGCAGCTGAGCTGACATCAGAGCCTCCTCAGCACTCTGAACACACAATTCTGGATCCAGCATAACATCAAAAGCTTCAAATACATTGCTTGGATCAAAAACAAAAATAAAGGAAAAGAGAATCCCCGGTGTCAGAAATGACAAGCAAACTAAATGAGCCTGATGGCCCATGTGCTATCAAAACTGCACACACCTAGAGAATCATCATAGCAATGCCTGGAGAGGAGCTGCATCCACAGGATGGGAGCTGGTAAAACCCAAAGCAGGGAACCCTCAGAGGCTTTCCACTCGTGTAAGGGGCACTATCAAGCTCTCCTCACTTGCTTAAGCCCATGGCATGCAAGTGAGTTGACCAACCCCAGACCACAGGTGGTAAAAGATTCCCTGGGAGAAATGTAAATATCAAGGCTTTGCCATTGAGTTTCTTCAATCTTGGCACCCTGGGAATCCCAAAGGAAAAAAATATTTCCACAGAAGGTGAGCTCACATTTAGAAATTATAAAACCCATAAGGAAACCAAGCCCCCCGAGTGTCAAAAGATGCAACCAATAGAGGAATTCAAACATAGACGCTATGAGACCTGTTCATGCATCTCTTTGGGGTCATTTGAGTAAAGGAAAGAAAATAGAGTCAACAACAGCTACGAGCACTCATTAATTATAAGACACAAAGAGGGTATGAAGAAGATTTGTGGTGAGCAGTAGCTTGTCACCTGCTCAGTCTCTGCCGGCTCGTTTTAAGGATGTGATGCAGGGGAGTGAGAAAGGGACACTTTTACACCCATGTAGACTAGTACAGTCCTCTTAGATTTTCTAGAAAAGGCAAGTTACCAATATGGGTCAGAAGCCTTAATTTTTTTTTTATACATACTTTGGAGAAATCCAAAGGATTTATTGTAAAAGTGATAATGGCAATGAGCAAAGATTAGCTACAAGGATATTTTTTCAGTGCTGAAAAATCGGAAACATCCTAAATGCCCAGCAGCAAGGGATCTGTAAAAGAAATGAGGATCTATCCAGATGTTGAGATTCTAAGCAGGCATTAAAATGGATGCCGTAGAAGAATGTTTTAATGGCATGGAAGGATGTTCATAACGTTGTAAGTAAAAAGGCAGACTTTTTTTGTAATTGCATGGACAATACAATTCCACTTTTATAAATATTGGATAAATACTGCGGTTTAATATTTACTTGTGGAAACTTAGTTGTGAAAAATAAACATCGTTCTGGAAACAAAAGCCACAAACAGGATTATCGTTGAGTGGTAATACATTTGTCATTGATGGAAAGACACCACTGGCCCAATTGAAAAATGAAAATTGTCTTCCATGGGAAGGAGGGATACGGACATTTTGGAGACAGTGACATGAAGCAGAAAAGTGCACAGCCCCTCACCGACAGAGATTTGATGGTTTCCTGAAGTTCTCCACATCTGTCAATATGATTGTGTGGAGTGAAGGTTCTCCCTGTTCATTGCTCTCCAAGTGTTTCGTCTCATCCGCCCCTTCTGGACACTCTAGCTATCAGTCTGCATGAAGCTAGGTTGGAAGTCATTGGTGCAAGACTGGAAGTTCCCTGCAAGACTGGGTTATGAGGTGGGACCAGCAGAGGTCCAATGATGCTCATGGAACTACAGAGATATGTTTCTGTCCTCCTTCATGCTTGTTTACACTGCCCAACTATGTTACTCTGTGGATTAGTCACAATAAGCGACATGGTAACAAAATAACCCTAAACTAGTAGCTTAACACAGAACGTTTTTTCCCCCAAACTAAATGCCTGGTGCCATCTTATAACTATGCCATAAAATATGCACAGCTCTGAAGGTTCAGGCAGCAGGGGAAGAGAGCGTGGAGGTGGCACACCGGCCCTTAAATACCTTAGGGCAGAAAAGACATGCACCATTTCAGCTTGCACCTCATTGGCTAGAGTTAGTCACATGGCAAGGCACTGGGAAGCACATTCTTCACTTGTACCAGGAAGTCTGCTAAGCCATATACAGAGGACACTGCTAATCCTGACCACCCTCTCTGATGGATTCTAATTTTAATGCTCACCTCGGTTGGGAATACTGCCCCAACTTGAATTAATCTAAAAAGGAAATCTGTGCATTGTCTCTACAGGAAATCCATTCACACAAGGCTTTTGTCAAATAAGTGGATGATTTTCCAAGTCTTAGGAAGTTCTCAAAAATCCCTTCACCAACCCTCCCGCAGACACCTAAACTTCCCTTTCCAGGGAGAGACCCAATTCAGAGGACAAATCCCTGTGTTAAGTGGGGCCAGGCTGCTTAGCCCAAAGGCACAATGGAGTCATCAGGGCATGGGGTGCTTTCCGTCCTCTTATGCTACCACCCTCCCATGGCCCCAGGATGGCGGCTCCTGCCTGAGACATCTTGGCTTCCCAGAACTGCATCCAAAGTTAGGAAGAGACGTTTCTCATGGGGTAACAACTTTTATCCAGAAAGGACATCTTTTCCCAGAATCCCCCACCAGGCACACTTGCCTTACACCTCATTGCCCAGTGGGAGCTGGACCTTGAAGGCTGAGGAGGAGTTCACCATTTAGACAATCTAAGGAAAGGCAGAAGTGAGTAAATAAATAATTGAATGAATAAATGAAAGAATGAATGAATGAATAAGACAACATGAGAAGGTACTTTAAGAAAAAACATGCTAGTAAAAGGGCAGTGTCAGCTTTGTGAGGCCCTACCTCTTGACATCATGGGTAGATTCCTCCCAATGTATGGCTTTCAATCACATTACCCCTTCTTTAGAATGGCCTGCAACTGGCCAGGGATTGCACAACTTTTGTGTTAGGTTTCCCTTCCCATCTGCAGCCCTCCCAGCAAGCAGCAACAGATCTGTAAACACTCCAAGGATGCCACTTAAAGACAGCCCTTTGTGAATCAAAGCGTGCTTCTGAAACACAAATGGATGTAATCACCCCTAATTTGGTTTGTGGGTTTGGATTTGGCTTGTTTGCTTTATTTTTAGACTGTTGTGAATCCTGTTGTAGGCTGAGCATTAACCGTCTCAGCCATGAGTGCGCTGCTTCTATTATGCTTTGTTTTGTGCAACACCACCAGGTGTGATGCAAAATGGAGGGTGTTATTCCCCCCCCCCCCGCCAATGATATAAGTTATACATCAAAGTGAGTATTGTCCTTCAAAATCCTCACCTTTGGAGGGGAATGCTTTTTGGACCACTGTGCCTCACGTACCTGGAGCCCTTGCCGCACCCCTCCTCCCATTCCTTTCCCTTAAGAGTCTGAGGGTTCTCCAGGTCAGGAATTGTGCTCTTTGATTTTATGTCTAATGTAGCACAAGATTGGACCCTCCTCATGCTATCCTCTCCTCCAGGGGTCTCTCCATTTTAGCTGACGGGCAAGAATGGAGACAAAGAGAAGAGGGTCTCAGGTGTGAGGTGATGGGGGGCTTGGACTAGGGTGGCAGCAGTGGGACTCGGGAGAGGTACTCTAGTTTGGAGGCCACCACTCATTGGCTATATGGGATGTGACAGTGAAGAAAACACAGATGACTTCTTCAATTTGTCACCAAAACTCTTCGTGACCCTTCAGAGCACTTGTCACACTGTGTAATCGGCGTTATTTGTTAGTGTTTGTCCATCGTCTGCCTCCTAGGCTGTGAGCTCCAAGAGGGCGGTGGGTTGCAGAGGGCCTAGCACACAGGAGGACCCAATAAATATTCGTGGGATAAGTAAAATGGACACCTCCCCCTGACAGAAGCCACACACGGACACACACTTGCTGCATCCGGCGGTTGACCCCCTAATTTGGCTCTTAAGTGTGAAAGATGGAAGTACTGAGCAGTCCAGGCATAGAGACATAACTCTTCAGACTCACAGAGACATCATGGCCTGATTTAGGGCTGCATTGAGACTCGGCAACTGTCTCACCCAGGGGTTTTCCAGCTTCGGAGCCAGGGACACTTTTGAGAATCTGATGGGAGCTCTAAAGCTTCTCCCCTTCCCCAAATGTACACGTGAACAGAATTTTGCACAGTGTTGTATCCCTCCCCCCTCCATCCACAGTTTCACTTCCCATGGTTTCAATTACCTGCAATCAACTGCAGTCCAAAAATGGAAAACTCCATAAATAAACAATTTATAAGTTTTAAACAGCTCCCCACTCTGAGTAGGGTGATGAAATCTCACTCCATGCTGCTCCATGCCTCCCAGGATGTGCATCATTTCTTTGTCCAGCTTCTCTACACTGTACATGCTTCCACCTGATAGTCGCTTCATAGCCATCTGGGTTATCAGGTGGACTGTTTTGGTATTGTAGTGTTTGTGTTAACTAGCCTTTATTTTGTTTCCTAATGGCCCCAAAGCCATTTACATAACTTTGAATTCAGTATATTGTTATAATTTCCTATTTTATTATTAGTTTTTGTTGTTAATCTCTTACTGGGCCTCCTTTATACATTAAACTTTATCATAGTTAAATATGTACTAGAGGCCCAGTGCACGAAATTCGTGCACTCAGGGGAGGGTCCCTCAGCCAGCCTGTGCCTTCTCTCAGTCTGGGAGCCCTCGGTGGATGTCCGACTGATGGCTTAGGCCCACTCCCCATGGGAGAGGCTCCTGCCCCCACAGCTGCACTTGCCAGCAGTGAGCCCAGCTCAGGGCTTCTGGCTGAGCGGCGTTCCCCCTGTGGGAGTGCACTGACCACCAGGGGGCAGCTCCTGCATTGAGCGTCTGCCCCCTGGTGGTCAGTGCATGTCATAGCGACCGGTCATTCTGCTGTTCAGTCAATTTGCATATTAGCTTTTTATTATATAGGATAGGAAACAACAGAGTATACATAGGGCTCAGTACTATCCATGGTTTCAGGCATCCTCTGGGATCTTGGAATGGACCCCTCATGGGTAAGGGAAAACTGCTTTTCAGAGACTTCTGGCCATACATGGACCACCCAGAGTTCCTAGTTAAGGATTTCTGATCACTACTCCAACACTCTAGTTTTATAAATGTGTCAGGAAGAGGAAGTGACTTTCCCAAGATCACATACCTGGACAGAAAGAAGGGGAAAGAAATCCTTCTTTGAGCTGTGGGTGGTTAGGATTGTCTCGTTTTTCCAGATCCCATTCTGGGCAGAGATGTCCAGCACATTCATCCAAAACTGGACTTTTTCACTTAAAATTCTTTGTTTGGAAATTCATCTTTAGAAATTTCTTTTGGACCAAAATCTCCCCAGACTAGATTTAAGGCTTTGAGGAGAGAAGAGCTGTACACTGATGTGTGTGTGTTGGGAGGAAGTAGGGAGAGTGTTTCTCTTGTTAGTTGGGGGAAGTATTTTTCTTTTTTTATTCTCTTTTTACTGTTTTCCCAAGGGTTTCCTGACTCGGATGTGAACCAGAGCTCGGTTCTGCTCCATAAGATTAGTTAACAATCTTTGCCAGTGCTGCATTCTCAGTAGGAGTCAGAACCCTTGCAAAACACTGAATTATTCACACCAACCAGGTCGCATTTGCTGATGGAGCAAGTAGAATTTTGTGTGTCAAGGAAAGATTCTTTAAATTGAGTGATTCAGTAAAGCAAGCACCACTGGGGTCTAATTTATTGGTGCTGCTTGACATCCGCCTCCTCAAAGCGATGGGGGCTGCCACTGAGACAGTCGATCTGGTAACTCACAGAGACTGAGCCCATTTCTGGCTGGGGCCAAGACACACATCTCATGAGGGTCTTCCCCATGGCTAAAGGGGAATCCTGTGGTTCTCAATGATGGGGGAAACCACTATACCTTTTGAGAATCAGAAGGCACCAGATAATTGTTTTCTATTCTCCCTCCCTCCCTCCTCTCCTCCCTCCTCCCCTCCCTCCCTCCCTCCCTCTGGAGCCATGTGAGAGAATGGACAAATGAATTAATGAATGCAGTGAACAGATATATAAGATACCTATAGTATATCAGTTATGGCATGTGGCCCAAAACGTCTGCTTTAATATGGCCCGTGACAACCTGGATGGAGCCTAACCTCAATTGCTGGGAGAAATGCGAATACATGTTGCTGTCCATGGTCCTAAACAACCATTAAGCACAACCATCCCCGCCCCCCACACCCATCTCCCAGGGAAACCCTGGTGACTTCATCCAAACTGATCCAGAACATCTTACTCCCATTTTGAAAGAGGTGTGAGAGTAGAGAATGAAGCAAAAGAAAGAGTGAAAGAAAAAGACAGACCATGAGAGACAAGTGTGCAGGGCCACACACCGCTAGAGGCGATCAGAACAAAGTATGTCTGTTGGATAGGTTACCAAGGCACTCATGGTTGTTTTGTTGTTGTGGCTGGTTTCTTTCTATATTGATGAATATTGGTGAACAATTCGGTATTCTTTTCTCAGCTGTAGGACAAATAGAATCACCAATCCTGCTCCATTCTGTTGCCATGCTTAGAAGGGTCAGGGAACTCACCACTTTATAAAACCACCTAATCCCATTGGTATAAGAAACTTGGTTTTTGAAAACATTTCTTGTATCAGACTCAATCTGCTCTCTTGTAACCATCACTCTCTACTCCCAGTTTTGCTGACCCTTGTACATGACAGCCCTTCAGACAGTTAAAGTCGATTCTCACCTCCCCCCCCTGGATCATCCCTTCTCCCGCAGCTCGCTCAGCCACTCCACACTTGACCCTGGGACTCCTTCTATGCTGCATCAGCACATTCAGACAGAGCAGCAGGTGGCCCATGAATGAACCTGCTGAGATGGGATTCTGGGCTAATGACAGCACCTGTTCAGTTCCAAGCAGTCCCAAGTGCTGCCCAGTTAGAGTCTGTGAGCAAGTGCCCTGAATAGGCCCAAGGGATCCAATATCCCAATTAACCTGCTTTCATCCCAGTAATTTGCCTGTTTTTATGAACGTGCATGTGCATGCACTCAGCACCTGGGTGTTGAGAGGGTGGCCTGCTGTTCATGTTGGCTTGTCTGCAGGCAGAATGCTCCCACTTTCTCTGGGGACTGCAACCCAATTTACAAAGAATAAACTGAAAATATTTGAAATCCACTGTGTGGATCTCACTTCTTAAGCCTCCTTATTGGTCACCAGGATTGTGTGGTCCTGGTCAGCCCCTCAGGGGGGTCTGCAAAGAGTGGTGTTCAAAGCTAGAATACAAGCTTTGGATGTTGAAATGTCCAGGGTGAAGCCCTGCTTTTCCTGATAAACTATGGTAAATACTTGGAAAGCATTTTCCCCACCTATCGCCAGCCCCCTCCTCTGAGAGCTGCAGTCATATGTTTGTTCTGTTATCTGCACTATGCTCCTCCCTCTGCCACTGGTGATTGGACCAGGCATATAGACCTGACAGCAGATGAACCAATAAGACTGTCCTTCCCAGAAGGTTGCAGCTAAGATTGAGAGCTGCTGTCCCTTCTGTGCTGTGTGATGGCAGTGGTGTAAGCTGGGCAGCCAAGGCTGCATTGAAGAAAAGGGGTGTCTTCCTCCAGGAAGCTAGTCTGTCTACAGGTTTAGAGAGGGAAGAACGAAACCAAAAACAAAGTTGAGGCCCAGGAAGCATGTGGCAGAGATAGAGACAAAGAAACAGAGACACCTCCCTCCCTCCTACCCCGCCCCCCTTAGACCATGGGTAGCAGACCCCTGCCCATGCTCCACACCTGAGGAAAGTTTGCACTTTAGAATGCCTTCTTGCTTTCCTGGAAACTCTCTAAGTCCCCTCTCTAGAGCCTGGAGCCTGCTGGGTCTGGCCGTGCCATCTAGGCAAGACTCCCTAAGCCCAGATGAGGGCCCATTTCAGCTCTGGTCTCTGCTCCTCCCCTGCAGGGATCCTTCATCCCATGTGTCAGGTCGACCAGATGACCCAAAGATTGGGGTGGTCCTGGGCCCTGGGGCCTCATTTCTTTAATGATGCTGCATGCAACTGGTCCACAGAATGGTGTCCACACGCTGATTTAGATCAACTCACATTCCTTACACAGGCAGGAAATCCCTAGAAAACATTTGCCCTGGGGCCCACACACCCTAGTGACAGCCCTGTCCTGCAGATTCTGACAGCCTTCCATTTCCTTCTTCCAGTCCTTCTGGAGGCCCTGGGCTCAAAAGGTATGCAGTGCCTCCCTGTAGATTCAGCTGTTTGCTTCAGCCATTTGGAAGAAATGTTTCCTACAGTCCTGGCAGCCCAATATTCTCTTGACTAACACAGCACCATCCACTCATCTGTGGTCCCAACCATAACATGCAGTCTTTTATCCACACAATGAACATTTATTAAGTTGCTATTGTGGGGCAGGCACAGATGTTACAAAGATTCCTACCATCCAGACCCTGCTCCGAAAAAACCCAGGAACTGGTGAAGGAGACAGAAACATACCAAAAACAGATAATGACAATAAAATAGCCCTTTGAGTTAGGGACCAAACAAGGGTCTTAGAGGACTAAGGTGGGTTCTACTTAGCAGAGGAGAAAAGACTTTGCAGAAAAGAGGGCATTTGGTTTGGGTCTGGATGGGCACATAACAGTTTTCTAAGTGCTAAAGGGTGAGAACAGGATTCTAGATGGTATTTGCTAAGGCACACAGGTGTAAGAATGCAGAGACTGAAGAAGAACTGGGGGTCCCATGGTGCGAGAATATAGGATTCATACCACTAAGTTCACCAACAAATAGAATGAACCTCCGCTAGGAACCAGGTACCAAGGTTATAAGAACGAACACTCTAGGCCTCACCCATAACTCCCTGGAGCCTCTACTGCTTGAGGGAGGAACTCAGGAGATGATGTTCCCTAGATCCTCCCCTGGAGATGCTTCCTTAACATCCTGCACTTCCTGGAGTAGCATCCATCACCCTCTATCGCTGTTGTCTGTTGGTGTGCCATGCTCTCTGGTTAGACTTTAAGTTCCTTAAGAGCAGAATGCTGTCTGTTTGTCTCTTCTGCATCCCCTATGCCAGTTTCTGGCACAAAGTGGCCACTCAGTAGACACGTGATGAATGAATAAATGAAAGAAAGACTGGTAGGGCCAGTTTGCAACTGGTCTTTCCTGCCTCCTAAGTCTCTTGAGGGGGAACTATTACGATTGCTTGTATTCGATGCAACAAGGCAGGATACTTTTTAAAGCAGTGATAATTCCATTACCCTAATGCAGGATCAAATTAAACGCAGCCTCTAACATGAGTTATTAGAATGCTTTGCTTCTCCCACTGGCGCTTAGAAGTAGGCTCTCCTCCTGGGCCATTCTCTTCCTTCACTGACTGCTTATCAGGAACGTCAAGACCATTGGCATTGAGAGAGTACATCAGGTTGGCCCTTCTATTTCCAAACACTGCAAGAGAAATGATTTGACCTTTCCTGAGGAATTTGGAACCCTGAGCTTCCCCTGCACCGCAGTGATATCTGGGATTTCTTATCTCCATGTCGGGAGACCTTCTCCCCAGCCGGACAAGAGTGAAGCCGGGAGAGAGATGGAGCCTGTCTGATGTCATTCCCTCCAGAGAAAGTGCTGAGGGGAAGGTTTATTAATAGCGCAGACCAGCCCTGCCAAAGGCAACTGTGAGGAGGAGGTGGGAAAGCGAGGGGGCGAGCACTGGCCTGCAGGGTCACAGTGAACTCCACTGACATTTTATTTCTTTGACATCGTGCAGAGAATCCCGGGCTGTTGTCCCGGAGGCGGGTGTGGGGTGAAAAGGAGAAGATGGCATCAATCAGAAAATGGAAAAAATTGACTGACCCAGTAGCCAAAGGGGACAAAGTGAATCATCTCACGGGTAAGGGCAGGTCTCAATAAGTCTCCTGTTTGGCTTGGAAAGATAATAGGTCTGTTGCCATCATTTGGGATACCCTTGGCAATACGATTCCAGCTGTTACTCCCAACAAGTGGTGGAGTAAACAAACTATGTTAAAATGGTATCATTGTATTGAATTTCAGATGGTGGCAACAGACCTATTATCTGTTTCCCCCCTCTGCCCTCCAGGAATCTGCACCGGACCTCATGACTAGTTTTGGCCAATAAAACACAGCAGAAGCGATCCTATGACTATTATAAGCCTCAACAGACTGTATACCCTCCATGCATCTCCCTGGGAAACTTCCTGGCTGCCAGGGGAACAGCCTGGGCTAGCCCATGAGAGGAAAAGAGACCATATCATTCCAAAACAGTTACCCCAGATGAGGCCTCACATGTGAGAATCATAGATGCAAGAAACTCTAACTTAGCTGAGCCCAGCCTAAATTGCCAAAGGCAGAACTATAAGCTAAATAACTCGTGGCTATTTTAAGCCACTGGATTTTCAGGGCATTTTGCTAACCAGAACTAGCTAATTCTTATTCTTGTGCAGGCACCCACAGAGGACAAGAGGATTCGCACTTAGATGAGAAGATACGAGAGGGTGGGGACCATGTTTTCTTGAATCAACCCAGTGGGCACAGCAAGTGATACAGAGCAGACAGTGAATAAATCGTGCTGTATTCAGTTTGAAATTTGTGCAGGAAACGGGGCATCTCCAGGAGGATGTTCTCATGAGAATTTGCCCAGCTCGCCTCCTTGAGTAATTACCACTTCAGTAAGAAGGACTGACAAGATCAATTGAGCTACTTGAGTTTAATTTATAAAGGTGTATGGCCTGGTTAAGAAGAAACAGCTAATAGGTAAGCATCTCTACTGTACATACTCCCTTCCCCACAAAACTGCTCCATCTGCCACC
This sequence comes from Ia io, assembly GCA_025583905.1. Taxonomy (NCBI): domain Eukaryota; kingdom Metazoa; phylum Chordata; class Mammalia; order Chiroptera; family Vespertilionidae; genus Ia; species Ia io. The sequence goes on along the minus strand of JAJQQW010000023.1, from coordinate 7,093,248 downwards.
TACCCAGTTACGAACACACTAGAGTCATTTTTGACATCCCATCCCCTCTCCATTCAGTCTCCAGGTCCTGCTGCTTATGCTGCTTAAATATGTCTCAATCTATTCACTTTTTACCATCACCCTAGTTTAGACTTGCATGACCATATCAACTAGTCTATTAACTAGTCTCATGATATCTAACCATTCTTTTTTTTAAATTTCTTTATAGATTAAGTTATTACATACGTGTCCTCATCCCCCCATTACCTCCAACCCCCCACCACTCATGCCCTCACCCCCCTGTTGTCTGTGTCCATTGGTTAGGCCTATATGCATGCATGCAAGTCCTTTGGTTGATCTCTCCCCCTTACCCCCACCTCCTCTACCTTCCCTCTGACCATTCTTATAGAGAGAAGTGGAAGAGCCAGTTCTCACTTCTGGGTTACATGATCTTCTGGGAAGTGGATTGGAAGTAAAGGTGAGCAGTAACTCGTGTCTGTATCAGGCACAAACATGGGGTAAATTCATGAATTGGTAGTTCTCCTTAGACTTCAGCTGTCAAAGGTAAGATCTGCTAAAAATCAATAAATGTTGATTTATCAAGGACTTGTACCAGACTCTGGGCTAAGGGCTTTACAAGTCTTATCTCACTCACCTCAGCCATGGGATAAAGTAGGTTCTATCACCATCCCCCCTTTTCGGATGACAGTTCAGAAGCACAGAGTGGTTAAGTAACTTGCTCAAGGTCACTCAGCTAGGGGGTTAGGCTAAGTAAAATCATTTTGCTTGAGTGTAGGCTATGTAGTCCTTACCTGACCCCCTGCTATGAAATGTAGGGTATGGAAAATTCAATACAATGACACCATTTTAACATAGTTTGCTTACTTATAGATAAAGATCAAGACAAAGCTTCACATTCAGATAATTAGCCTAGCCAACAGAGAGCAGGCAGGATCCCAATCAATAAACACAGTAGTTTTTCCTTCTGAGGCTATAATCTCCAGTGCATGATTCTTGCCAAGACATAAGCATTCTATTTCCTGCCACCAGACTCCTAAGAGTGAAGAAGTGAAAATTACATATGCAGTTAATGTGGCCAATTAGCACACTTCTTCTCTCTTTGTTTCTACAGGTAAGATTAATGTTATTTCCCCTCATATTGACTAGCCTCCGCTATTAACCAGCCACTTTCCCTGTAGTCCTACAAACTTCGCCACCTCCTGGGCCCTCATCCATGTGGCTTCCCTGGCCTGAAAGCCACTTCCATCTAAATCTGTCATTTAAAGTTAAGTTCACGACCCACTTCCTTCTGTCTTGCCACATCTTCCCACTCTAAGAAATATTACATGTGGCTCAGTGCTCTCTCCATTCCATCTTGTACTGATCGAGATATCTGCTCCACACACGTGTTTTTGTTTGGCTTGCATGATTTGGGTGCATAGATTTTTTTAAAAATGACTAAATTGCCAACTTTCAAAAATCATGAAATTTCATGTCTAGATCCAAACTACTTGAAGCCACAAGATTTGGTAAGTCTTAGCAATGTTTCTGCATGTTTACAACTATCCAGAACGGAGTAGTGCTTCCTCAGTCAGGGTACTATAGATGCTGGTGTGCCCCCTGCACCCCATACTCCCTCACCACCTATCATTTCTGTGCATCCAGCTGGCCAACTGACTTCCAGCCATCCACTCGTCCGATTATTTGTGTGAATTCTTCCTCTGCCTACCCAGCCTGCTCTGTCTCATTGGAGAACCGAAAGTGCTGAACACCTACTCACCTCCTCCCAGGAGCAGCTCTCAGCAATGACTGCAAGGAGTTGCTGAGTCTCCCTCATCATCTAAATGTTTCCAAGTACTAATGTCCTGGTTATCTGTCTGTCATCTCGTGGTGCTTAATGCCCCAAATGTAGTGGCTTAAAATACTGTATTATCTTTCACTGTCCTGTAGGTTACCTGGGTGGTTCTTACTAGTATGCTTCATCTGATGTAAGCTGGTCCCTGGGTGGCTGCATTTATGTGCAGGTTCATTTAAGCTTGACAGGTCAGGATGGCTAGAGTTAGTACTGGCAGGGAGTTAGTGTCAGAAGTGCACGAGGAGCGCACTGGGGCTGTATTGGTCTCAGAGTGAACATTCCAAGAGACCCAGGCAGAAACTACAGGCTTTCCAGAACCTAGCCTCAGAAACCACACAGCATCCCTTTCACCACATTCTATTGGTCAAGCAAGTCACAGAACCAGTCCAGACTCAAGGGGAAGAGGATTGGACTCCAGTTCTCCATGGGAAGTATGATGAAGAGTCTGTAGCCATCTTTAATCTACCACCTGGTCTATTTTAACAAATAAGCACTGGCTGCCATTTTATCACTTAAATCACATATTCATTCTTTTATTCAACGTTTACTGAACACTGGAGAAATGACATGAATCAGACATGGTATCTGCCCGGGAGAAGCTCATTTGGTAGAAGAGTATGGGACAGTAACAAATTGAAGTCTACCTCCACGTTCATCATGAATCTTATGTGGTTGCATGTTAGAATCACCTGGACCTTGTCAAAAAATATGAACACTATACTAAAGCAGTGCATCTCAGCAACCCAGGAGCCCTCAGAATGCTGCAGAGCCTTGCACAGCAATGGTGCAAGGCAGTAGGCATAAAGCCGCCTTGGGTATTTGCTAGAATTCAGATACTTGGGCTCCCTCTCCTAAAATACTTGGAGCCATAGCCCTCGGGTGGGATAGAGAATCTACATTTTTATTAAAGATTATAGATGATTTCAGTGTGAGTGGCCCATGGACCTCGTCTTGCTATATTTTCCAAACACCACATTTTACAGGAAGTGAGTTGTTGGGGAAATTGTGTGTGTGTGTGTGTGTGTGTAATCTATATAACCACCTGTGATAGGTTGAATTTAATTTGGACTAAAGCTGGTGTTGATTGCATATGTTTAATGTGATTTTTCACTACTCACTCCCCTAGCACAGCCTTTATGACCGAAAATCAGCATTGAGCCCAACCTTGGCTGTCAATGTTAAGGTTTATTTAAAGGCATATGACAGCTGGAGCTGCTCATTCTTTACTTAAATGATTCTACATATGGACTTAGGAGTTTAGGGGCAGCATGATAAAGGAGTTTAGGTTGCATGATAAAGGAGAATTTCCACCACGATTGGGCAGCTGTCAGTTGGGTTTAAAAACTGAGTTGCTGGCTCTCAATGTCAGCTTGGGCAGATTATGTCACGACCACAGGCCAGAAGAAGGCTCTCTACCCTGAAAAGAGTCATCAGGGCTGCTGCAAGCTTGGATGGGTCTCCGTATGTGGTGGGAAAAGGTGCCTCTTCGCTCAGGCAGAAACAGCCTTTCCTGGCTCAATGAGTGGTATGAAGGCTGAAGAGTGAAGGGAGGAGGAGGCTCCTGAAATCCAACAAAACACAACTGGGGTGTTCTTACTAAAAGAAGGGAAAGGGACGCTGAGTGCGTTCACTGCCATTGGCAACAAAATCTCAATGTGTGGGCTTTGTATATGACCACTCACCCTCTCAGACAGGCATTCCTTATGCGGTACACAAGCCGTACAACTACGCAGGACAGCCATGTGGGAGTCCATAGTATAAGTCTTATCCAGGACCCATGAGTTTGAAGAGCTCCAAACATCAAATTGGAGGCTGTGAGTGCTGGTGGGAAAATGAAAACACAGCAATACCCTGTTAGGACAGACGAGGAAGCCTCTTTTGTGAAGGGTGACCGCAAGGAGAGAGACCTGTGATAGACAGCATTTACCCGTGAGCAGCTGCGTGAGTTTCTCCTCAAGGCCACAGTGGATCACTTGAGCTCCATCTGAGAATGTGTTCTCCATCAGAAAACTGCCTGTGCAGGTCTGTGTCTATCAGGAGAGACACACTCAGGATCCCTTCGCCATTTGGGGTACCGATACCTCAGTAGTCCTTTGAAGAACTGCCTCACTTCCACTCCAGTTTTAATTATTTGGGTGTTGATGACCCACAGCAGCTCCAGAGATGAACAGATGATCCAGGCTTCTTCATTCAAGTTAAATATCCCAGGAACAACTTTGCTTTGGAATTCACAGCTGACATCTGCTGACGGGACATCTTAATGTTAAGAGGGTAGCCACTAAAGTGAAATCCTAACTCTACAAACAACTAGCTGAGTGACCTGGAGGGTGTTAACTCTTCTGGGACAGACAGACTCTGAGATGGCTCCCATAGGACTCCCACCTCCTGGTACTCATGACTTGTGTAACCCACTCCCCTTGAGTGTGGGCAGAACCTGCGACTGGCTTCTAACCAATAAATATGATGAAGATGATGGAATGATGTCACTTCTATGATAATGTTACATAAAACTGTAATATTTCTTGCTTGAAGACGCTCACTCCTTGGCTTGGAATAAGTAAGTGTTGGGAAGGTCATGTACAGAGGAACCGAGTGTGGTCTCAGTAGGCAACAAGGAACTGAGACCCTCAGTTCTACAGCCCACTAGTAAAGGGCCTCTGCCAATAACCATATGAGCTCAGAACCAGATCCTTCCCCAGTTGAGCCTCAGATGAGACCACGTCCCTGGACAACACTTTGATTGCAACCTTGTAAGACCCTGAGCAGAAGACCCAGTTAAACTATGTCTGGACTCTTGATCCATGGGAATGGTAATATAATAAATGTGAGTTTCTGTAAGCTGCTAAGTGTGTGGTAACTTGTTATTCAGCAATAGATAGCTAATACACCCTCCCAGAACCAGATCAGAAAGACAGTCATGTGGTTGAGAGTAAGGTCTTCAATATGATGTCAAGTACTCTGCTGATTGCTGTGAGGCTTAAAAGAAGATATTGTAGGGACGTGCCTGGAACACAGTAGGCACTCAATACATTTCACTTTCCTTCTTCCCCTCAGACCACTGGCAAAAGTTGGCAACCTCAGAATGTCATATATATGGGAAGTATTCAAACTGAACCCAGGACCAAGATCATACCAGGAAAATGCCAGCAGAAGTTAAAAATGCCAAGCTGCCTTTGTGAACGGTAATGTCATTTTATATCATACGGCTTTAAGAGGCTGTGCACAAAGCAAAAACTGTTTCATAATCCTGCCATGTAAACCAGCTGCGATTTTCCTTCACATAAATTGGATTTTGATTTATATGTCAATAAATGCCCCCAGAAACCTCATCATTTGAAAGTTCATCAATCTCAACTGGAACTGCAGATACAGGCCTAGAGGAACCTCCTAGGGAAATAGGGTCCTCGTTTACTAGCCCCACATGCTGATGGGGGCACAGAAAGGGAGTGAGAGGCAGGAGAAATAGGGTCACCTACCGGGGCTTTGCAGTATCAGACTGAGGACTCAATTCCCTAGAAGAATCCTAGAGAGCTTGATTCTTTGCAGGCCTGCATGAAGGTGTGGCTATGGCTGGAGCAGGCAAGGAGTGGCAGCTTGAGCACAGGGAGATGGGGAGGGGTGGGTATGACTATTACTGAAAGCCAGGACATGGGGTTTGGGTTTAGAAGCAAGAGAATGGGATATCAGAGCTGAATCTTTGAAACAGCATTCTAGCTGCAATGTGGAGAATAGGATGGAGAGGCAGGGAGATAGGTGTAGGGTACCACTGCCGTTCTTTGATGAGCAATAATGGTGTCCTGGATGGTGATGGCAAGTGGGGATGAAGAGAAGAGGATGAATGTAAGAACTCCTGGGGGGTTTGTTTTGGCAAGATTGGTGACCTGATAGGACTGGGCAGAGAGGACTGCTGGGAAGACACTGGTCTCTGACTTAAGTGAGAGAATGGTGGCAGCATGTAGAACTGGAACTGTGTGGAAGAGAAGTAGCATAGTCAGTAGCCAACCAGAATAGTCCCCAAATTTCATTTAAGATTAAAAAAAAAATTCAAGTCAGGAGGACACAGCCTGTAGCTGGGAGAAAATTACCCCAAATCGGCTACTTCATGCATTACACTGTGCAAAGCCCCTGCCACAGACGCTTCTTAGAATCTCCTCTCTGGGAACATTATGACCCAGCTACAAATGAGTCACACCATTCCCTTAAAACCTAATAAGGTTCTTTCTATACAAGCCATGATTTCTTTGACTCTTCTGACATAAGGGATTAAATTGATTTGGTTGAACGTTTTACTGAACTAAGGAAGTATCTGGCTGACCAGTACAATTGACAAATATGTGATATGTGCTTGGGAGCTTGTCAATTCCATCTTTATTGTCCTCCCTTAATTGAGGCCTATATGGAGTCTCAAAAGACTCCAGTCATTCTGCCCTTCAGTTCATCCAGCACACGGCCAATTATCCAACATTCTAAGCTCAAAGGATCATTGTGAGGACTAAATGCCATGATGGGTGTCAAGGATTTAGCACAGTTTGGGGGTATCAAGGAAGAGCTTAAATTTCCCTGTTTTGCCACAATTGTCATTGCTGTCAATAATATAATCATTGTTATTATACAGTATGGGGCTGATCATACCACTCACTTGCTCAAAAGCTCCCATGACTCCCCACTGCACATAAGAGCGAGTCCATATTCAGCCTGGTCATTAGTACATGACATCATCATACCTGTGCACGTTTAATTGCTTCAACTCTCTAATATATACCCTATATTTTAACCACACAATTGTAGGTATTTACAACATTTTGCCAAAAAATAGGGAAGGGAATTACACGTGAATTAGACATTCTCTGCCTTTATGAAACCAATGCATTATTTATAGATTAAGACACCCCTAGTGAGAGTTGAGAAAGAGTTAAATGCTGGGCAATGGACAACTTTATAACTAACTAGGGATTTGATTCCTGGCCCACATGGTCCCTGATAAGCAGGAGAGAAGTCTATGGAAAAATCTTCTCTCCTAGACCCAGGGCATTTTACATAATCATCATTCAGTTTGGGGGCTGGGCACTGTTATTTGGCATATATTATATAATTTAATGAATCACAACGCTATGAGGTATTTTTGTCCTTATTTTATAGAAGAGAAACCCAAGTCTCAGGGAAATTAAGTAACTTGCCTAAAGTTACTCAGTGAATATTTTGCTTTCAGAGAGAAAAGGAGAGGAAGAGAGAGATAGAAACATCGATGATGAGAGAGAATCATTGATGGGCTGCCTCCTACATGCCCCACTCTGGGGATCGAGCCCACAACCTGGGCATTTGCCCTGACCGGGAATCAAACCATGACCTCAATGCTCAATCACTGAACCACACCGGCTGGGCATGTCCATATATGTTTAACTACAAATCTCATAATACTTTCAAGACCACTGGAGTAGCTTTCAGGTTCATATTGTCACTGGAAGTCACAAGACACGTATGACAGGCTTAGCAGGCATGAGGTTTACTTCACTTTTAAAGAACGGATACAGAATAAAGAGCAGAGCAGCATTTTAGGCTAATTGTATCATAAAGGCCTTGGACATTCAGAGCCAACGCCCAACATCCCAATCACCATTTTGGTCTTTTTTTTTTTTTTAAGGAAAAAATTTATTTGGTGTCTTTTTTAAAGCAACCTAGTTTCAAAACAAGTTGAGGTCAACAGAGAGAAGAAAGAACCTGAAACCTGAACTTCTCCAGCTTGGAAACGAGGTCATCCCAGATTCTGGTCAGTTCATCGTTTTCTTTAGTCCTCTGCTCCTTGGTTTTTTCTCCAGTGAGTGGATGTGCACCTGCCCCTTCCCCAGGCTCGCCTGGAAGGCCAAGTAACTCGGTCAGGGCCAATGCCCAGGTTGTGGGCTCGATCCCCAGAGTGGGGCATGTAGGAGGCAGCCCATCAATGATTCTCTCTCATCATCGATGTTTCTCTCTCTCTCTTCCTCTCCTTTTCTCTCTGAAAGCAAAATATTCACTGAGTAACGTTAGGCAAGTAACTTGGGCCTTGCTCAGGCCTGAGCGATCTCCTTGTTTGCCCACGCACGTTTCTCTTCTGTGTTGGCTGTCCGCTCCTTGTATCTCCGGCTTCCTGTTCCGTTTCTACTGTGTAATCCGCAACGCACTTCTTCCTTGATTCTTCATTGTGCGGTAGCTTTCGACCACCTCCTTCTGCTTCTCAAACCACCTGAAGTGATCAGAGAGAGATTTTTTTTTTTTTTTCCCATGGGGTTCAGGTCTGCAGTTCCGGATTCCGGCTTCGGCAAGCTCCTTCCGTTTTGGAGCCTCCTCCATCACCTGGTGCAGGTCACCTCAAACCGGGCGATCTCCCCCCCCCACCCCCGCAACTCCAGGTTCACACCTGCTCTTCAGCAGGAGGTCCTCCTCTAGACCGCCCCTTCTAGATCCATCTGGCTGGACTGCAGCGCGTCCAGGATGGGACACCGGGCGGAGGGCACAGGAGGGCAGGTCCCACACCAGGACGCCGGAGCGCCGAGGAAGTCGAGTTCCGGGAGCAAGTCTCGCGTGGACTTGCAGCGGGAAGATGCCCGTGCGCGTGCCTGTGCGCAGGTGCGGGCCTGTGCGCGTGCGCAATGCTGGTTCCAGGCCCCGCGCGCGCCACTTTCTGCCCAAGGTCCTCAAGGAGCTGGTCCATATTCTGTATCAGGACTGTTTCCTCAGGGCGAGTCCTCCACCTAGGAAGTCCCAAAGGCTGCAAATGGCCCCCTGGGCCGGCGCTGGAACCTTGGCTGGTGTCAGCAGCGCCCTCACTCAGGCCTGCCCCGGGGCCTCGCTCCTTTGAGGAGGGGGCGCCGACTCAATAGCCGAGGCGCGGTGGGGGGGGGGGGGGGGGGGGGGGGGGAGGGCCGCTCGCGGCTTGGACTGCCAGTGGTGCCCATGTACCCGAAGAATTTTGGGTTCCTTCCTGGTCCCCGCGGGATCTGCGCCACAGGAGTGTCACCGCTGAGGCCAGATGCACCGGCTCGGAGGTGAGCACTGCGTCACAGGCCAGGGCTCGGCAGCGGGGCCCCAGGCCCGGGACTACTAACTAGTGCAAGGGCCTCCCCGGTACCCCTGAATGATTGAAGTTCGGGGCATTGAAGACCCAGGGAGGGGGAACGGCCCCTCGCCCGCCTCCAGTCTCCTGGAGGGAGGTGGAGGCTGGTCTGTCCCCCAGTGTCCTGGGTGAGGCGCCTCTTGCTGCCGGTGGTCAGAGAGGTGAACGTCTGGGCCACTCCTCTTAAGGGTCGGCCACGTGGCCCTGGGCCTCTTCCTCCTGCGACCGGCCAGGACCGGAGGCGTCCTTGGCGGCCAGGTCCCTCGGGCAGGTCACCCTGGGGGCGCGTCCCAGGAGGCCCCGCCAAAGAAGCAGGGACCCCGTGCAACCTTCTCCCGGGGTTCAGTGCAGGTCCTCTGCCCTGGCTCGGGATGCCACCAAGGGACTTTTGGGATTCCGGAGATGGGTATAATGCTTTCGTTTAGCTAAGGAATAACAACGAACGTTTCCTCCAAGCCTTGCTCAGGGCTGCCAGACATTCGTCCTGGAGATGCCACTTGGTTTTCCGGTCTCCCCGGGGTCAGGGGAGAGCTTGGAGGGTCCCAGGGGGCCAGTCGATCCCACTGGAGCACCTGTCTTTAGAGGCTGGTCTCACTTCCTTAGGCGGAGGTTGGCTTTGGCCACTGCTGGCTTCTGGAGAATTCCATTGGTCTTTTTTTTTTTTTTTTTTAATGTCCCCTTCCTTGGTGACCTGTTAATTCTCTTTCTGGGTCCAGATTAATGAGAGTTTTCTAATCCAATGGTGTCATCCAGAGCAAAACAAGGCTCGAGTTTGCTGCTCAAGCTAGGAGGACTTCAAGTCCTGTGCATCTGTGGATCCCCCAGAGTTGTCTGAAAAGTCACCCTCATAGCTTTAGCTTTGACTATGTTCTTGGGTAGCACGTTTTCTTTCTGCAATAGATAAAGAACCTGTGATCTGGTAAGTTTCGGTGGTGAAAACAGGAAGTTGCACTTTTCTGTACTTTAGTCACTAGTGGATTTTCACCATTGAAGACATGCTGACTCATTCTGCAGGGTGCCCTGTAGAAAGCCCCGGGAGCAGGAGGTGCTGAGTCCCCATTTTGGACCGTCTGTGGGTCACCTCAGTATAGGGAACCTGCAGGATCTCGGGTCCCTCAGCTTGAATGCCTCGCTAGTGACAGAGTACTTGGGGAGAGCATGTCATGCTCCCATCCTTCAGCAGCTGCATCCCATAAGCTATAGGTTATGTAATAAATAATCCCAACAGCCAAGTACAGTGTGCTCAGGGACATGGTTGGGTCAGTGCCAGCATAGAGCCAACCCCAGCAAGACCCTCATTTATCTCTAATGAGTAGATTACATCCCTGCCATTGATACCAGAGAGTCCAGCTTTTCTCAAGTGTCCCTGAGACTGGAAGAAAGACTTACAGTTCCCCTTCCTTATGATGATGATGATGATGATAACCAACACTTATTAAGGCCCCACTATGTGCCAGCCCTGTGCTAAGCTTTTTATCTGCATTATTTCAGTTAATCTCCACAAACCAATAAAATAGGTCCAATTATTCTCATTCTTGTTCTATAGGTAGGGAAACTAAAGCTTAAATAGAGAGGTTCAGAACTTTCCCTAAGTTACACCTCCAGAAAGTGAAGGTGCCAGGGTTTAACCCTGGTACATTTAACTCCCAAACTGGTGTTCTTATCAGTCTACAGAACTGGGTAATGGATTCAAAATGGAGTTCATCCCTTACAGTTAAAATGGTTGTGTGCATGAGTCCTAAATCCAACAGTAAACCAGTTAAAATGGGAATAAAACACTGATCAAATCAGAAGATTGTTTAACTTGGTCAGCTACTTAACTGAGTTGACTCATTTCACTTAAAATAATTGAGCTAACAATTGTGTGTATTTATGTTATTATTCTTAGTTGCAATGATTAACAGCTTTGCTCAGTTTTATCATGTAAAAGTCCTATTTCTGAAAGCTTTCTCTAAGGAACCAGGCTTTTGCAGGTGTTGCACTATGGTGTGAGACTGGGGAAAGTGGAAGTAAGCCAAGGCGATCGATTGCTTTATCTCAAGAATCACATAACCTTGAACAAGATCCCATGCATTGTGAATCTCTCATAGGGGTCAGAAGTGCAAGGATTTCCCAGTCCTGTCCTGTTTTCCTGCCTGCCCCCCTTGGGTGGGAACACACAGTTTCCCCAACACACACTGGGAAATGTTGCTACATTCTTCTCATCTGCATGCTCCTCTTGGTCTCTCTTCTCTCAGATTTAGGGCTTTTTTTTGGTCCCCATCACTCCTCCCCCAGAATCCCATAACCCCATCTGTAGCACAGCAGACATCAACAGTACAGTTGGACAGGGGACAGGCACATGGACTTCACTTTGTGTTATGTAGGCCCAGCCTAGCCACTATCAAGTACATCAGCTCAAAGTAGTGATATACAAAGGATATTGGAACAAAAGAAATGCAAGTACACATACACACACACACACACACACGCACACACGCACACACGCACACATACACGCACACCTATAAATGTTTTTGGGTTTCATCTATCAGGATGCCTTTGAACAGCTATCATAAACATAAAAAAAAATGTTTACGATGGTGAACAGTGCACTTTAATATCTCCTGAATAATTTGTGTTGTCAGGAGCACCCATTGCAATATTTTCTCATTTTTGTCCTCTTTGCTTGCTGCTGACCACTCCAAAAGAAATGAGCTTCCAACTGCATTAATAGCTTTTTCATCTTCCTGCCACTGCTCCCTCTAAATGGCTTGCCGTTATCTATTTATGAAATAAACTGCTGCCTTTCATGTCTCCCAAACTCTACTTGTGCCTGGCGAGATGAGAGAAACCTAATCTCTCCAAAGGGCTCTCCAGATTCCTGTGTTGCAGGAAAACTTGGTAAGCCTGGCTCTGTGTGAAGATAATGGAAATGAGATAAGCCCGAACATCTTTTTGTCACAGAGGAGCTTCCACGGGCTTCAGTGTAATGTGCTCCAGTTGGCAGGTATTCACCAGTTGGGTGAAGCCTCTTCTGGGTTTGTAATTCTTTCCACCTCCTCCCTGTGAGTTCGATAGCCACCTGTCTCTGTGCGAAGCCATGTACCAGTAACATGGCGAGTAACCCAGAGTCTAACAGATGGTTCCAATTCCAGCTCTGCCATCTCCTAGCCATGAGACTTCATGCAGTTGTTTCGCCTCTCTGAGTCTCCATCTCCTCCAAACATTGTTTCCATTTAATAACTTTATTATCCCCACTTCACATTTGGGCAAATGGATCCAGAGATATTCATTAGTTTGTTCATATTCACACCTGAGTGTGAGTGGAAAGGGCAGGAGTTCAATCCAGTTTTGTCTGATGTGAAAATTTGTGCTCATTCCAGCTAGGTGGTCAGCACCAAGAGGGCCAGGCTTTGTCTGTCTGTTTCTGCTGTATCCCTGAAGGGCACCAGGCCCATAGGAGGTACCCAAGTATAAGTCTTAATGAGCTTTTACAAAGTGGCAGTCATTGTTTTAAGCATATTTCCTCATTTAATCTTTACAAGAACCATATAAGCTGGGTACTGCTATTATCCTCATTTTAAAGATGAGGAAATGGATGGACAGATGAATGGATGAATTATACTACTCTTTTCTAGATTAGCCTAAGCATAGACATCTCCTAGGTTCTTATTAAAAACTAGAGGCCCAGTGCATGAATTCGTGCACCAGTGGGGTCACTCGGCCTAGCCTGCAGGGGATCAGGCTGAAACCGGCAATCCGACATCCCGAGGCATGTAGTAGTGCGTGAAGCGGCAGGCGGCTGGGGAGGAGCCCAAGCCTAAGCCCGGCTGGGCGCTGTGCCACTCCCGCTCATCCTGGCCCTGCTGTGCCTGCCTCCGCTGCTGGGTAGGCTCGTGGCCACTCCACTGCGGTCTCCGCACGCTCATCCTAGGGCAGTACTGTCACACCCATGACCAAGAAGTGGCAGCAGGCACAGGAGAGGCTCGCGCCGCACAGCTGTGCTCACCAGCCATGAGCCCAGCATCTGGCGCCTGTCAGTCAGCTGAGCGGCACTCCCGCTGTGGCAGCACACTGACCACGAGGGGGCAGCTCCTGCATTGAGTGTCTGCCCCTTGGTGGTCAGTGCACATCATAGCTACTGGTTAATTGGTCGAACAGTTACTTAGGCTTTTATATATATACTAGAGGCCCGTTGCATGAAGATTTGTGCAATAGGCCTTCCTTCCCCTGGTGGCCAGCACTGGTTTTCCTCCCGCACCCCGGACCCAGGCCTTCGCTCCGGCCTCAGTGGAGAAGCCAAGCCTCTTCAGTCTTCAGTCTTCAGTCTTGGCTTGGGCCGGAGCCTTCAGTCTTCGCTCCACGCCTGCATATGCAAATTAGCCTGCCATCTTTGTTGGGTAAGTTTGCATACTCCTGATTGGCTGGTGCATGTCAATTTGCATATTTTTCTTTTATTTAGTGTAGATGATAGATAGATAGATAGATAGATAGATAGATAGATAGATTAGATACCTGATCTCCCCACAACTTCCTCTAATCCTGAGGATTCTCTTTCAGTAAGTTTTGGTGGGCTCCAACTCTGGAATATGTATACAATAGAGTCTGCTCAAGAGGTCTGATGAGTTTTTTTTTAGCTAAGGGTCTGGTTCTCAAACAAAAATTTGGGTCCTAGGCTGATGATCATGCACAGCTGCTGAGAATGAAGCCAGGTCTTGTAATTTGAAATGCACTGGGGAAGGAGAACAGATCTTGGAGTGCAACTGGCCTAGATATGATTCCCCCTCATAGCTGTCTGATGGGCATGGAGTTACAAAACCTTTCTGAGTGTTAGTTTCCTGAATTGCGAAGCCTGAATAATCATCCTTTCCTTTATAGCTTGTGGTCAAATTAAGCATCACTATATTTATGATGCCTCTACAATATCTAGAACATGGTAGGCATTTAACAAATGATACCTCTGATTATAAAACATTTAGGACACATGTGGTACAAAAAAGAAACTTTAGAGCAAGGGAGACTTCATGCATTTATTCAGCAAATATTTATTGAGCACTTTGTACTCAGACCAATGAATGCAGCAGGTAAAATAAAATTCCCTGCTCTGTGGGGCTTATAGTTAAGTAAGAGTGAAACAGACGTCAAAATATATGCATAGCAAATAAATTGTATAGTAAGATAGTGTGTTAGACAGCAAAATGTGCTTTGGAGAGAAGAATAAAGCATGGTAAGGGGGAACAGATATGCAAGGAGAAGTTAAAATTTTAAGAGGATGGTAATGTTACATCTCATTGAGATAGAAATATCTGAATAAGACCTTAAGGAAGCAAGGGCTTGTGCCTCCCATATTTGACATTTGAATTCTAGCTCTTCTATTTATGTTCTATATGAAGTTGGGAAAGCCATCTTATTTCTGAGTCTCCATTTCATGATCTGCAAAATGGAAGTAGTGGCACCCATTTCACAAAGTTGTCAGATTTCATAACAATGTATATTAAGTTTTTGTGTGCATAAGATATTTTTAAGAAAACTGGATAAATAATGGCTAACAATTATTAGGCAATCTATCTACTTACCAGGACCTTTCCTAGGCATTTTATATGCAGTATTTTATTTTAATCCTCACCATAGTTCAATGAGGTAGGTAGCATTATATTCCCATTTTACAGATGCGGAAATTTAGGCTCAGGGATTTGAAATGACTTGCCTAACCAACATCACCAAATGAGGAAATGGTATAACCAGGACAAGAATTTGGGTCTGTCTGACTCCTAAATCTACTAAACTCCTTCCTCACTTACTGGCTGTATGACCTTCCACAAATCACTGCCCTAAGCCTTTATTTCTCATTATTTAAAAATTTGTTTTTCCATCAGATGACTTGATTAGCATCTTAACTCAATCCAGTATGGCCTGTATCTGGGCTGTCTGATAGGAAAACACGGATGCCTAAATTAAAAAAGGACATAAAACAGCATCCTGATACACTCAACAGATTGATTTCATCTCTAGTCCAATTTTGATCAGTGGAAGAGGCTGCCTGGTGCCCTCTACTGGGAAGGATTTTAAGATCACAACTGGTCTGAGCAGGCCACAGTGCCTTGATTTGTTAGTGATGTCTGGCGTAGATGAAGAATTGAAAAGTAAAGGTCTATGTGATGCAAAAAAAAAAAGTCACTCCTGTTGGTCCTAAGTGCAAAATCCAAGTATCCTTGCAAAATTAAAACCTGCCGGCTTATTTTATTTGGTCAAAGCAGAGAGCAACTTAACTTGCTTGAAGTCAGTTACCAACGTTGCTAATGTGAACATGAACTTTGGAGTCATCCTCTCCATTCTTTGGACATTATCTCAATGAGATGTAACATTACATTCCTCTAGTTCTTGACCTCTTTCCACTTATTCAATGTCTTTGGCAACATGATAAAGAAATAAAACATTGTTTTCAACTATTGAACATAGAGGGTAAATTGAACATAGAGGGTAAACCAAAGATTCTTTCTTGGTCAGAAAGGAATCTGGTTCTCTCTAAAATCACCACATGAATGACAGCCCAAGAAAGGCAAAGAAGAGTGTTTTTCAAACTGTTGATTGAGGGACCCATGTCCATTTCAACAAGTTCCAAGAGCCTCCTGATTTACAATACAGCACATCAAGGAGACCATAAAACAGAATGCCAACCAGAAAATATACCGAGGAAGCCGACTCCTTTCTAATATAACTTCCAGATGTGACAGGCTGTATTACAGCAGTCACCTCTTTTTTTGTTGTTAATCCTCACCCAAGGACATTTTCCCATTGATTTTTAGAGAGAGTGGGAAGGAGAGAGAGAGACAGAGAGAGAAATATCAATGTGAGAGAGACACATTGGTTGGTTGCCTCCCATACACGCCCCTACCAGGGCTGGGGATTGAGGCTGCAACCAAAGTACATGTCCTTGACTGGAATCGAACCTGCGACCCTTCCGTCCATGGGATGGCACTCTATCCACTGAGCCAAACCAGCTAGAGCATAGTCACCTCTTAATTACCATAGATGGAGGCAGCCTGGGACGCTGGTAAAGTGAAGTAAAGGAAAACCAACAACAATATCTATTTAGCCTTGGAGTTCAGTGCAAAGGCTTGATAGTTTCAGACAGACCTGGGTCCAAATCCAGTTTGGACCACTTCCTGCTGCGTAACCTTAGAAAAGTCATTTCACCTCTCAGAGCCCCAGGTTCTTTATCTCATAAGTGGAAATAGTGACATATCTTCCCCCTAATGTATTGCGAGGATTAAATGAAACAAAGAATGCATAGCACCCAGCAGAATGCCTGCAACACAGTAAGCCCTCTCTCAGTGTGAGTTGGCTTACTGTTTTTGAGATGATGGAGGAAAGCATATTTATATTTCCTAATGAGTGTTATGCAGACAAATATTGAAGTGAGTCAGAATCCCCATATTCAGTTGGAGAAAGGGAAAGCTGCTAGATCAGAAATTTAGTCCTCAATCTGTTCTTACTCGCTATTCAGCCTGGCGACTTTTGCCCCACTTCTCTGAGACTCAGTTGGCCCCTTTGTCACATAGAAAAGGGCAGCACAGGGTCTAAGACATGGACATAGGTTTCAATTCCCAGCTCTTCCTGTTCTGTCTATGTGACTGAGCCTTGGTTTCCTGGTCTGCAAAATGGGGATGATGATAACAAGACCAGCTTCCCAGTGAAAATTAACAAAATAAGCAATAAAAAATGTGAGCAATATTTATTCTTAGCTTATTTAATAATAACAGGTCATAAAGTTATAATTTTATATTTTAAATTAGAATAAATTTTCTGAGTAGATTTTTTTAAAAATTATATCTCATATTTTACCTTGCTTCAAGAAGCCAGTGGTAACAGTAGCAGGGTGGAAGGAAACCAAATTGTGGTGAACAATTTGCCCCTGATATGCCACATGCAGGGAACTGAAAATGGCCTAAATGTTGGCCAGTACTCAAAGACTCTCCCTCCCTCAAGCATCCCATTTTCCTCTCTGCTCCAAAAGCAACCAAGATTGCTAAAAATGTTTTAAAATGTGAAAGTCGGGGTGGCCCGGAGTGTCTCCACCGACCATGAGCGGCACGGGCATCTGGGCTGTGCTCGGCCCGCTGCTGGCGGCCCAGCAGTCGGGTCAGCAGCACCCGGAGAGACCTGTTTTCACATGTGGTGGTGTTCTTACTGGAGAGTCTGGATTTATTGGCAGCCAAGGTTTTCCTGGAGTGTACCCTCCAAATAGCAAATGCACTTGGAAAATCACAGAGGAGGACCAAGATGGCGGCATAGGGCGGACGCCTGATTGTTGCCTACCACAACAATTTTGAAACTACAACTACAAAACAGAACGGACACCATCCAGAACCACCGGAGGGCTGGCTGAGCGGATGCTCTACAACTAGAATAAAAGAGAGGGGGACGCAGGATGATGCTGATGCCGGTGAGCCAAAGATCACACTTTAAGAACTATGGCTCTGGGAGACCGAACCAAGATGGCGACAAGGTTAAACAAATGAACTGCGCCGCGCACAGCAATTTCAAAAATACAACTAGAGGACAGAGCCTCTGCCACCCAGAACCACAGGAGAGCTGGCTGAATGCTGGATTTACAACTAAGAGGGAAGAGGAAAGAGCAAACGCCAAGGGGCTGAGGTGCAGAGGCGCGTGGGTTGGGCTGGTGGCGGGGGAAGGGACGCGCGGCTTTTTTTCCAACCCGAAGGGAGATAAGCTCCCCATCACTCTGAAATCCAGTTTCTGGGGACGCGCGGGAGACCCAGACACCTACGTGGAGAAGCTGGACTCTCGGCCATCATGTTGGAAAGTGAGAGCGACTTTTTTGCAGAGGTTCGCCCAGCAATCAGTGTTTACTGCGCTGGAGCACGGGACGCGGGGACTTGGAAACGCGGAAAGGCAGACTTGCAGCCATTGCGGTTTGCCATGCCCTAGCCTAGTGACGCCATGAGACCTCGCCCCTGCCCTGAGACCCGCCCCGCCCTGAGACCTGCCCCACACATTCCACAAACCCGCCCAGGCTCCAAACAGCAGCTTTTGCATATAAGATCACACTTTAAGAACTACGGCTCTGGCGACACGATGGTGGCCTGGAACGTGCTCGGCGCAGTTCCCCCGGCGGTCTCCGGCTGAGGGGTCAGCTCTACTCGCTGCCGAGCATGAACAGACGAGCCCCTGGGAGACATGGGGTGGGAGACCCTGCACTTGCTGACCTCTGAGTCCTTCAAGAATCTCAGCGCCCCGGAAGCGGCCAGGTGCGCACACCCGGCGACCGGCTGCCGCTGCAGACCCGAGCGCCGACGCAGCAACCTCGGACCAGCCCGTCGCCGCGCAGTGGGTGCACCGGAGCTTCGCCGAGCCCGCCGCCCAACGAATTCTGCGGCAGCCGCCCTGGAGCTTTGAGAAAATGGCCGAAGGAATTGCTGAGAGGGAATTGACCGACAGGAATTGGGATCAAGAAGACGAAGCCCCGCTGGGTCCCAGGTCCGGGTGAGGCCACCCGCCCCTGGGTCCGGGCGAGGCTGGGACCCTGGTCAGGGTGAGGCTGAGTCCCGGGTCCGGGTGAAGCTGCGCGCCCCTGGGTCCGGGCGAGGCCACGTGCCCCTGGGTCCGGGTGAGGCTGCACGCCCCTGGGTCCGGGTGAGGCTGGGTCCTGGGTCTAGGTGGGGCCGTGCCCCTGGGTCCGGGTGAGGCCATGCACCCCTGGGTCCGGGTGAGGCCACACGCCCCTGGGTCCGGGTGAGGCTGGGTCCCGGGCAGGGGTGAGGCCGTGCGCCCCTGGTTTGGGAAAGGCCACGCGCCCCTGGGTCCAGGTGAGGCCGCGCCCCTGGGTCCGGGAGAGGCCACACGCCCCTGGGTCTGGGTGAGGCCACGCGCCCCTGGGTCCGGGTGAAGCTGGATCCCCGGGTGGGTCGCGCCCTGGGTGGATCCCGGGCCGTGCACCCCTGGATCCGGGTGAGGCTGGGTCCCGGGTCCGGGTGAGACCACGCCCCTGGGTCTGGGAGAGGCCATGCGCCCCTGGGTCCGGATGAGGCTGGGTCCCGGGCCCAGGTGAGGCCATGCACCCCTGGGTCCGGGTGAGGCCACGCACCCCTGAGTCCGAGTGAAGCTGTGCCCCTAGGTCCGGGTGAGACCAAACCAGAGGGAGTCAGACCTACATTACCACCATTTGTCCACCATCCAGAGCTGAAAAGTCAGTGCCGACATGTACACATAAGGAACTGTTGGACATTGAAATTGGGTCTCAAAAGAACTGTTGGTCCAGAAAGAAACTCACTACAGACTGATTCATTTGCCTGTCAGCATAACTATTATTGCTCGTCTCACATTCAGTTCTTATAAGTATATTTCTAGTAACACATGATCTCACTCATCTAAGGGAAATGATGAACAACATAGACTGATGAACAAGAACAGACCCAGAAACAAGGAGGCATCGATTGGACTGTCGGGCCTCAGAGGGAGGGTAGGGGAAGGTGGGGTAGGGGGGAGAGATCAACCAAAGGACTGTGTGCATGCATACTAGCCTAACCAATGGTTAGGGACAACAGGGGGGTGGGGGCATCCGTGGGAGGGGTGTGGGATGGGAATGAAGGGATGAGGACAAATATGTGATAAAGAAATTTAAAAAAAGAAAAATAAATAAATAAAAATAAAATAAATAAAAATAAAATAAAATGTGAATGTCTCTCAGTGCTCTGTAGTTCCAATTCTAAGAAAAAGCAAAGCTCCTATATCAGCATTAATTAAACTGCCAGCTAGTAACAGTCCCATTACTCAACCAAATAAATCTAATTCCTATCAGTTCGGCAGGAATCCCAGAGCCACATAAACCCAGGCTGGAGTTTTATATAACCTTAAAGAACTGTTGATAGCTTCTGGAGTCTTTCCTCTCCCTACCCATCTTGCAATATCAAGGTCTTCTCTGTGAGTTAATGGGAGAAATAGCTTCCCTCAGCACTTTCCCCATCTGTCTTAATTTTTAAAATTATACTTTTATTAAACCCTTAAGGAAAATGGACTTGCAGAGTTCTCATTAAACAGGGAACTATGCACTGCATAAAAGAGAGAGATGAAATTTTTTTAAACCTACCCTCACAATTTGCCTTAATGAATTTTCCCTCCGCTGCTATATTACAGAGTGTGCAAATAAATAGAGCACTTTGTGAGTGGTGGATGGGCAAATGGATATTTAAGCAGCCGATAATAGTTCTTGCAGCCTCCAATTGGGATCTTTCTTTCTAGTAACTCAGTATTTGGTGCATTATGGCATAGTCTTTTCTCCCTGGAGACTGACTTAATGCCAGGGTGGGAAGTCAACTCATCCCTGAAACTAGGCGCGGAGGAAGAATTGCTTTGATACGACAGCCTCAGAGGAAGTCTGCTCTCTAGGAGAACACACAATGTTCATTGAGAGCTTACTCTTACCAGGCTTTTTCTAAGTTCTTTTCGTTTTATCAGTGGTTATCAGTTGTGGTAAATTGGATTCTTGTTCCCACTCTACATCCTTCCTCAACAGAATTGTATATCCATGCTCTTTGGCTTCTGGGTGGAGTCCACTTCCTTGCTCCATTGGTGCCGAGCTTAGTCATGTGACTTGTCTTGGCCAGTGAAATGTGAGAGAAAGTCATAGTGATACAGTTCAGTTTCAGGAGGCACCACATTTTTCTGATCTCTTGCACTCCTGCCATTATCATAATAAGGGCATGCCCAAAGAGCTATGGATCCTGGATGAGACACACAACCTAGAGGTCTGGATACATTTTTATACTCAACTGAAATTGGCCAAACCTTTGCCCATTTGCAGACACAGAAGTGAGAAAAATAAATGTTTATTATTGTAAATCATTGAGATTTGGGAGTTGTTTCACAGCATTATTGCAGCAGTAGCTGACCAATGTAACAAATGTGCATCAGAAGCACTTGGGGAACTTGTAAACAATGCTGATGCCTAAGCCCCATCCTAGAAATTCTGATTGAGTTGATCTGAGGTGACCCAATGCACCTCCCCACTGATTCTAATGTGAAGCTAGGGTGAAAACTACCAATCTGCATTATCACATTTATTTTTATTTGTTTATTTATTTACTTACTTATTTTAAATATTTTATTGATTTTTTTTTTTTTTTACAGAGAAGAAGAGAGAGGACTAAGAGCCAGAAACATCAATCAACTGCCTCCTGCACACCCCCCACCGGGGATGTGCCCACAACCAAGGTACGTGCCCCTGACCGGAATCAAACCCGGGACCCTTCAGTTTGGAGGCTGACGCTCTGTCCACCGAGCCAAACCAGTCAGGGGTGCATTATCACATTTAATCCTCTCTACAATCCTGTAAGGTAGGGCTTATCCACCCCATTTTACAGATGAAGAATCTGAGTGCCGAAAACAGGGAGTAGTTATCTGAAGACTTTCCATCCAGTAAATGACAAAACTGGGACTCAAGCCCAGATCTGTTTAACTCAGAATTTAAAAGTAGGTAGGAAAATTGCTAAAAATGTGTGTTTATGGCCCTGCTATGCCTCTATAATTAATTCTCTGGAATTTGGAACTATGAGCCTACTTTTTCAACTGACCTCTGTATAGGCAGAATTCTGAGATGGCCTCCAGGACCTTCACCAGCTTGTGTACATACCTTATACTTTTGCCTGAGTGTAGATTAGACCTGTGAATATATATGATGGATGTCACTCTCTTGGATTCTCTTTTTTTCTGGATTGGGTGTTTTCTGCTCCCTTATCTTCCAAATTGCTTATTTCATCCTCTGTTTCATCTACTTTACTGTTGCTTCCCTGTAATGTAGCCTTCATTTCAGTTATCATATTCCGCATTTCTGACTGGTTCTTCTTTTATGTTTTCAAGCTCCATTTTGTGTTTCCTGTCTCCATGTTGAAGTTCTTACTGAGATCATTGAGTATCCTTATAACCAGTGTTTTAAACTCTGGTAGATTGCTTTGTCTCCATTTTGCTTAGTTCTTTTTCTGGAGTTTTGTTGTCCATTCATTTGGGACATATTTCTTTGTCTCCTCATTTTGGCTGCCTCCCTCTGTTTGTTTCTATGTATTATGTAGAACTACAACATCTCCCAGTCTTGTTAGAGTGGCCTTATGTAGTCGGTAGATGTCCTTGTAGGGCCCAGAGATGCAGCTTCCCTGATCACCCAAGCTGGGCACTCCAGGTACACCGCCCTAAACCCCTCTCCCAAATGTGGGTTGTGTGCACTGTCGTGTTGCAGTTGAGCCTGAATTGCTGTTGGCATGTCAATTGGAGGGATTTACCCCCTGGCCAATTGGCTATGAGGGCTGGCTGCAACCTCTGCTGTGGCTGCAGTGCAGGTGCTGACCCCACAGAACAGGACTCACTTCAGCAGGGCTCTGGTATCCAATGAATCTATCCCTTGACTGTGTCTCTGGTGGAGGTGGTTGGTGTAGTCCAGTGTGCTGGCTCTGAGGCCTCCCAGGAGGAGAAGGCCGAGATCAGCTGCCACCTGTGCCCTGCCTGGGTCCACCCGGCATGAGCTACAAAGCCATCTGCAGATGGTTGCTACTTGTGCTGGGCTTGGAAG
Organism: Ia io; assembly: GCA_025583905.1. Classification (NCBI taxonomy): domain Eukaryota; kingdom Metazoa; phylum Chordata; class Mammalia; order Chiroptera; family Vespertilionidae; genus Ia; species Ia io. The sequence continues at coordinate 7,070,760 of JAJQQW010000023.1, read as the reverse complement.
TGCCCAGGAGAGGCCAAGCTGCAAACTGAGGCCAGCCACCACCTGTGCCAGGCCCAGGGCCACTTAGCAAGAGGTACAGGGCCAAGAACATATGCTGCTTGTTTGGGATTTGTGAACCTTTGAGGGATTTTAGAAAAGTCCGCAGCATGACCCAAGATAGGTTGTTTATATGGAAAAGCCACTGGAAACAGCATGTGTGGGCCTGCAAGTTGGGTTGGGTGGGTGAGCAGTGTTGGCCAGGTTGATGAAGACTCAGATATGGTGCCCACCTGCTGGCTCTGTAGGGTAGGGCTCAGCAAAGGAACAATGGCTTCTGCCAGCACCTCTGTCTGGGAGAAAGCTGGCCCTTCAGTCCTCACCTCCAAGCCAGACAACTCAGTTCTTCCCCATATGTCCCTAGCACTTTTGGAGCTGCTACCCCAGTGCTGGAGCTCAGCCAGTGAATGCGAGTAAGTCCAGGTGGGCCCTTTAAGAGGGATGCCTGGGACTCCAGTAGCCCTCCTTCTCACACAGCCACAATTCCCAGTGGTTTCCACAGCCAGAAGTTATGGGGACTTCTCTTCCTGGCACTGGAATCTTGGGCTGGTGGGCCTGGTGTAGGGCTGGGACCCCTCACTCTTCAGAAAGGACCTCTGCAGTTCAGATATCCCTCCCAATTTTTAACTGCCACACATGGGTGTGGGACCAGTTCATTCTGCGTGTCCACGCTTCCTACCAGTCTCATCTTGGTTTCTTCTTTATATCCTTATCTATAGGACTTCTTTTCAGCTAGATTTCAGCTAGTTCTCAATGGTGGTTGTTCTATAGTTTAGTTGTAATTTTGATGTAGTTGTGGGAGGATGCAAGTACGGTGTTTACCTATCCATCTTAACTGGAAGTCATCCAAATAGTGTAAGTGTCAGTACCCCAAAACCTGATCTGACCCTGTTAGGGTCTTGGGCCAAAGTTCACCAAGCCATGAGGTCGACTAGATCAACGGTCGACAACCTTTCGGACCTCATAGATCACCAGTGGTCCGCGGACCATCAGTTGGCAACCACTACTCCTAAGGTTTCCTTAAACCAGCGGTCACCAACCTTTCAGACCTCATGGACCACCAGTGGTCCGTGAACCACCGGCTGGCGACCGCTGCACTAGATTAACCTGCACATATCCTATAACTCTGCAGGCAGTGATGTTTTATCTATATACCACCGGCCTTCCCAAGGAGGAAGCTTTGGGTGTGTGGCCAGAGAGCCCTGGAGTGGAACCTCAGCAATGCCTGTACTTGTTAACCTTGGATGAGCTGCGGTATTTCCCAGAGCCTCAGTTTCTTCATCTATACAGTGGGACAAGAACAGCACATGTGAAAGTTTATTGAAGGGACAAACTAATGGGCTCAGTGCAGAGCTAGATATTGAACAGAGGCAGTATGTAGTGATTTAGCACTTGGCCTCTGGAAAAAAAACACACCCAGGTTCAAAAAATAGCCCTGTCACTGACCAGCTGACTGATTTCACAAATTTCCCAATATCTCCCAGCCTTTGTCTCCTCAGCTGTGAAATGGGCTAATACTGTAACTCCATCCTGTGGTCACTCTGGAGATTAATAAAATGATGCAAGAAAAGGAGTAGCAAACTCCCTGGAGCAGAATGAGTGCTCATAAATGGCAGCTCTTATTTTGCAAACACAGATGATGGCTTTGTTATTAAGCATTTGGATGGATAACAGAAGGCCAAGATGAGGGCCAAAGAATGGATCCCATGGCCCTACAGCTGAGTTATGACAACAAGCCACCCAGGGCTTAAACCCACAACCTCGGATTTGGGAGCAGATGAACCTCCCTTCCCCCACAGGCCACCAAGTCTATTTCCCTCTACAGAGACCTGGCAGCCACGTGCACCAGTTCTCAATTCATTCCAGTATCATTCCCCCTAATATCTCCCTGGGGGCTGATTGATAGTGACAGGAGACAACCTATAGCTGTGTGACAGAATGTTTACTACCAGCCCTCTAGGAAATGATTACTTTGAGGTAATTTTGAACCTCCAGACTATGATGCAGTGTTTCATATATTAAACTGCAGCAAACAGTGTGTAACAGTCTTACAAGAAGACCTTGTATTTCATAGCTTACTGGGGAGGGAGCACACAGGGACAAATTGGTTTCAAGGGAAGGACAGCACAGAGGATTCAAGCTCTTTGCATCCAGTCTTATTGAAGGAACAGAGAACTAAGCTTTGAGTCTACATGGCAATGCCCATTTTATACCCTGGGACTGCCCTGGGAGAGACCCCACACTCAATGCCACTGAGACCCCACATACCATAATTCATACTACCAAGGCTGCAGGACCCAGCCATAGCTGCCTCCAAAAACTAGATGAATTTCTTTCTTCCTCTCCATAGTTATTATCTAAACTTCTTTACAAATCTCTTTCATATGAATGTTTCCTAAAGTTTAAACATATAAACCAATGGAACAAAAAAGTCTAGAAATAGACTCACATATATCTAATCACCTGACCTATATCAAAAGTTCACTGGAAGCAGAAGGGAAAGGATTTGTTTTCAAATACTGGTGCTTGGTCAATTTGATATCCATATGGAAAAAAGATTAATCTTGAACCCTACCTCACACCATACACAAAAATCAATTCCAGATAGATTGTTCAGTTAAATGTGAAAGGTAAATAAAACATTTAGGCAGAATATGGGGGAATGTCTTCAGGACCTTGGGATAGGCAAAGATTTTTTAAGTGGGTCAAAAAAGTGCTAACTAAAGGGAAATACTCATAAATTGGACTATAACTAAAATCATAGTAAGAAAAAAATACCATAAAGGGATGAAAACCATCCAGTATAAGTCAGATATTTGCAAATTCAAAAAGGAATTTTATCCAAAATATAAAAAGAACTCCTACAAATTAGTAATAAGATAGATAACACAAAAGAAAAATTTGCAAAAGACATGAACAGGAAGTTCACAAAAGACATTGTCCAATTGGCCAGTAAATACATGAAAAGAAAGGTCCTTAGACATCAGAGAAATGCACATTAAATCTACAGTGTAATATCTCTCACTGTTACCATAATAGGCTAAAATTAAAAAGACAGAAAACACCAACTGTTGGAGCAATTGGAATTCTCATATGTTATTGGTGGCAGTATAAATGAGTATAAACACTTTATAAAATGGTTTCACAGTATTTGCTAAAGCCAACTATGTCCATTATCTTTGATTCATCAATTCTACTCAAACACAAACACACATATATGTATATATATATGCTACCAATATATATGTACAAGAATATTCATAGCAGTTCTACTTGTATTCGCTAAAAACTGGAAGCAACCCAATACTCATCAACAGTTGAATAAATAAAGTAACTATGGTATAGTCACACACTGGAATACTATACTAAAATGAGAATGAATGAACTACAACTACATACAGCAACATGGATGAATCTCACAAAACGTTGAATGAAAGAAGCCAGATGCAAAAGAATACATACTTTATATATTTTTTATGTAATTCCATTTGTTATATTTATGTTCCATTTATATTTCTATTCTAGTTATATATATATATATAAAATATAACTTTATATAATTGTGTTTATATAAAAGTTAAAAAATTAGCAAACTTAGCCTGTGCTTTAGAAGTCAAGATACCTGGGGAATAGTGACTGAAAGGGGGCTCAATAGGATCTTCAGGGGGAGCTGGTAATGTTTTCTGTCATATTTTAGGTAGTTACAAGAATATGTTCAGTTTGTAAATATTAAACAAGCAGTATATTTATGCTTTGTGTGATTTTCTGTATGTGTTATTCTACATCCAGTGATGTAGAACACTAGAATGATGCTGGTTGGAAAAAAAACACATAAAAAATACCCACTAGAGCAGGGTGGGGGAAGGGAGAAGAGCTTCCATTCTTAAGTGCCAAGCCCTGTGCTGAGTGCCTTTGCATACATCTCTTCTTTCAAGCCTTACCTCAGCACATGAGTTAAGTTCTGTACCATTCCACGAGGTAAGTATTGCTGAGGAAACTGAGGCACAGATAGGGGCCAGAACACATACCCAGGTCTCAATGGCTCCAAATCCATGCTCCCAGCCTCCATAGGTAGCCCATAGAGTGTGGAGGCTGCTTACTATGTGGGAGCAGCTGTTATTCTAGGACCCTCTATCTTGGTGACCTCCCCGCAGAAATGTGGAGGCCACAGCTGGCGAGAGAAGGCTGGGCTTCTCCAGCCGTGCACACGTTGCCCTCCTGCTCAGCATTTGTGCCTTTAAATTGGCATGGCCCGCTTCACAGCAAGGGAAACGTTTACAGTGTTAACAAGGCAAATTGTTAATTAAGACAGCAGTACCTTCAGGGGATTTTAATTTGGGGTAGGCATCAACTAGGATAAAGAAGACATTCAAACCATTGAAATTGTGCAGAGTCAACACCCAACTGGCTACCATGCAGTATTTAATAAAGATGACTTCTGCTTTCTAATTATGACTTCCAAATGCTTTACAGACAAGGCCTTTGCTGCCTCAGAAGGGTTCAGTCTGCACTTTGGGTGCTAATAACAAGAAAGGCAGGATATGTGAGGCAGTGAAAGAGTGGTGAAGAGGTAAGCTGCCCTGGTTCAAATCCTGGCTCCCCCACTTACTAGCTATGATAAGTTACTCAGCCTTTCTGAGTCTTAGTTTCCTCATTTAAAAAATAAAGATAGTGGGTTTTTGAGATTATTAAATTAGAATATGTGTGTGATGCTGGGTCCCAACTTTATTTTTATGATTCTTTTTGATTTAATTATTGAATCTTTTCAGCAATTCTATTACTGCTTTTAGGGTTGTTTTTTTAGGGGAGAAAACTGAGGCCCTGGGACTTTTAAGTTCATTCAAGGTCACATTGCTCATAAATGATAGAACAGGATCCAAACACAGAGTCCAGTCTAAGTCTAGAGCCTGTTTGCTTAGCTCAGAAATTATGAATCATTTGATGTGTGTAAATCACAGAACCCAGTTCAGGGCACGCAGTCTGTGCTCGATTCCAGAAGCCTCTCTGAGCCAGGCTTGGACATCTGGACTCTTTCCTGTAGGTAATAGGGATTTTTTGCCCAGAGGAATTGGATCAGAGGTCTACATGGTCACATGTATGATTTGGGGAGATAATTCTGTCACCCATGCAGGGCCAGAACAAGGTTGAGGCAAGTGAGGCGCCCACATCAGGAACACAATTTAATTGTAAACAAACAGACAAACAAAAACAGTAATCAAGACAAATAAAAACAAGTCGGTATTACTGATATTTCCTTTTGCCTCAGGCTCCAATGTGGCTCAGCAACGCACTATTAAATACAGCAAATCCTTTTTCACCATAGCTCTTTTGCAGTAATTAAAAAATACATGTGGCATTAAAATATGATTGTTCTTGCCCAGCCAGTATGGATCAGTGGCTGGATTATGAACCAGGAGGTCACAGTTTGATTCCCAGTCAGGATTGCGGGGCCAATCCCCAGTAGCGGGCGTGCAATCAATGATTCTCATTGATATTTCTCTCTCTCTCCCTCTCCCTTCCTCTCTGAAATCAATAAAAATATATGATTGTTCTTTATTGCTGAGTTTTTCGGTGCCCCCTTAACTCTGTGCCCAGGTGTTGGCCCTTCTGCCATGACATTTATTCATATTTCTTCAGGGCAAAACCTTGTCCAAGTGTCTGGTTTTGCATTTGTGAAATGGAAATTATTGCCTGTCTCTCAGAGTTGCAGTGAGTGCCAGCAGAGATCCTGCAGTTGTAAAAGCCTTGCTCTGTGAATGATGAGTCATGTGACTCATGGGGGATGTTGTCTGTTCTCATGCAGCAAGGTCACCCCACAATGCCCTTGACAGATCTAGGTGGCATTCAGGATTTTCCTTCTAAATCTGAATCCTTGGCCACACTGTTCTCCATTCTGTTCTCTCCTCCACTACCTTCTGACCCCACTACTTGCCCGGTAAAGACAGTCATAGGGTGGCTTATTCCTAAAAAATTCCAAGATCATAAAATCCTCCAAGAATTCACTATAAAATGGTCTTTTGGCAAAATCCATTCTGAACCAGGTACTTGAACACAAACGCTGCTCCTTCCTCTGGTCTTGAGAAGCCATGCATTGTTTTTTGAGGCCTGGAGAAGGCTAAAATATTCTTTCTCTCAGGGGAAATGAAACTCAGCCTCATACACTGCATTTGGGACTGTTTCCAACCCCAAAGTCAGGACATTTGCTATTCTGATTGTATAAGCCCGAGTCGGGTACACACGCTGGGCTTCTGAATCTATTTACAAGGAAATCAGCATAATGTACAGTTAATATTCAGAATGTGATTAATCTAGAAGCCCCACTCCATATTCCAATTACATCCACGGCCCCCCTGTGTGGGCTGGATTTTGCTTAAATGCATGTGGAGTCAATTGGAGCACCAGATTTATGGAGGCTGCCAAAAGTCTGGCACTCCAACGGTAATAAGTTGTATTCCTATTATGTAGTAAGCAATAAAAAACCTTATATTTATTCTGTTGGATTTTGAGAAACTCTGGAAAGATTCTAGGCTGCTGGAACACAGTGACATATTTCACAAACAAATGTCCCCACTGCGGTGTGGCTGTTTAGAGGAGCTGAAGCCACCTTAGAAACCCTGTACTCAGTTCTCGAGGTCAACCAGTGTCTTACCATGGCTGATAGCTTCTTACTACCCTAAGCTGGATACCTGGTTCTGTCCTGCTGGAAAGATAGGCTGTGTGACATTGGGAAAGACCCTCAGACCTCCCTGAGTTTCTTTTTCTGCATCTGGAAAATGGCAACAACAATAGCAACCTCAAAGGTTTGTTGCAAGAATTAAATGAGCCCTGGCTGGTGTGGCTCAGTTGGTTGGACATCATCCTGTGCACTAAAGGGTTGCCGGTTCAATTCCCAGTCAGGGGACATGCCTGGGTTTCGGGCTCGATTCCTGGGAATGGGGGTGGGTGGTAGAGGTGGAGGTGGGGGTTGGAGCAGGCAGCTGATCGATGTTACGCTCTCACATCCATGTTTCGCTCATGCATGCACACATTCTTTTTCTCCTTTCCTCTCTCTAAAAATCAATTTTTAAAATATTTTTTAAAAGACAAAAAAGAATTAAGTGAAATAATGAGCCTGCATGTGTCTAGGCCAGTGCCTGGCACATAATAAGCATATGAAAGATAATTTTTAAAAATATTTCTAAAAGAGGAAATGGAATTTTAGATGAAAAATGGATCAGAGTTAATTTTTCAATTCATGCAGGCATTATTAGAACAGCGTGTCCTCAAAATCTGGTAACAATACCACTGAGGGGGTGTGGGGAATGATTTTTGATGCTACATGGAGAGTGATTTTTTTTAAAGTTGTGCACTTATTTTAATGTGTCTTGAGGAGAAAAAACAAACGTATCAACCCCTTGATTTCATGAATAGTATTGCTTAGGCCACAGCTATAGAGGGCTGACTATTAGTACAAGTCTTTTTAAAAAATAATGTTCTAACTAAAGATAGGGCAGAAATTTTGAAAGTGATACTAAAATAACTGGGGTTTGGGAAGCATTGTTCTGGAAAGAGAAAAATAGTGACATAAATAGAATTTAGGAACTGTGAAGGGTAAGATTGAGTCATCCAGGGTTATTGAGAATTTTCAGCTGGTTTCCACTGCCCATTCCCACCCTCACCCCCACCCCCCACCTGCAGGAAAAGACATCTGTAAGCAAGGCACTGAAAACAGCACCATTAGAGAGAGAAATGCGAATGTTCTCAAATTTATTTCTTAAGGAAATAATTTGCCAACTTGAGTGTTTCACCAAGAGTTCAGATTAGTTTCCAGCATCCTTGCTAACTAATGGCCACCCAGCGCCAATGCACTGCAGTGGTGAACTGCAGATCTCCTGCACCATGACATGGTTGAATTAAAAGCACCCTGGTGTTGAGAACCTGAACCCAGGGTGGAAAAAGAAAGGAGAGTTGGCTCCAGCTCTTTCTCCCAGCATGCCAACAGCTAGAGAGCCGCTAAGGCCATTGTCATCTGCTATCTTAATTACGAGTTCCTGCTCCCTGGAAGAGAAAGCCATTTCAGGCTGGAAACTGCAGAAAGACAAGCTTCTGAGGCAGCAAGCATGGGGTTTGGTTGGTTGGGATGCATCTATTTTTACAGAAATTTCTGAAGTTTTCTTGTGCACATGGAAAGAAGAGAAGCTCTTTTCCTTTGGTAAATGCTGAGGAGCTGAAGGCTTTTCAGATTACCAGTGGCTGGGATTCTCACTTGGAAACTGTTGGTAAGATTCAAGGGTCTGTGGACAACCTGAAATAATAGGCAAATCAGGGTGTGTATGTGTCTGTGTGCATGCACATGCATTTGAACTTTTCTCTGGGACAAAGGCCTGGGCTTTCATTAGATTGTCATGGGCTGGTTCTCGGTTTTATCAGCTGTTTGGAGCTTCAGTGATGTGGAATCTTAATACAAAAGTCAAGAGGCGGGAAAAGGGTTCACTAGTTGAAAGTGGAAAAGGTGGTTTGGGGTGAGGCTGGAATAGAGAAGGAGGTTTAAGAAATACTTGTGAGCTCTGACATTGTGGCTCAGTTGGTTGGGTGTCGTCCCATGCACCAAAAGGTTGTCGGTTGATTTCCTGGTCAGGGCATATACCCGGGTTGCGGGCTCGATCCCTGGTAGGGGGTATATAGGAGGCAGCCAAATTCGCTTTCGCTTCAATGTTTCTCTCTCTCCTTTTCCATTCCTCCGTCTTTAAAAATCAATAGAAAATATTTTACAAAAGAAAGAAATATTTGGGTGGACTATGAATCCCCTTCACAGTATTAGTAAATTATAATAAATGAACTTGAGTCATTTTGAAATTATTCCTGGGGGGGTTAGACTGTACTTTTGATCTCCACAGCTCTCTAGACTGAGCCATATGGGTCCCTGCATTATGGCATTACATAGGCACTTCTCTCCAGATCTCATCTCTTCTACCAGATGCTAATCCCCTAGAAGGTAGGAACTCTGGCTAATTACACATCATATCCTCCTCCACCTTCCTCGTTGGCGCTTGGTGAACACTTGCTAGGGGAATAACTGCCTGTCTTCAGGAGTCACTGGTCAAAAAAGCATGAGTTGCAGCAAGACAGATGTGGACTCAAATTGGTATCTCAGCACATAGTAATAAGGTTTTCTCGGGCTAGTTAGCTACTCCCATCCTCAGTTTACCATCTGAAAAATGGGTGTGAATGTTCCTTGTTTATATGGTTCTTGGATGATTAAATGAGTTGGGGATTTCATGTGCTTAAAACTGTTCCTAGCATATACACGGCATGCAGCCAATCATGGTTATTGCTCCAAAAGCCCATTTGTTTGAAAGACTGACCCTACTTAATTGTTTTAAAATCATTTAGGGTCAGCATCATAAATCTCAAATGGCCACTAACTTTAATATTATTTCATCAAATAAAGATTTGATGAGAGCCTTCTAATGCATTCTGAGCAGCCGCAATGATGCATTACTTGCCTTCATAGGTCTTGTGGAGGCACAGGGAGGGGTCAGTGCCCTTTACAAGCTCAGTGGATGTTATTACTAAGAGGGAGAGGTTGCCATGAGTACTCATCTAGACAGAGAAGGCTTTCCAGATGAAAAGACATGAGAGAAGAGGATCTACAAAAAGAGTTGGAGAGTTAGCTAGAGAGGATTGTAGGTGAGAGAATACCACGTGAGAAACCCTGAGGCAAGGAAGAGCTTGGTGAATTCAAGGAACCAACAAGACAGGAGTGGGATGAAACAAGGAATTCTTCAGGATGTCCTGGCCTCGGGTCTCACACTGTAGCATCTCCTATCTGTTCTGCACATTACCCTTCTCTTTTCCATTCTCCTCACAGCAATCAGAGAGATTATTGAAAAAAATAACTTGGCTCCTGCTCCTCCTCTTTATGGCTCCCTGCTGCCAGCAGGATAAAATCCCAAGTTCCTTTTCTTACCCAAAAATGCTCTGCTGACCTCATCTGTGACCTCATGCCACACCAGGCTTCCCTGTGTTTCACCATGCATTGCATCCTTTTTCTTCCTCATTTGGGCCCTGCTTACTTCTACCCCAGGGCCTTTGCACCTGCTCTTCCATGTGCCTGGTATGCTTTTCCTCCAGGTCCTGGCCTGGCTGCCTTCCTCTCTCCATATCTCACTCTTCTGTCTCCTAAGACAGGTCTTCTCTGGTTTGTTTAGGAAGATGCCACTGTTGTTGTGTGCCACATCACCCTATGCTTCATTCAGGTACTTATTTCCTTGGTTTTCCTGCTTATTTCTTTTATATTTATATTATAATTCAAGCTCAGTGGGAGCAGGGACTGTATTTGATTCATCGCTGGGGTTCTTCAACCTCACAGTGAGTGTGTCACCTGTGGCAGAGTCTCAGGTAAATGTCACCTCACATGCCTTTTCCCTGCATTGCTTCTCCCAACAAACTCACTTCTCCTTTCATACTAGCTATACTGGGGACTCACCCTGGATATAATCACACTTCAACAACAACAAATGTGCACCTACACAGTGCTGGTCCTACTGTTGAGCACCCAACATAATGAATAAAAGCACGCGCTCCAGGGGCAGCCTGTATTGGATTGGCTCTGTCTGAACTTGGGCAAATCTGTTCACCTCTCTGAGCCTTTGTCTTTCCCTCAAGAAAATGGGGCCCATAACAATACCTGCTCTACAAAGGGATAGGGAGGAAAAGATGAGATGATTCAAAGTGCTCTGCAGAGATGGACAAAGTTAAGGGGCAAGCCAGGCAGGCAGTGGGTGCCAAAGCACCCTTGAACTAGGGAACCCAGAGGGCTCAGGTAGACTGTCAGGCTCCCTAAAGGCCTGAATGACTGAGCTGATTTGGTGGTGGTAGCTATTTAATTGGTAGACCACACTCCCACAGAGTCAGTCTCTTTCTTTAAAAGGAAGAGATTACTAGTATATATCCAGAGGTGTAATTTTTCAGTCCAGGGTTCAATGGTGAGAAATAGAGCAGAGGCATAAAGTCAGGTGGCTGTTGCTCAGTAAGCAATTGCCCATCACATCTTCACAATGGAAACACTTGGCTGTCGGAATCAGACCTTATCATAACAGTGGAGTAGTATTTCTTCTCCCAACTCTATATTCACTGCGTTTCTCCAGCAGCATCAGGGCATCATGGTATTTGCCCCAGTTGCCATGGAAAACTTGATTTCAAATCCAGAAAATCCCCGACTAATTGTAAGGTCCAGGAATTAGAGATTCTGATTAATTGAATTTTCCAGGCAATTGAGTGCTAATCAGAAAATCACTTGCACTTTAACTGCTCTGGCTGGCTATATTTCAGTAAGTTTGCTCTTACTCTGAACTGTGGCTCTATCACTGAGGAACCTTGTAGCCTTGGGCAAGTTCCTTAATGTCTTAGTTCTCTATAATCACATCAAAAATTACCTCTAATTTAGAGGCTTAAAATAACACACAGTATCTCCCAGTTTCTATGGGTTCAGTAGTCCAGGCAGAGCTCAACTGGCCGCCTCAGTGCTACATCAAGGTGCCCGGGGACTCTGTTCTGGAGTTCTGGGGCTCTTTCCCCGCTCACAGGGCTGTTGGCAGAATTCAGGTCCTCGCAGCTGTGACGGAGGTTCCCATTGTCTTGGTGGTTGTCAACTGGGCTGCTCCCAGAGGACATCTGCGGCTCTTTGCTATGTGACCCTCTCACATGTTAACTTCCTTAACATTAACTTGGTTGGTGTTCACCATGACCCTCTGAGGTAGATGCAATTACTATTCCTGCTGAACAGTTGAGGAAACTGAGGCTAAATGAGGTGTTGTGGTTGGTTCAAGGATATCTATCTAGCAAGTGGCAGAGGCCAGATCAAAGTCAAGTTGGTCTGGCTTCAAAGCCTATGTGTAGAACCACTACATAATGTGGCCTTCTGTTGTCCATGCCTTATTAAAAGTTGGTTGAGTTTTATTTTGGAGTATATTTCTTACACGCTGGATAGAGAGGTTCTTATGAAAAGGAGCCACGTCTTCATTCTATGTGTCCCAGGTCTATAATATAAGTTCTGGCACATTATGGGTAACAAGAAATGTTTGTTAAATGGATGGATAAGAGTTGGTGAGTGGCAGATATTTGGATGGATGGATGGAAGGATGGAAGGATGGGTGAGATGGGTGACTGGGTAGAATATGATGGATGGATGTTATGAGGGATGGTGTAGGTGGTTAATAGGTAAGTGAATGGATGGACAGATGGATGGATAGGTTAGATGGATGACTGGGATGGTGGATTGGGTGGGTGGTGAGTGAATGGATGATGGATAGATAGATGGACGACTGTGGTTAGTGAATAAGTGTGGTGGGTACCCATGTTTGAAAGGGTATGGGTGTGTGGCAAAATAAATGGATGGAGAATAAGTTGGGTATCGGGTGTCATATAGACTGGGTGGTGGGAAGAGGGATGAGTGTGTAGCTGGGTTGGTGGTGAATGGGAGTGGGCGTGCCATAGGTAGGCAAAAACAGACGATAACTTCTCTCCCATCTAATAGTCATATCTTCCTATGCATTTTCTACTTTTCCTCTACAATCATCTTATATTGTATATATCATTTATCTACAAGATCCAGGCTGGCCTAAATTCATCATTGAATTGATCCCCATAAAAGTATATTCAAATTTAAGAATTCATAAATTGCAGGATATCACAGGGTTTGGCAGATACCTGTATCTCTAGAATGGAGTGAGCTGAATGGCTGCTTAATAGGTGGACAGCACCAGACCCCTAGGACAAATCCCCTGCCCAGTGCAGCCCAGAGCTCTGGGTGCTGAGCGCTGCTTCAGCTCCTACCTGCCCGCAAAGGAGAGGAACTTTGCTTTTTCAAGAGCTGATGGAATCTCGCTGACAGAAGAACTGTGTGTAGCCCTCCCAATACCAGGGGTGGGTAACCAGGTCCTGTGGCATCAACTAGAGCATTCTGTGCCACTCCACTCCGGAGTCATGTTCTGTACCTTGATAACATTTAGGAAGTGTGCAGTAACAATAATAGTGTAATGAGGATAGAGGTGAGCCATCTATTCCCTTTACTGAGGTCACAGCTCCTATCAGGTAGCTCAATCCAGTAACTGCTCCTCCCTGGACTCTCCTAATCAAGAGGTGGGCATTAGTCAGTTTTACCACATTACAAACAACCTCAAAATCTCAGTGACTATAGGAGCAAATATTTGGTTCTGCTCACAGGTCTGTAAGTCACTTAGGCACTATTGAGCTCAGATGATCTTGATCCAGGCTGCCATCTGGGTTCAGATCTGCTCCATGAGTTTCCTCCTTCTGAGGTGAACAGATTCCTGGAGCACATTCTTCTCATGGCAGATGACAGAAACACAAGCACATTTCTAGCCTCAGCTCACATCCCTTTCCGCTTCACATTCTGTTGACCAAAGCAAGTCACATGGTCAAGCCCTCACAAATGCCGTGGGGATGCTCATTCTTTATATTTTATTAGGAGGCACTACAGGATCACAAGGCTTAGGAAGAGAAACGCTGAAACAATCATCTGGGCTATTCCAAGATGGTGATGGCTCCCCTTAGCGTAGCCCTGGCATCCTGTGTTGGCTTTCCAATGCTCCCGTCACACATTTGTAAATAGTGCATGTATGTACAATTTTAACAGCTATTTTATTATTTAAGTATGTTTTAGTGTCATTTTTTTTTATTAAACTCTCCTCAAATTACCCAGTTTGAGGATATCATCTGTTTCTTGAAGAACTCATTTAATTCATTGTGCATTTGAGTCCGTTCTCCCTGAGAGCCTCTTCCGTGCCCAGCTTGGGATGGATAAAAATCAGATGGACCAAAATAATGCCCTCTTCTTGCTGAGCTCACACTCTCTGTGCATGGGGCTAATTTATCTCTATGTGCATTATCTAATTAATCTAATATAATGGTCACAACTATCTTTGGTAGGGGCTTCTATTATTAGTTCAATATAAAGAAGTTAAAGCTCAAAGTAGTCAAGTGACTTAATCCAAAGTACTAGGAACACTGAGTGTTTGGAGGTGAAAGAAGCAGGATTCGACCTCAGGTCCACCTGAGTGCACAATCTCTTAATGACTGGACTTGATAGCTTCATGTTGTAGAAAAACAAGTGTTTTGCAGATATAGGCTCATTTCATCATCATCTGAGCAATAGGTTCAGTTTATTGCCCATTTTATAGATGAGACAACTAAGTATCAGGGAATGGAGTCCAACTTCCCATAGTACTGTAGGTAGGAAATTGCACAGTGGAAATACAAACCCAGTTCTACCCATCTCCAAAACGTGTTTCTTCCTAACACACCTCACTGCCAATCAAATCTACTCTCTAAACAAGTCCTGAGCTGGTCCCAATGGAAATTCTGGCCAGCTCTGACCACAGCCCACTAAACAGAGGTCAGCCCTCCACTTTCTACTTCGTCTCTCCCCTAATAACCTGGCCCCTCTCCAGGCCCATGCAATTTTTCCACTCCCACGTCAACTGCATTTCAGGGCCGTCTGTCAACCATGCTTTACAGCCCATTCGATGAAGAGCAAATCTGTATTGATTTCAGAATAACTCAAGCTGTAAATTACAGGTCATGATTGGCTTGGTCACCCTGAGATGATAATCTATCGACTGTACCAGGGGTCTAAATCTAATTATTACCCCAGGAAACCCAAAGGCAGGGTGGCCCAATGCCTATGTAAAAAGGAACTATTAATTTGTCCAAGAACTACCTGCAAAAATGCATACCGCATCATTTAGAGCTGACTCTGGTCTTTGACAGGTCAAAGTCTAGCGGCTTACTTTGACCATCAAATTAAGTATGAGAACTGACCTTGAACCATTTATGTTAATAGTAGTGATAATAACAATGACACAACAATAGCTAATAGCCACTGACCACTTTGCATACACTATTTCATTCTAAAGCCGCACAGGAGCCCTGCTACTTAATAGCTGTGTGATTCTGGGCAAGTTACTTAGTTCCTCTGACCTGTTTTCTCATCTAAAAAACGAGGGATAATAGCAACACCTCCCTTAGCATGTTGAGGGAAAGGTTAAATAAAGTAATTTATATAAACTGTTAAGATCAGGAGTTAGGTGTATACTTACCCTTGTTATTCATGAAGAAATAGAAGCCCAGAGATATTAAGAGACTAGCTCAAGGTCACATAGCTAGCACAGGGTTTTGTCTGGATCATGGGGCACTGTTTTTAAAATATTTAATTGCCAGCATTAGAAAATGGAGCTGATAGCTTGTTTCTCTTGAACATTTGGAAAAACTGGCAGCACTGGGCCTGCATTTCTTTCTACCACACTTCACTGCTAACCAAATCTATTCTCTCAGGTCAGTGCCAAAGCCCGGCCACAGTTTCTTGAGCAACACCCCCCCCCCCCCCCCCCCGCGCACACACACACACACACACACACACACACACACACACACATTTGAGGTTGTCTGTAACGTGCTGGCTCAAATGCCTGAATGCCCCGCATCAGATTATGCTGACCAGCAGCTGTTTCGGTTGCTTGGGGATCTGTTCCTGGTTAACCCCAATCCCCACCATTCCCTGTTGCCCTGCACTTGACCCATTTCTCTCATTCACCGTGCCTGTCTGTCCCCTGTAGGCATGTGAGATTGTGGGGTAGATTAGCACACTCAGGTCGAATATCAAATCCCTGAGGGGTATACGATTATCATTCCCAGTTTATAGACACAGAAACAAGTTCAAGGAGACAGTGACTTGCCCAAGGTCACACAGTCAGCAAGTGTCAGAACAAGGTTTCAAACACAAGCCTACCTACTCCCAGAGCCAACCTTCTTTATCCTTTGTGGGGGTTCCTTCCCAGGCTCACAGGCTAAATGAATATCTGCAAACAGAGACAAGAAAGGAAAATCAGTGTCCATCTCTCACACTGGGAAGAAATATAAAAAGAGAGAGTGCTCAAGTCTGCTTTCAGATCTCACAGGCTCTCCTGCAATGACTTTTCGGAGAACAAAGGGCTGTTTCCAAAGGCTGATGGCTCAGACAGTGCAAGACCTTTATCGGCAAGAGCACAGCGCTTAACATTTGTCCCTGTTCTGTGGCCATCGTCAAGAGGCTTTCACATTCGGTTTGCTGTTTCTTTTTCATTCTTCAGACCTCATAGGAAAGCAAGAGGCAGGGAGGGCGATGCCTGACAGCAGCCCCACACCCAGTGGGTGGCAGTGCCAAGGCCCCACTGTCCTGCCAGCTCCAGTGAAGAGGTAGCTTCCTCCACCCCAGATAAAGCAGCCAGGGAGAAAGATTTCGTTTTCTCCCCTCTGGGAGCTGACAGCTTGGACAGTAGCTTCCAAGGAACAAACTTTATTCTCAGGAAGACAGGCCCGAGCTTTAAATGATCTCATGAATATTTATAGTTTTTCTTCCTGCTTCTGCCTCAGCCTCTGCCTGTGGATGCCTCATTATTGCTCTGCAGAAGCAGCTTGCCTATACTCTGTGTTGCCACTAGGTGGCGATGTTGTCTGCTGAATGACTATGATAAATCTACATTAGCTCTGTAGTGTATGGAGTATGCTAAGGGCTTTAGATAGTTTAACTCATTTAATCCTCACAATGGCCCCAAGAAGGGGGGAGTGAGGAGCAGAGAGGTGAAGTTGCTTATCCAGGGTCACACAGCTAGAAAGTATTGGTGACAAGATTCAAATCCATACACCAGTGGCAGATTTCTGTAGCATAGCAGTGTAAAGTCAACTGTCCCTGCCTGGAAAGGCTATGATTTATTATTTTCTGATGTTATGTCCTTTATTATTATTTATGTGTTTATATAGTCTTCTTTTAAGAAATTATAGGACAGTGGATTTGTATGTGTTGTTGTTTGCCCTTAATCAAAATTTAAAATTTTTGCTATCTTGTTTCTCTCTCTGCCCTGCCTCCACACACACACACCAATATTGCTCCAGGCTCCAAAAATCCAAGATCTAGGACCATGTCTCCTGACGACCAAACTACTGATTCAACAAGAATTGTTTTGGTAACTTTATAGCCCTAGTAATGATTTGCCTCATTCCAAAAAAATCACAAATGTATATTGAACACTTAGTATTCATCCTTTATTTCAATAACAAGTACTTATTGAACATCTACTAGGGCTGGTGATAGTGCTGGAAATACAATGTCAATTGAAAGAGGCATAGTCATTCCCTTAAGGAGCCTGTGGTGGAGATGAGAATGAATCAGATACACGCACACACGCACATGTGAATTTATGAGCAATGAAGGAGAGGTACTTAGGTGCTGCAAGAGAAGGGGCTGTTATGAACTGTGATGTCAGGGCAGGCTTCCCCAAGGAAGCCACTGATGAGCTGAGATCTAAAGGATGAACAGGCATCAGTTGATAGGATAGATCCTGGAGAATATTCTAGGCAGAGGGAAGAGCATGAGCAAAGGCCCTGTGGCCCAAGGGAGAATGATGGGCATGAGATCAGCAAGAAAACTAGTGAGGCCGGAGCAGAATGAGTGGAGCGAACATAGCATAAAGTTTGGGTAAGAAGTAGATAGAGGCCAAGACTTGTCATAAGGGGCTTCTCAGGGATGTTCTCTTTATCCCAGAGCTTTATTCCTGATACTTTATGTAAGAATTGATTCTTTTCCATTATAGATGATCGTCTTCTTTAATAATTTGGCTTTTGGTTCAAATATTGGTCCTAGTCGATGTGACTGTCTAGTTGGTACCATTCAATGGACCGGTAAATGGAGCACTGGGGAATTGTTGGAGGATTCCTCCCTGGCACAGAGGAAAGAGTCTTGACATTTTTTATTTGAAAGATTCCCTTGACTGTAGAGTGGGTAAGAGGCCAGAGGGATTTCAGTGTGTCGGGGAGACAGATGAGGAAGCGGTGCTCACGTGCAGGGTCAGGTGAGCACGTGGGCAGGCTTGATCCCATTGGCAAGGGTCTGACCAACCTGTACCGTTTTAAGTAGGAAGATCAATGTGTCCAGACCGCCACAGACTTTAGCACTGAAAGTCTCAAGTCAGGGGACTCCTCCGTCGCAGGCAAACTGGGACTGTCGGTCATCCTAATTTCCAGACCAGGTCTCGTCAGTCGGGGTACCCCCATGCCTTGTTCTGTTTATCATTTTATTAGGATGTGCCAGGCAACCCTAATGAGCTGAACTTGATGTTTTGCCTTTATTAAACTTCCTGTATATGCCCATGCAACCCAGGTATGCGCCCTTGACTGGGAATCGAACCTGCGACCCCTCGGTGCACAGTCCAACACCCTAACCACTGAGCACATGCCAGGGTGGGGTATTTGTTTTCATTTCCAAGAATGAGGTTTTAGCTGCAGTTATCTCCAGTGCTTGGTGTATGACCTCAGCAGTTTTTTCACTTATTCAGCAGCATTAACTGAGGTCGTGCTCTGTGCCAAGCTCTGCACTAGGTGCTGGGGACATGTGAGCGCTGCCCTCAAGGTTCCCAGGGGATGGACACAGGACAAACCGCTCACAGAATGGGTCTGTCTTATTCATCGTGTATTCTCCAAGCTTCACATGGTACGCAGCACATAGTAGGAGCTCATTAATTAGCCACTGCTATGGGCAACAAGACAATATCATGTCTCTGGCATTTGGACTTTGTCAAATAACAGCCTGTTCCGTCTGTGCTGGGTGACTATGGGCATGTCACATCGCCTCTCTGAAACTCAGTTTCCTCTTGTGTAAACGGGATCTCACATCACAGGCTCCTGTGGGAGTTCAAGGAGCTAATCTGTGAAAAGAGCCTGGCACATGCTGAGTACTCGACAAGGTACAGTTATTGGAGTTAATGTTGTCACTACAATGTCAGTGAACCCTGGTAAGCACTCGGGTCTGCATCAGCTCTGGAAAAGGAGGAGCACTGACCACATCCCGGTGTCTGGTCCACACTGCCACCTCGGAAGCCGGAATGGTGGTTGTCTTAGGTGGGTGGAGAGCAGCATCTAGTGGAGGAGAAACAAAAGTGACTGTCACGGGGACATTTGGATGAGAAAGTTTTAAAGGCTGGGACAAAAGTTGGTAGAGAAGCCAGAAAGGTGACTCACATGTGCTGGTGTCCCTAGCGGGGGGTGAGACAACGTCCCCGTCCTCTGACTTCTACCAAATATTTAAGATAGAAGTAGTGTCAGTCTTAAACATGTACCCAAGAACAGAGAGAGGGGATGCACCCAGCTGCTTTCCCTGGATCAGGAGAGTCTTGATACCACCCCTGCAGCAGGCAGGGAATTGCAGGTCAGCTCTTCTGAATGTTAGTGGCAAAACCTGATAACAATTTTTAGCAATCTAGACCCAGAGATTTTAGAGAGAAAGGACACTGGGGTTTCCTGGACAGAATTTCAAGGGTTGATGTGGACAGGATCACGGTGAGAAGGGACAGAGCCATCGGGCAGGTGGAATGAACATTTGGTGACAGAGGTTAGGAGGGTCTGGTGTTCCTCAGGGAGCATCCTGGGGTGGGGTCTCCAGGCTGTGGGTCACACTTGTGAGTCACAGTCTTAGGTAGTGGGTATGGAGAGGTCCCTCTAAGGGGACATGGGACTCTATCCCCTGCCACTGCAGGGTCTAGGGAGGGATGAGGAGTTTGTAGAGACTGGATCTGGAGGAGGAAGGGCATGGGCAGGGAAGGTGCACATCCAGAGCCCATGCAGCCATTGCCTGCTCTCAGCCAGGCCTTAGTCCAGGCTTCTCAGAAGGTTGCTCACATCAACAGTAAGTGAGACATTGAGGATCACAGGCTTAATTCATTAAACCACTGAAACACCAACCCAAGTTCCCTAGTTTTGCTTCCTACCCATCAAAAACCACCATCTCATATTTTCTCATCTCTTCTCAAGTCTCCTATACTTCCCTCTCCTTCCCTCCTTCCATCTAGCTCAGTCTATGATCTTGCTTCACACTTCACTGAGAAACATGAAAACTCAGACAGGAATCCACTAACATTACCTTCCTCCTGTAGACATACATTGTGCTTGTCTGATTACCATGGAGGGTGTGTCCTGCTCAGAAGAAAAGTCAGTCCCTCTACTTGAGCTATAGATTTTAACTTCAACTTCAGGGATTTTGTTCTTCTTTCTTGTACATTCTTTTTTTTTTTTTTTTTATTTTATTTTTTTAATTTCTTTATTGATTGAGGTATCACATATTTGTCCTCATCCCCCCATTCCCATCCCTCACCCCTCCCCACACATGCCCCCCACCCCCCTGTTGTCCTTAACCGCTGGTTAGGCTCATATGCTTGCACACAAGTCCTTTGGTTGATCTCTCCCCTTTGCCCCCACCCTTTCCTACCCTCCCCCTGAGGCCCGACAGTCTGATCCATGCCTCCTTGTTTCTGGGTCTGTTCTTGTTCATCAGTCTATGTTGTTCATTATTTCCCCTAGATGAGTGAGATCATGTGCTATTAGAAATACACTTATAAGAACCGAAAATGAGACAAGCAATAATGGTTATGGTGACAGGCAAATGAATCAGTGTGTAGTGAGTTTCTTTCTGGGTCAACAGTTCTTTTGAGACCCAATTTCAATGTCCAACAGTTCCTTATGTGTACATGTCAGCAATGACATTTCAGTTCTGGATGGTGGACAAATGGTGGTAATGCAGGTCCGACTCTGTCTGGTTTGGTCCTGGGCAACCTGCAGTGATGCACAGCTGTTAACTGCTAGTATGGGAAGGCCACATCAGCGTCTTCCGTCTCTGGACTGCTTCTCTTCTGTCTTCATGGCTGGAGTAGTCCTGTCTATTCCTCTCTGTTGCTGGAATCCACATGGTCTCGGAGTTGTTTTCTGAAAATATACAAACATATTCTCGACCAAAAGTTAATAAAGGAATATTTTCTATAAATTTGACTGGGGATCCTTTTTCATTTTTTGCCCAAATGATTTTCCTCTGGCTTGTTTTGTCACCTTGTGTGTTTTTCATGGGTGTCTTGCTTTTAACCTTACAATTAATTTTCTAAAGTATTAATTTTCTAGATGTAATTTACTTACAGGATATTTTTCCTTACATGATATTCCTCTACTATCCCCTCCTTTTTGATTTAAATGTTAGGAGGCTTTTGAAAATTTTATAATGTAGTCTTGATGGCTTTTAAATTTTAATTTTTGGCACTATAATATTACTGTTTTAGGTTCATTACATGGTGCACAATTTTATCATGAGATGAAGTACCAATAAAGATTTTAGTTAACACTTTAGGAACACCTTTTTGTCCAGTACAATTAATTTTTTCTAGAATATTCGCTTGTTTCAACTAGCCAATTTAAATTTGCCTGAAAACTTGACTACTGTTTTACTATCAAATTTATTACTCTAACAACAATCTTATTTTACCCTGTAAATATTGGTGGAAGGGATTATTTGCCTTCTTGAGTAGGTCCTGAGCATACCTGGTGGTAGGCTGGATTTAGATATCGTAAACCCACTTCCCCGCACCATGGGTACAAGACAACTCAAACCATTCTTGTTGGAGTGAGAGGGCAGCTGCTGTCGGCCAAGTCTCTGTCGGTCACCTGGGTCCTGATCTGAGCTGGGCATGGGAAGCACGAAGCAGCCATGGGGACAGGAGACCTCCCTCAGAAGGGGCTATGATTCAGGCCCCTGCAATGTTGGGGGGGTGAGGGTCTGTGCCCCACCTCTGTTGATCCCCAAATTCTCTCCTGATGGCCCCTCTGCGACTGTGCCTGTCTTAGGTTGTTCCTTCCTTGAGGAATCTTACCCGTCTCTGGCTAACCAGCCATCCTCCGGGGCCAAGCAGGGTGACGTGAGGTTCAGTTTTGTCTCCTTGGTAGCCTATGCCCCCGTGGCCTCCATGCCCAGCACCTGCCATGGGATCCCCTCGCCTGCTGGCGGGGCCCCAGCACTGATCACATATCTTTTGGAACCCGGGTTTCTTCTCCAGGGAGGGCTCAGTTTGCCCCACTGGGTGAGAGACAGATCCATGGCACCAGTCATCACGAGACTTCAACCTCGACATGAACAGAGAGCTCATGCAACAGCTGTGAGCAATTGAATTGTGAGAAGAGGGTCTCTCTTGGCCTAGAGGGTAAGAGGGACCAATATAGAATGCTCAGGTGCCTTCCCAGGAGGCCCTCTACACAATGAAAAGGATTAAATCCTTACATGTCCTTTTTAAATTGCTGCCAGACATTCAAAGAATTAGTTTGTACATTTGCTTGGGATAATTGTATATTATGCTGTAGTAATTCTAAAGTATCAAGAGATGTGTAAAGTTTGTCTCCAAGCACCAAACAGATGACTTTTTTTTTTTTTTATCCCCAAGGGTGCGAGGAACTATTACAAGTACTGGGGGTGTTCCAAATCTGGGAAAAATTTTAATGACAGTATAGAATAATATCATGCAAGGATATTCTTTGTTCTAGTCCATGGGAATTCCCTTTCAAACTGGCTGTCCATTTTCTTTTTATATAGACAAGGTCTTAGTTACATTTTCTGCACCTCTACCGGGGGCACGTAGTGATAATAGTGACACCCTTTCTTTGGTGTCCACACAAGCCAGAAACCTCTCTTTAATTGTACACACAAAGGGGCATTATTTTGATTTCGTGTCATACAAAAGGGAAGATGGGTGGAGATCCCTGTGTATTTATACTTTCTTGCCCCACCCATGGACCTCCTGGATGTCCAGGGTGTTTGGTATTATTGGTAACTACATTAATCAGGGGATCAGCCCATGTAAGGGGTCTTACCCATGAGGGGTCAGGAACATAAAGCCAAAATACTTACCCTCTTGTCCCAGGTAAAATTACCGTACATCTGATGATTGCTAGCATGGCTAGAAAGGCGTTCTCAGGCATTCTTGGGTTTCTGATTACCTCACAATTTCTTCCCTGAGGTTTGATGTTCTGATTGTAGTTTCTCTGTTTCTGGATCTATTTTTCCCCCCATCAGTTTATGTTGTTTATTATATTCCACAAATGAGTGAGATCATGTGATATTTATCTTTCTCTGCCTGGCTAATTTCACTAAGCATAATATTCTCCATCTCCATCCATATTGTTGCAAATGGTAAGAGCTCCTTCTTTTTTACCGCAGCGTAGTATTCCATTGTGTAGATGTACCACAGTTTTTTAATCCACTCATCTGCTGATGGGCACTTAGGCTGTTTCCAAATCTTAGCTATGGTGAATTGTGCTGCTATGAACATAGGGGTGCATAAATCCTTTCTGATTGATGTTTGCAGGTTCTTGGGATATATTCCTAGAAGTGGGATCACTGGGTCAAATGGGAGTTCTATTTTTAGTTTTTTAAGGAAACTCCATACTGTTCTCCACAGTGGCTGCACGAGTCTGCATTCCCACCAGCAGTGCACGAGGGTTCCTTTTTCTCCACATCCTCGCCAGCACTTGTCATTTGTTGACTTGTTGATAATGGCCATTCTGACAGGTGTGAGATGGTACCGCATTGTTGTTTTGATTTGCATCTCTCTAATGATTAGTGAATTAGAGCAGGTTTTCATATGTCTCTTGGCCATCCTTCTGTCTTCTTTCGAAAAGTGTCTATTTAGATCAGTTGCCCATTTTTTGATTGGGTTGTTTATCTTCTTTTTGTTAAGCTGCATGAGTTCCCTGTAAATGTTGGAGATTAAACCCTTATCGTTGACATCATTGGCAAATATGTTCTCCCATGTAGTGGGCTTTCTTGTTGTTTTATTGATGGTTTCCTTTGCTGTGCAAAAGCTTTTTATTTTGATGTAGTCCCATTTGTTTATTTTCTCTTTAGCTTCCATTGCCCTAGGAGCAGTATCAGCGAAGAAGTTCTTTTGGCATATGTCAGAGATTTTTCTGCCTGTAGATTCCTCTAGTATTTTTATGGTTTCCTGTCTTATGTTTAGGTCCTTGATCCATTTTGAGTTTATTTTTGTGTATGGTGTAAGTTGGTGGTCTAGTTTCATTTTTTTGCATGTATCTGTCCAATTTTCCCAACACCATTTGTTGAAGAGACTGTCTTGACTCCATTGTATGTTCATGCCACCTTTGTCAAATATTAATTGAGCATAGTGATTTGGATCGATTTCTGGGTTCTCTATTCTATTCCATTGATCTATATGTCTGTTCTTGTGCCAATACCAGGCTGTTTTGAGAACAGTGGCTTTGTAATACAGCTTGAAATCTGGTATGGAGATCCCACCTACTTTGTTCTTCTTTCTCAGGATTGCTGTGGCTATTCGGGGTCTTTTTTTATTCCAGATGAATTTTTGGAAAGTTCGTTC
The DNA here is from genome assembly GCA_025583905.1 of Ia io. Taxonomy (NCBI): domain Eukaryota; kingdom Metazoa; phylum Chordata; class Mammalia; order Chiroptera; family Vespertilionidae; genus Ia; species Ia io. Next base: position 7,046,488 of record JAJQQW010000023.1, on the reverse strand, counting down.
TAGGTCTGTGAAGTATGCCATTGGTATTTTAATGGGAAGTGCATTGAAATCATAGATTGCTTTGGGTAGTATGGACATTTTGATGATGTTGATTCTACCAATCCATGAACATGGTATGTTCTTCCATCTGTTTATGTCTTCCTCTATCTCTTTTTTCAGTGTTGTGTAGTTTTCCGCGTATAGGTCTTTTACCTCCTTAGTTAAGTTTATTCCTAGGTATCTTAATTTTTTTGGTGTGTTGGTAAATGGGATTGCTTTTTTAGTCTCTCTTTCTGTAAGTTCATTATTGGTGTATAGAAATGCCATAGATTTCTTAGCATTTATTTTGTATCCTGCTACTCTGCCAAATTCATTTATTAAGTCTAATAATTTTTTGATGGAGTCTTTAGGGTTTTCTAAGTACAGTATCATGTCATCTGCAAATAAGGACAGTTTTACTTGTTCTTTTCCAATTTGGATGCCTTTAATTTCTTCTTCTTGTCTGATGGCAATGGCTAGTATTTCCAACACTAGTTGAACAGGAGTGGTGAGAGTGGGCATCCCTGTCTTGTTCCTGTTCTTAGGGGAAATGGTTTTAGTTTTTGCCCATTGAGTATGATGTTGGCTGTGGGTTTGTCATATATGGCTTTTATTATGTTGAGGTATGATCCTTCTATTCCCAGCTTGCTGAGAGATTTTATCAAGAAAGGGTGTTGGATTTTGTCAAATGCTTTTTCTGCATCAATTGATATGACTATATGGTTTTTATGTCTCAATTTGTTTATGTGATGTATCACGTTTATTGATTTGCGAATATTATACCATCCTTGCATCCCAGGGATAAATCCTACTTGGTCGTGGTGTATGATCTTTCTGATGTACTGCTGGAGCCGATTTGCTAGAATTTTGTTGAGGATTTTGGCATCTATGTTCATGAGGGATATTGGCCTGTAATTCTCTTTCATTGTGTTATCTTTATCTGGTTTTGGTATTAGGGTGATGCTGGCTTCATAGAAGGAGCTTGGAAGTGTTCCTTCTTCTTGAATTTTTCTGGAATAGTCTGAGGAGGATAGGTTTTAGCTCTTCCTTGAATGTTTTATAAAACTCCCCTGTGAAGCCGTCTGGCCCCGGGCTTTTGTTTGCTGGAAGCTTTTTGATAACTGCTTCAATTTCTTCCATAGTTATCAGCCTATTGAGATTTTTAGTCTCTTCCTGAGTAAGTTTTGGAAGGTTGTGTTTTTCTAGGAATGTATCCATTTCCTCCAGGTTGTCTAGTTTGTTGGAGTAGAGTTGTTCATAGTATTTTTTGACAATCCTTTGTATTTCTGTGGGGTCTGTTGTTATTTCACCTCTTTCATTTCTGATTTTGTTTATTTGGGTCCTCTCTCTTTGCTTCTTGGTGAGCCTGGCTAGAGGTTCATCAATCTTGTTTATCCTTTCAAAGAACCAGCTCTTGGTTTTGTTGATCTTGTGTATTGTTTTTTTGGTCTCTATGTCATTCATTTCTGCTCTGATCTTTATTATTTCCTTTCTTCTGCTCACTGTGGGCTTTTCTTGTTGCTCCCTTTCTAATTTTTTGAGTTGTTGAGTTAGATGATCTATTACTATTTTTTCTTGTTTTTTGAGGTAGGCCTGTAGAGCTATACATTTCCCTCTCAGGACTGCTTTCATTGTGTCCCATAGGATTTGCAATGTTGTGTTTTTATTGTCATTAGTCTCCAGGATGTTTTTAATTTCTTCTTTGATCTCATTGATAACCCAATCATTGTTTAGTAGCATGCTATTCAGTTTCCAAGTGTTTGAATTTTTTGGAATGTTTTTATTGTAGTGTATTTCTAATATTATGCCATTGTGGTCTGAGAAAATGCTTGATATGATTTCAATCTTTTTGAATTTTGGGAGACTTTGCTTGTTACCCAATATATGGTCTATTTTTGAGAATGTCCCATGTGCACTTGAGAAGAACGTATATTCCATGGCTTTGGGGTGAAATACTCTGAAGATGTCAATTAGGTCCATCTGATCTAATGTGTCATTTAGAATTGCTGTTTCTTTGCTGATTTTTTGTCCAGAGGATTTATCCATTGGTGTCAGTGGTGTATTGAAGTCCCCTACTATGATTGTATTGATGTCGATCTCTCCCTTGATATCTTCCAGCAGATTTTTTATGTATTTGGGCGCTCCTGCGTTGGGTGCATATACGTTTACCAGAGTTATATCTTCTTGCTGGATTGCTCCCTTTAGTATTATGTAGTGGCCTTCCTTATCTCTTATTAAAGCCTTTACTTTGAGGTCTATTTTATCTGATATAAGTATCGCAACCCCAGCTTTTTTCTCATTTCCATTTGCCTGAAAAATGTTTTTCCATCCCTTCACTCTCAGTTTGTGTGAATCTTTTGCTCTAAGGTGGGTCTCTTGTAGACAGCAAATATATGGGTCATGTTTTCTTATCCATTCAGCTACCCTATGTCTTTTGATTGGTGCATTTAATCCATTTACGTTTACTGTTATTATTGATAAGTACCTGTTTGTTGACATATTTTTCCTTAGTGTTTGTGTTTCTTCTTGCCTTTCTCTTCTTTTTACAGCAGCCCCTTTAGCATTTCTTGCATTGCTGGCTTGGTAGTGATGAACTCTCTTAGCCCTTTTTTGTCTGTGAAGCTTCTGATTCCACCTTCAATTTTGAATGATAGCCTTGCTGGGTATAGTATTCTTGGATTCAGTCCCTTGTTTTGCATCACTTGGTATATTTCATTCCATTCCCTTCTGGCCTGGTGTGTTTCTGTTGAGAAATCAGTTGATATTCTGATAGGAGATCCCTTGTAGGTAACTTTCTGTTTCTCTCTGGCAGCCTTTAAGATTCTTGCTTTGTCGTTGGTGTTCGTCAATTTAATTATGATGTGTCTTGGTGTCGGTCTTTTGGGGTTCAACTTGTTTGGGACTCTGTATGTTTCTTGGACTTGGATAGTTTTTTTTCTTGCCAATATCAGGGAAGTTTTCTGTCATTATTTCTTCTAACAGGTTTTCTATTCCTTGCTTCTCTTCCTCTCCTTCTTTTATCCCTATTATTCGAAGGTTGTTTCGTTTTGTGTCGTCCCAAAGCTCCCTTAGGCTCTCCTCTTGCTTTTTAAGTCTTCTTTCCAGTTGCTGCTGTGTTTGTGTGTGTTTTTTCCTACCTTGTCTTCTAATTCGCTGATGCGGTCCTCAGCCTCTTCTACTCTACTCTTTAAGCCTTCCATTGTGTTCTTTATTGCAGCTATGTCGTTCTTCATCTCCTCTTGGTTTCTTTTCATGTTGGTGACATTTTCATTCAGCTCCTTATAGTTCTCATTGAGTTGTGTGTATTTGTCATCCATCCGTTTAAACATCCTTATAACGAATACTCTGAATTCTTTCTCTGTTAAGCTGCTAGCCTCAAGTTCATTTAACTCCCTTTCTGGTGATTCCTCTTTTTCCTCCCTTTGGGAATTTCCTTTTTTTCTCCCCATGTTTTCCTGTAATGTTTTAATTGTAGATCCGCTTGCTTTGCTACCCAGGTTCTTTTGGGGATGGTGCTACTGGTGTAATCTCTCAGTTCTCCTGGGCTTGGTAATCTAGTGTGTAGCTCCCTACTTGAGCTACTTGGGTTCTCTTGATGTAGGCCTGCAAGCTTGAGAGGCACAACTGTGGTGTCTAAAAGTCAGCAGCTATGGAGTGTCCCAGTTTTTGCTGTCTTGCACCCTTAGTTGAAATCGCGCGTGTCCAGTGGGAACTCACAGTGGCACCCAGGAACCGTCTGTTGGGAGAGCTCCCAGTGGCTCCCACTAGCACCCTGTGTGTAGATAGGCTCAGGGTGCCTGCCTGTTGTAAATTCGCTTCTGTGGAGGTGTGTTTGCAGGGGCACAGCTCTGACGCACTTTGAGAGACTCTGGCACTGAAGTTAAACAGCTAGGGTGTATGTGGGAAGTTATTCAGGAGAAAGGAGTTCAGAGTTTCTGCTGTGGGGCAGTGCGTCCTTGGCTGTACAGAATCACACTCAGCAGGGGCTCAAAGCAGCTCCCCTGAGGACCCTGTGGATATATGGGTTCAGGGCACCTTCCCTTGCTGTGGCTGTGAGTTTGCCGCTCTGGAGTGTGCGCGAACTGGTGGCGCGCCCGCCAGCGCACAGCTCTGACGCAATTTGAGAGACTCTGGCACTGAAGTTAAACAGCTAGGGTGTATGTGGGAAGTTATTCAGGAAAAAGGAATTCAGAGTTTCTGCTGTGGGGCAGCGCGTCCTTGGCTGTACAGAATCACACCCAGCAGAGGCTCAAAGCAGCTCCCCAGAGGACCCTGTGGATATATGGGCTCAGGGTGCCTTCCCTTGCTGTGGCCGTGAGTTTGCCTGCCCTTGATTGTGCGCGAACCGGTGGCAAGCCCACCGGCGCAAAGCTCTGATGCACCCTGGCCCTGAAGTTGCACCGCAGGGGTGTCCGTGGGCAGTTATTTAGGAAGAGGCAGTTCAGAGATTCTACTGCAGGGCCGCGCACCGTTGACTGTGCAGAATCACCCCCTCGGGGTCTCTCAGTGGTTCCCAAGCACTGCCTGGGTAGTGGAGTGCCTGGGTGCCTATGGGCTGGGGACGCGGCGGATCCTGAGTTCCGGCGCTGGGGAGGGGGAGGTTGTACTTACTGCTTTCAGAGGCGCACTTTTGGAGGTGGAGGTCTCAGGGTTCGCGCATCTGCAGCTGGGGTGGCAGGTCTTCTACCAGAGTGGCTGTAGTGACCAGGTTTGCTTCCGAGACCAGACTGGGTGGTGGTAAGGTTAGGATTCTAGTCTCTAGCAGTTCCGTTCTTAAAGATGGCGGGGTCTCTGTGCCACTGGTGTCCTCCCCGGAGTGTTTGCAGTGGCCGCGGGGTTTTGCCAACCAAGACTGCCTGGATTGGAAGCCCCCTGGAAGAACTGCAGGGTCTAACTGTCCCTATTTCACTCACACACACACCCACACACGTCCACACACACCTCTATCGCTCCTTCACTCGATCACACACTCACCCTCCCTACCTTCCTGCCGGTCGCCATCTTCCCCTCCCCCCTTTCTTGTACATTCTGTGTTATATTTCTCCCTCTCTATTGGGTGATTTCCACCAAGATAAATACATATTATTCTCTAATTTTTTGAAATCCTCCTCCATCTACTATACCATTTCCCTTCTCCTTTTTTGTAGCAAATATTGCTACATTTTTTTCATTGCCTTCCACCTGGACTTCAATTCCCACCATTCCACAATTTGCTCTTGGGGATCAAGTCCATGCTGTGAAACCCAATAGACTCTTGACCTTGTATCTTTTCCACCCACCCCAGCTTTACTGCGGTATAGTTGGTGTGCAAACATGTGTACATAGTTAATGTATACAGTTTGGCAAGCTTGGACACACGTATACACTCTTATCTATCCCCTCCCGTGTCTAGCAACCCCTGCCCCGCACCACATCCGTCCGCTTCCCTCCTTTCCCTGGAGACTGGGATGCTCCGTGTGCTCCGGGCTTGTTCAGACTCGGCCACTTGGCTTTTCTCTTGCAGCGGCTGGAGTTCAGGCTGGATTTGGCCAGGTGCCGGTCTGCATGTTTTTGGAAGCAGAAATAAAGAATAGTGTTATCTCTATGTTCATTCATCATCTAAAAGTTACTGTATGCCTGCCACAGGCCAGACACTGCCGGGGCCTAAAGCAAAGGACCTTCCCTTGAAAATCTCACATTCCAGTGACATAAACTAAAAACAACAAATAATGTACATAGCCACAGTGTGGTCATTGCTAGGGAAATGCAGAAAAAAATAGCAAAATAAGGGAAATTGGGAGTTACTGGGAAGGTGGGGTGTAAAGGGGGCTGGTTGCATTAATTAATGGAGGACAGGTGAGAATCAAAAGGAGTCTTGGTGAGAATCAAAGACTTGAAGGAAGTGAGTGAGTTAACGAGGTTACGTGAGCTATAGGTGGAGGAAAGACAGCAAATTCTTCAGGTAGAGATGTCCAAGGAAGAATAAGGTGGCCAGGGCAGCTGGAGCAAAGCAGACTGAGGGGGAGAGAAGCAGGAGAAATCAGAGAGGGAGTGGGTGCGGGGAGGGCATCTGAAGGAATTTTCTCTGACTGTGAAAACGGAAGCCCTCCTGGGGTGGTGGGAAGAGGAGCCACATGAACCAATTTACCTGGTTCTGTGTTGAGAACATATTGAGGGGAAGGCCCCGGCAAAAGCTAGACAATTGAGGTGACCACTTGCAGTGTCCAGCAGGGGGAGCTGGCAGTTTGGACCAGAGGTAGTAAAAGAGGTGATGAAAACTTGTCACATACTGGCTAGTCTTGAAAGACAGAGGCAACAGTATCTCCTGGTTGTTTCTGTGAAGGGTTTGAGGTAAAAAGATGAGTCTGGGATGAATCAAAAGACTTTTGCCTGGGCAACTGGAAGAATGGGACTTCTTCAAATGAAGTGTAGGAGGGCAAGTCAGAAGTGGGAGACATCCATGGGGTATTAGGTGGTGCAGGAAAGGGATCTGGCCAGAGATATCTGGGAATAAGTGGAGATATTTTCTTTAGGTAGAAGCAGAGCTAGTCCCTTAGGGTCTCAGGGAGGGAGATGTGGTAGGGGAGATGTTGAAGTTTTGTTCTGATGTTCTACTTGTCTCATTGAGAGTTAGGATGGAGGAGGAGGGTGGAAGTTTGAGGCTTGAGTGAAGACAAGAAGGAGAGGGTCATGAGATTCAGAGGAAATGAATGAACCTGGATGGTGTCGTGTGAGTGCCAGGTCAGCAGGGGATCCACTGGAAGTCATAAAAGCAAGTCCCCACAGCACAGCTGTGGGTTCTGCTACATGAATACCAAGTGGATACAGGGTAAGAGAATACAGAAATGCACACACATGGCAGGGATAACAAGTTTAAACCATATTGAAACCTCTGTCCAACTCGGGCTGTTCAAGTACTCTAACGAAGGGTAGGTGCTGTGCCCACTCCAATTTCAACCCTGCAGGCCCAACCTCTTCCGGCACCATGTCCATCCTGGACCAAATTAGGCTGATGTTGAGCTGCATCTGGCAGGGTCTCAGACCCACCGAGTCTCAGTGGAATGGGAGTGGGGCCCTCTGCCTGATTTTTTTTTTTTTGAGAGAAGAAAAGAGAGAGAGAGAGTAGAGAGAAGAGAGAAACATCGAGGTGAGAGCAAAACATCAATTGGCTGCCTCCCACATGTGCCCATACTGGAGATCAAACCACAGCCTGGGCATGTGCCTGGACAAGAATCAAGCCTGCTACCTCCTGGTGTACAGGAGGATGCCGCACCCAACTGAGCCACACCAGCTAGGATGTCTACCTGATCTCTTGCCCCCTCTTGTCTCAACCATCAACCATCCTCAGATTAACCTGCCAGGTGACCTTACTAAATGACATGCACTTGAAAATCCAGAAACATATGCCCTTACCACTTAATACTTCAACCAAATCCCTGCTATTGCCAAGATAGCTAAATTTTAGCTGCTGTAACTGTCCTTAAATTCAAACCAAGGCTCATCTGTAATCCTCTAGGCAGATTTGTGCAAATGGATTCACAGTGATTTGTAAGCTTTCAAATATTTTGGGTCATTTTTAAAAAAATGGTATTTGTCGTATCAGTTACTTGTTGACTGCTTACAGAGAAGAAGACGGATATGGTGAGATGCAGGGATGCTTGGTATAGGAGGGGATAGGTAAGAGTGCATACGTGTGTCCAAGCTCACCGGGTTTCTTCGGCCTTGCACTTAAATTTTTTTAAAATCACAAGTTCTTTCTTTTAATATTTTTATAATTGCCTTGTTTGACATTTAAATCTTTGCTGCACACAGTGAATACCCACTTTAATTAAGAGAGAGATCGTTATCTGACACTTTTTCTTGAGCAATCCTGACCTTACCCACTGCTTTGAAATGGCAGTATTAGCTCATAGAAACCAGCATGCACCCTCAGCTCTAATTCTAAACGCAATTCTGCACTGTCCATGGTGCTCCAGGAACAGCAATGTTCAATTTGCTACATCTTGAAAAAAATTTTAAGGACTAGAAAAAACTAAATCTGCTAAGCACTGGAAAATTCCTGGCTGTTTTTTCAAGTAAACTTTAGAATCACTGCATTGAGTTCCAGGATATAACAAATTCTGTTGTCTGTTAATTTGGGGTTGTATTGAATTTAGACATGAATTTAGTTCCTCCAAGTTGCAGGGCTTCACTAGGGTTTTCCTGGAAAATCCTTGCACTCGTAAATGATTCCAAAGAAGATGCCTGTAAGTGTCCAGGTTACTGCTTAGGTTTAGCTGTGGAAACTGGCCCTGGGTGCCTTCTGGGTAGTGGCCATGCCTATTGTGTGTTCTGGTTTGTTTGATTCTGGTTTGTCTGGTGGAGGGTAACCCAGGAGAGAGGGTATGAGAGAAGAGAAGAGGATCAGAGGAGAAAACTTTGGAGTGTTGGGTTGGAGAAGTCCTATTCCTCTTTGTTCAAATGTCACCTCCTCATTGGGGCTCTCTCAGCCACCCTACCTCAAAATACAAACCCCACCCATCTGGGCCAGCCCTGGCTCCCTCGTCTAGTTTATTTTTCTCCAGAATCTTCCAACATACTGTATCATTTACTTACTGATTTTGTTGTCTACCTCCTAAGCGCCACAGGGCAGGGCTTTTTGCCTGTCTTGTTCACTTCAGCACCCGCAGCACGGTATCCTGGCACAATAAATATTTGTTGACTTGAGTTGCATGCTGGGTGGATGCAGTCAGAAACTTGGTGGAACCAGCCTTGGTCCCACAGAGCCCATCGCCTGCACAGTGCTGGAGATCCTGGCTAACAGCTGCGCCCTGTTGGGGACAGGCTCCTGGGAGGACCCCACTCTCCCAGTGACCTGCAAGTGGTGGGGGGAGTGTGACACTTAAGGCCTGGCCTCTCCTGGATGGAGAGCCAGTATATCCTGTAACACTGTCAGCAATAATATTGCAATAATATTAATAATATTAATACTGGTAAAAATAGCAGCTGCAGTAACATTTTATAGGTGCTGGACTTTTCCTCCTGGGTCTGTATTAAGTGTTTTACATTCCTCATTTAAGTCTCATATCATTCCCATGCGGTAATCACATTATACCCGTTTTAAAGATGAGAAGACTGAGGTGCAGAGAGAGTGCCCCACCATCTCCAGCCACTTTCTAGAGCCTGGCACACAGCAGACATTGAATAAAGGTGCTGTCCTTCCCTGCCCACAAAAGGGGGGCACTGGCGTGGGGCAGGAAGGTGGGGGCTCGTTGGGAGGTGCAGGAGTGAGGATGTGCATCTGGCAGGGAGGATCTTCGCACTGGGAACCTGGGGGCCAGGCAGTGTGTTTCCGGGGGGCGGGGCCGCGCGCTTGACGGGTCCTGACGTCTTGGGGCGCCTGGTCCCGCCCCAACGCAGCCGCAGCTTGGGAGCCCGGTGCCCAGGAGCCGCCGCCGCCACCACCACCACCGCCACTGCAGGCTCCCGGGACTCGGAACGTCGCGCGCCCAGCCATGGCTTCGGGCCCTGCGGGTGAGGGGGCGCGGGTTGTGGGGCGCAGGGATGGCGGGAGGGCAGCCCCAGGCCCCGGTCCCAGCTTTCTGCTGACCCGCTGTCTTGTCCCACAGGGGCGGAGACCCGGCAAAGGCTGCTGCGCACGGTCAAGAAGGAGGTAGGTGGTGAGGTGGGGGAGGGTGGGGGCGCCACCCCTGAGGGAGGGGACAGTCGTAGCCCCCCTCCCAGGAAAGAGTCTCAAAGGTGGGGTTGCCACTGGCAGAAGGGGGCGGCCACCTTGGTTGTGGGCTCACCTGGGTGGGTTCTTAACCTTCCTCAGGACTGGAGGCTGCTGAATTTGGGGGTGGGGCTTCAGGTATGGGGGGTGGGGCTCTGGATGTTTTTCTGCTACGTGCAGGGGTGACTGCAGCAGGAGGGCACTCCCACTGTGGGGCCCTCCTGCATTTGTCTGGGTAGAAGAGCCGGTGGGTGGGTCTCACTACAATGAGACAAGCACCTGCGGGGCTGATAGGGCATGAGGGTCTGGATGGGCTACAGAAGGGGGACCAGACTTCAGGAAATGGGAAAGAAAACCCTGTGGGAAAATAAAGCTTCCCCACACATCCCCATGCCCCCCTCCGAATTCTCAGTCCTTGGGCCACCCCAGGAGCCAGGGGCCTCCCTCCCTGAAAGTCTCTGGTTAGTGGGTTACTTCATTTGTGGGCGTGTGCCCACATTCTCCTGGTAGGCAAGGGCCTCTCAACCCCCCACCCAAGAAGGAGGGTGAGCCGCCCCTCTGGCCCTCTCCCTCTCTCCCTGGACTGCAAGGAGTATATGCCTGTGTGGGTAAGGATATGCAATTGTGTGTGTATCTGAGAATATCTGTGCATCTGTGTATTGTGTGTACATGTATCTGTGTGTCTGTGTGTTTGTATTTTTAGTATGATGTGTATCTGTGTGATGCAGGCATCTGTGTGAATGAGTGAGGCTGTGACTATGTATGTATATACGTGTGTGTATCCACGTGTGTGTGATGCATGAGTCGCTGTGTGTGAGTGAAGCAGTGACTGTGTGTATTACCCTCCTCATGTCACTCACATCCCTCAGCCTTGGACCCCATTGCTGCTGAGCCGGCATCACTGGTGTATCTTGAGTCCTTGGCCTGTAGACCGTGGGGGCTGGCCTGATCCCTGTGTCTCTGTGTGTTTGGGGTGTCAGCATCTGGTGTCCGCATTGAGCACCAAGAAGCCCCTCCCCGCTTGATGGCAGACAGCCAGCACTGGCAGCCTCCAGGCTTTGACTTGTTGCTGCCCCTCCCTCCGGGAGCATCCGTGTGTGTGTGTGTGTGTGTGTGTGTGTGTGTGTGTGTGTGTGTGTGTGTGTGTGTGTGGTGTGCCCATGTTGTTTCAAGAAGCAGCCCCAGGTTGCACATCCTGGCCTCTCTGAATAAGGACACATAGGATACAATGGAACCCCTCAGAAAGGCCCAGAATTTTTCAGCTCAGCCCTCGTAGAGACCCCTGTGGGGACCTGAAGAAAGCTCTGTCTAGACCCTCTTTCCAACAAAACCTACAGACCCACACGTTATGATGACTATTTCACGGGAGGGTGTGTATAGACACCCCCCCCCCCCCCCCCCCCGCCCAAAGCCTTCAGGTTAAAAACCTCCAGTATTTTTGTTCATTGTTTAACCAAACCAGATGTTTTCACCTGGAATGGCTGTGTTTTTAAGGATATGGTTGGCTGGTTCCATTGGGAGGGGGCTGCAGGCAGATGAGCATGTCAGCAAGGCACCTGGGGAAGACGGTGCTTTCTGCCTCTGGGCGGTGCTGCAGTTGGGGCCCTGGTCTCAGCCCTGCCACCAGCTCCCTTGGTGCCCTTGACAAGTCCCCTTCCCTCTCAAGGACTCAGTTTCCACATCTGGAGAAGGGAGCATTGGTCCATTGCCCTTGGAGATCCCATCATACCAGTCTAGTCTGGGTTATTGGCCAAGCTGAGGGGAACACTTTGTCCCTGGTGGCCAGTGGTCTGAGCCTGCGTCCTCTCTCCTGGGAGGAGCTGGGTTTGGGGCATGGAATGAGCTTTCTGCCTGGCTCCCAGCCAAGATCATCTCCTGATCAGAGGAACATCCTGGCATCCTGCTTGGACCTGAGAGGGGCCAGGGGCAGAACCGAGCAAGTTTGGACAAAGGGCCTAAGTACCTATTGACCCTGGATCTGCAATCAGAAGGCAGGACCTAACAGTCACAAGTTGGTGACTGTTTCTAAATTCTGCATTTCTTGGGGCACATCATCTTAGTAACCAGAGCTCCCATCCACCCTGTGTGCACAGTGACTGTGAGGTGAGTGAGGTTGTCCCATATTACAGACAAGGAAACAGGCTTGGAGAGGGAGGGTGAGTTGCTCAGAGCACACAGCTAAGACGGGACAGAGTTGAGGACTTACCCTCAGGTCTGTCTGAGTCAGGCTCTTGACCCTTATGTCACAAACATGCCTTCCACAGCTACACAGCGCCATCATTTCAGCATGTGTGTGAGGTATAGTTTCTACTGTACGGATGAGGAAACTGGCCCAGAAGGAGTAAGTGATGTTTCAAGGGTATATCCGAGTGAAGAGAAACAAGTTCAAGTCTTCCGTCCTGCGAGCCCCTCTGTTTAGCATGGGTGTCCCTGAGGGCATGGTGACAGGTTTGTTCCCCCCAAAGCAGTCCCCTCTCCTTTCCTTGCATGCCCCCCTAATACCAGAGAGCCAGTCTCCAGTGGAATGCCTAAAAATCTGGGGGTCGGGTCAGCTATTGCTTCTCCTCACTGCCTGGGTTCAGAGGAGCCACATTCCTGCTGTCATGGTCTGCCTGGAGGCTCCCCACATCCTTCCTGTGGAAGAGGCGGCTTCATAATCAGTTACTGTAGGTAGGCCTGGCTGGTCTGCAAGCTCTGCCTGAGCCACTGAAGCCACAAAGGCCAGCAGGGGTTGTGGTGCTGGAAGCTCTGTCCAGTGCTGACTCAGGGAGCCACTGTGGAGGCAGGCCAAGGAGGAGCCTTGGGATCCGCCAGAGCTGGGTTCAAGTGCCGGTGCACTTATTGACTGAGGAGCACCTGTGTGCCAGAGGCAGGGCTGGATTCTGTGGATGTGGCAGTGAACAAGATAGGCCCTGCCAGTCTAATCATCCCTTGGAAGCTCTTGGGGCTGACTTTCTAGAACGGGAGACAGACCCCAGCAGACGTTCTGAGTGTAATTAAAAAGATAATTATAGGCTGTGCACCACGGTCCAAAGGAGAGGTACTTTGCAGCACAAGAACATAACAGAGAAGTAACTGCATGCATTGCATATCTTAACCCTTTGTACTCGCTTGCTTTTTTCTCGATTCCTTTACTCGGGATTTAATTTTTTAAATACCCCAGATTTTACAAAGCACGGCAGTAGAATAAAAAACTGGAGTTTCTTTTCATACAAACTTATTTATTTGGATTTTTATATTTCAAATTATTGATACATTCAATACAATTCGACATACGAGCTGCTACCGATGCTAACCGTGTCGAGTCACACTCGACATCCGAGCGCAAAAGGTTAAATTACCTTATGTTTAAGAAGATAAGTGAAGGATATGTAAATTTATTTTTATTGATTTTTTTTTTTTTTTTTTTGGAGAGAGAAGGAAAGGGAGAGAAAGAAAGAAACATCGATTTGTTGTTCCACTTACTTACTAGTATGCATTCATTGGTTGCTTCTTGTATGTGTCCTGACTGGCGATCGAACCTGCAACCTTGGTGTATGGGGCTGACACTCAAACCAACTGAGCTACCTGGCCAGGGTAATGAGTAGGCCTTTCAGGTGAAGGTAGGAAGTGAGAAGAGACAGAAGAAAACCATTCCTGGCAGAGGGAACTGCATCTGTGGCTGGAGGGAGCACTGTGAACATGAGTAATGGGAGGACTCGGAGTAGGGGCGGGTTCCAAGAGAAAGGAGAACAATGTGGCCAGAGCACTTGGTCCTGTCATAAAGCAAGAGGGAAGGAGTGGGGAGAATTTAGGGAATATGGGAAGAAGAGGGAGAAGCTGACATTGATAGCTTGTAAATTGCAGTCTTGGATGAGCATTCCTCTTTATATTCACAAGTGTCTGGGTTTCAGTTTATTCATAATGGAGATGAAAATTACTCCAGCATCAGGATAAACAATGTGAAAACACCCACCGCATTAGCCTGAGCTTTACCAGGGCAGGCATCTTATTTTTTCCATCTCCCCAATGCCACCAAGGGAAAGCTGGAGACAGGGTGGCCCCAGCATGATTTCCTCCAGTTAAACCCAACCAGCTCTATCCTGGCTCCTTTCCCTCCCCACCTCCACCACTTAATTTTGTTTTGGTTTCCAGAGAGAGCAGGCACTGGCTTCCTGTTGCCATGACAACTGCCATTAAAGGAGCTAGCCATGTGACTCAGAGTTGATAAAGGAAGCAAAGTGACTAACTGCCTTGTTTTCCTGCCTCCAGGCTGCGATTAGGAGGCCACTTAATTGGAGGAGAGAAGGCAGGGGCTTGCTGGCCAGAGGGCAGACCCCAGGAAGGAGACAGGAGGATGCAGTGGTGCTGGAGAGGAAGCTGCTTTAGTTCTGTAGTCTGGAGCTGATGGAAGGACTATCATTGGGACCAGTCAACACCAGGGCTGAGCTGGGCTTGTTTGGGGAGCTGAGCCTCCAGGGCCCTGGAAGGCGATAGGAAGGCGATAGGCTGGACTTTCTAAGAAGGTAGGAGGAAGGTGAGAGAAACCACTGATGTTACTACTGGGATGCCATGGTGATTCCACTTCAACCCAGTGGTTCATAATGAAGGTTCTCAAACCCCCCCCCCCCCCCAGTAGGGTTACCAGATGACATACAGGCAGGTTACACAATTAAATTGAATTTCAGATAATGAATAATTTTTAGTGTAAGTATATATTGCTAGATCTGGCAAACTTAGCCAGAGGACATCTGGCAATGTGTAGAGACATGGTTGTCACACCTGTGGTTGCTACTAGCAGCTGATAGGTAGAGGCCAGGGATGCTGCTCCACTTCCTGTAATGACAGGATGGCCCCACCACAAAGGATCCAGCCCACAGTGGCACTGCTGTTGAGATTGAGAAGGCTCTGTGCTGGGCTCTGTCCCAAAGGCCCCCCAAGTGTCTCCTCATTCACTCTCGGGACAGGCAGTCCACAGAGAGGCCAGGATTCAAATCCCATTGTGTCAGGACCTAGAGAATGGCTTCATGACCCAGATTCACAGAGGGCAGTGGTAGGGAGCCATGAGCTTCAGCAGAGTCCCTGGAAACACGGCATGGGTTCAGGGGTGTGCAGGGGAAGGAGATGAGGCAGGAAGATTCCATTAGTTCTAGCTTGTACAGGGCTGTGAATGCCAGGCTGAAGTGTCTGCTCCGTTCGATAGTGGGAGCTATAGAGGACTGATGAGCAAGGAGGGTCTTGTGTGGAATTGTACTTAAGGAATTTTCAGCTGATGGCAGGGGCCAGGATGGACCCTTTCTGTTAGTTCTTAGATGAAAACTTCCTCCCTTCCTCCTTTACTTTCCCTTGTCTCGTCCTCCCCGCCTCCTTTCTCTTCTGCTTTCCTTTCCTTCCACAAATATTTATTGACCATCTGCTATGTGCCAGGCACTGTTCTAGGATCTACAGATTGGGAAGTGAGCAAAGTAACATCCCCGTGCACATGCTTTCATGAAGCACACAGTCCAGTTGGGGGTCAGAGAGATAAGCAATCTATATATATAAAAGCCTAAGTAAACGTTATGACCGAATGACTGGTCGCTATGATGCACACTGACCACCAGGAGGCAGATGCTCAACGCAGGAGCTGCCCTCTGGTGGTCAGTGCACCCCCAAAGGGGGAGCACTGCTCAGCCAGAAGCCGGGCTCACGGCTGGCGAGCACAGCTGTGGTGGCAGAAGCCTCTCCCACCTCTGTGGCAGTGCTATCAAGGGGCAGCGGCAGGTGGGGCCAGGATGAGCAGCAATGGAGCTGCGCCCGGCCAGGCTGGGGCTCCTCACCAGCCACCTGCCGCTTTGGCACTGCTACATCCCTCAGGAAGATGTCGGACTGAATCCAGATTGTGAAAGGGCGCAGGCCAGGCTGAGGGACCTCACCCGTGCACGAATCCATGCACCGGGCCTCTAGTAAATATAGTATATTAGGAGTGACAAGCACTATGAGGAAATAAAGCTGGGAAGGGCTCACCAGAGGAGGGTCAGGGATGGCCTCGGATGGGGTGACATATGAGCAGAAGGAAAGGAGGGAGCCATGCCGACGACTGCAGGAAGGGTGTTCCTAACAGGGAACAGCATGTACAAAGGCCTTGAGTCAAGCATAGCAAGGGGGCCAATGAGGCTGGAAGGAAGTAAACAAGATGGAGGAGGAGGAGGAGGAACTGAGGTCAGAGAAGGAGCAGGAGGCGAATCATCTCTTGGAAGCTTTGGCTTTTACTCTGAGTGAATGGGAGCCGTGAGAGGGCTTGAGCAAGAGGGGAACATGAACTCACCTATGTTGTAGGCTGCTGATGCTGCAGGGCAAACAGTCATTGTAGGCAACA
Organism: Ia io; assembly: GCA_025583905.1. Classification (NCBI taxonomy): domain Eukaryota; kingdom Metazoa; phylum Chordata; class Mammalia; order Chiroptera; family Vespertilionidae; genus Ia; species Ia io. Next base: position 7,030,442 of record JAJQQW010000023.1, on the reverse strand, counting down.
AATGGGGCAACACAAAGTCATTAGGCTAGAGAGGAAGCTTCTATCTTGTTCTCTGAGCTTCCAGTTCTTGGGCAGGAAATCACAGCTCTCTCTTTACTCCCCTGCTGGGCCAAGTAGGGGTTCCAGAAATGCTTGCAGAAGGAATCTAGACATCTGGATGGGATATTTTGGGGCTCTCTGATGCTGGCAGGGTTGACTCAAACAAGTTCTGTGTGTCATGCTTTCAGGCTTAAGACGGCAGAACTTCTCTTTATGAATAATGCAACCTTATCTGCCGGTGCATTTTGATAGTTTTTTCCCAGGTCTCGGACAATGCAGCTTCCAGGAGCTTCTGATAGTAATGGCTTGGGCTTTAGCCCCCGGCTCAATGTGACAGCAGGGGCCCTGGCTTTCCTGCGCGGTTCTCTCTCCCGTGCAGGCTGGCTGGGTCTCCACTGCAGTAACCTCCCGAGGGGCTCTGGGAGAGGGTGGTAGTTGGCAGGTAGGAAGGACACTTTTGCCATCACCATGGGGAGTGAGGACACCTGAGTCTTTGTCCCAACTCTGCTCCTATCACCTGTGCCCTCCTAGCAGATCCCCTCTCCCTGTCTCATTCTCCTGCTTTCTAAGTGGACAAGATTGGACAAGATCCAGGACTCTAAGAACCTCGAGTCATCTAATTTGGCTGACATCACTCTTCAAGAGCCAAGTCTTTCTGATATTTTCTGTCTTCTGAATTTGCCAAGTCTGTATTTAAGACTTATTAAAACTCAATAGTTGATAAGACTTTTTGGGAGCCTTTACTTCACTTAAGGAAACCAAGGACTCAACTGCAGCCATTCTAATCGGATAAAGTTTTTTTTTTTTTAAAAAAAACCACATCATTTACTGAGCATTTTATATGGATGACCTCATTTAATTATTTCAACACCCCATGAGGTGGGTAAACACTCTCCCTTATAGATAAGGAAATTGAGACACAGAAATGGCAAATAATTGGCCTAAGGGAGTGGACATCATCAATGGCACAGCTTGGGTGTCTGGTTCCAGAACCCTGCTTTTCATCACTCTGGAGTCAAAATCAGTGACCCACATGTGGTTATGAGCTATCTGAGACTGTGGAGTCAGGGAAAGGGCCCCTTTTGGAGCTGGTCAGTCCTGAGGTCAGGTCTTGGCCATGCTATCAGTAGCTGTGTGAATCTCTCTGGCTTCAGTTTCCTTGTGTATCTGAGAGTGGGGACATCACCTACCACACAGCAGTGCTGTGTGCCATCCCTGCCTGCCAGGCATTCAACAGAATTTGTGGGTGAGCCAAGCACAGTGTTTGGCTCACCCAGTTAGGAGCCAGATAGACTCAGTTCCATAAGGACGTTTTGCTACCCTCTCTGGTCCAACCAGAAGTTGCAGGTGCTCTCAGCATGGGATCTTATTCTCCTTGAGTAAACCCTGGGCTGGGTGCTGTGGCCACAGGAGCAGTGCTGTAGACTGGGAAGGTGTATTTATGGGATCCAAAGGGACGAGCCCTTGAGTAGGAATCAGGAGGACTGAGTCTTGACCGCCTGTATGGCCGTCCTGGGTGGGCAGCTGGATGTTCCCTCTGGGTCCAGTTCCTCATTGGCCCCTTGAGGTAATCCCTCAGCCTAGGAAGGTCAGAAACCCCCATGAGCCTGTTGGCCCTGCCACTTAGCCGCTAGCAGCCCCTGTTTGAGGCGACTAAGAGTGCTGAACTCCATGGGGAGCAGCATATTTTTCTTTCTTTTGATAATACAAAAGATAGGAGATGGGCTATGGCCAGGTAGGTCAGTTGGTTAGAGTATCATCGCCATAGGCAAGACTGTGGGTTTGATCCCTGGTCAGGGCACATACAAGAATTAGCCAGTGACTGCATAAATAGGGGGACAACAAATCTGTTTCTCTCTCTCCTCTCGCCCTTTCTCTCTCTCTCTCTCTCTCTCTCTCTCTCTCTCTATATATATATATATATATGTACATATATCTGTATATATGTATATATATACATATATACAGATATATGTGCATATATATATATATACACATATATATATATATAATTTGTGCCTTTTCTTTGCAAAATCTTGAAGGAATTCAGATTGTGGATATTTACATAGGACATTAACAGGTCCTTTTGCAGTAAGGCTCCGTTTAAAAATCAGAGAATTGAAGTCCTAAGAGTTCGAGACTTGGTGATACTTGGGCACTGAGTGAATTCTTCTTTAATTATTTAGTTAGTAAATTACGTTTAATTAGTAATTTAGAATTACAGCAACTACCATTTCTTAAACAGTGCTTTACTTTATCTCATTCAGCCCACAAAGCAATCTTCCTATAGAGTAGGTACAAATAGAAACTCCTCTTTACTGATGAGGTTAAGAAGCTGGACCAAGGTTACATAGCTGAGAAGCAGCAGAACAGGATAGTTTAGTGAGCTCCATTCATTTCAAGTTGGATAATATCTTGCTCACAGAACTAACTAGAACAATAAGTAAATATATCAGCACAAAGTGAAAAGGAAAAAGGGACACTAAAAATAGATTTACTGGTTTAGGAGTTTGGGAAGGTTTGGATGAGTCCAGTTCAGGTACAGCTGTATCCAGGTTTTCCAGTGGTGTCATTAGGAGCCCCATCTCTGTCCATCATTCTGCTTCCTTCCTCTGTGTTGGCTTTATGCTCTGCCCTCTCTGTGGGGAGGTAGAATGTTTCCCAGCAGCTCTCCGGGCACAATCTGCCAACTTGGCATCACAACAGAAAGAGAGCTCCCCCTTCCCCGTGGTTCAAGCAAAAGTCTTAGTTCTCCTTGGACCAGTTTGGGTCAGGTGCTGCTTTGGTGCCTATCACTGTGGGATGGAGTGCTCTGAGTGGTCCAGTCTGAGAGGTGAAGTGTGGAGCCAGCTCTCTGAGAGCGAAGGGGTCCCAGAGGAGAGTCAGGGTGAAAGGACCAGACAGGGAGATGGAAACCAAGCAGAGAAGTCACAAATGTCCACCTCAAAGGAGTGAGGGCCCCTGCCTTTGGAGCCCAGCCTCTAACAGTGGACATATCCACTCCTGTGCTCTGTGCCTGGCTGCGATCCCAGGTGCTGCCTGGATACCTGTGTGCCAGGCGTCTGCCGGATGAGGGATGAGAGATTTCTACTCGGTGGGTGTACAGAGCCCTGAAATTGTACCAACACTTGGTACTTGGTGTGTGGAGAGGGTATCCTCAGCTATCATCAGTACCTCTAAGTGGTCCACAACCCAAATATCCAAATACGGTTCAGAACCACCCTGTAAAATGCCAGAATACATAGGTCAGCACAATACAGCACCATGCTCAAAATGATATGGTGCCTCCTAATTTCTAACCCAGTGAGCCTCTAATGTAACAACCCCTAATGATAACCATAACTAGCATTTATTGGGTACCTACTGTGTTCCAGATCTGCACTGTCCAATGTGAGCCACGAGTCACATGTGCCTAGTTATATTTAAATTATGTATAATTAAGTTGATAACACTTCCTGTCCTGGGTGGGTGGCTCAGTTGGTTAGAATGCCATCCCGTATACCTCAAAGGTTGCGGGTTCGATTCCCGGTCAAGGCACATACCTAGGTTTCGGGTTCAGTCCCCGGTTGGGGTGCCTGTGGGAGGCAACCAATCTATGTTTCTCACATCGTTGTTTCTCTCTCTCTCCCTTCTGTTCCCTCTAAAAATCAATAAAAACATGTCCTCAGGTGAGGATTAAAAAAAAGAAAAGAAAAACTTTGCCAGTCAACTAGCCATGTTTCAAGTACTCAGAAGCCACATGTGGCTAGTGATACTTACTGTTGGACAACACAGGGTTAGAGCATTTCCAGAGGTTCTATCATGTCCTAGACTTTATGCTAAGTGCTTTACATCCATTAACATATTTAATATTTTAAAAAAAACCTCAGAGGGGTAGATCCTATTTATTATCCCGTATTCCAGGGAGTAAAGCAAAGCACAGGGAAAGTGAAGTCAGGTCACACAGCTGGTAGGAGGCAGAGCCAGAATGCTAATCCAGTCTTTAGAGAATATTCAACTGCTTTTCCTCCTAAGCATGCCTAGAGGTGGTTAGTCTGTTTTCTGGTTCACACTGTGTGTGTTTTAAGCAACCATCTGTGAATCTCATTTCTTACTTTCCTCTAGCTGCCCATCCCCCGAAGTCTGGGCAACCTTCCAGAGAATCTAGGTACGCTTGAGTGTATGTTTCTCTTGCATGAGGCCCGTGGGTCTGGAAGTGGGGCGCGTTGCCAGGGGAGCTGCCACACACAGTGGGCAGCATACCCAGGAGAAAGCTGTCTGATCTCCAGGATGTGGGCTGGGAACGTGACACACGGTGCTGTCTTCTCTGGGAGTCGGGGGTGGCCTGGCATTGTCTTCAAGGCCCCATCATCTCCAGCGGTGACTGTGCGTGGGAGTGTTGGCCAGAAGGTCCTTCGCCAAGGTGCCCCCAGGTGAATGCTCCAGGATCAGGCACTGAAACCCCTTGTCAGGGGCTGTCTCAGGCTCCTGTGCAGGACGGTGATGGGAGGCCCGCTTATGGGAACTCCATTCTCAGCCCCAGAATACCCCTCTATCCAGGTTGTGACAGGCTGGCCAGTCTGTGTACTGTTAGGGCACGGTGCTGGTGCCTGTTTATAGCGCACCAGTAAATGATTAACTGGGGTAGGCTGGCAGCAGCTGAGTGGGAGGCATTCCCGTCTCCTGCCCGCCCTACAGCCACAGTTAGGCCAGGTTAGGAGGGAGGAGATGGAGGGAGGAGTTTCCTAACACTCCAGAGATCCACGTGCCACTTCTTTATCCTTGATGTCCCCTCCCCTCCCCTCCCGCTCTCTCCCATCACAGGATGCAGTGGTGGAGGACACTCCTGTGGCTTTGCTTTCAGAATCTGAGGATGTCAGGGCAGGATGGAGGTGTGGAGGAGGGTGGGGCAAGGCTATCCAGGAACTGAGTGAGAGAGTCCAGAGAAGGAAGCTCTGAGCCACTGGCCAGTGGCTGCCGAGCTCCTGCCAGATGCCCTCAGGCTTCTCTCTGTGGAAGCCCCAAACCCCCGGCAGGCCATGAGCGAGGGTGTGGAGGTGCCCATCTGGAAGGAGGCACAGCCTGTCTGCTGAAAGGTCAAGATCCCTGCTGACATCCTCCATTAGTGGCAGAGCAAAGAAAGGACTTTTTTCTTTTTCATTTTTTTAGAGCAGTTTTAGGTTCACATTAAAAATAGAGTGGTAACTACAGAGATTTCTCTTATACCCCCTATTCCTACATGCACAGCCTCCCCTACTACCAACATCCTGCACCAGAGTGGGTCATTGTCACCCATAGTTCACGGGTACATTTGGGTTCACTCTCAATGGTGCCCATTCTATGGTTTTTGGCAAATTCATAATGGCATGTGTCCACCACTGTAATATCATACAGAATAGTTTCCCTGCCCTAAAATCCTTTGTGTTCTGCCTATTCATCCCTCCTTCCCTGCCAACCCCTGGCAACCCTAGTCTTTCAGCTGTCTCTATATGAAACATGTTTTGCCTTTTCCAGAATGTCATATACTTGGAACCACACAGTAGGTAGCCTGTTCAGATTGGCTTCTTTCACTTTGTAATAAGAATTTCAGGTTGGACATTTCTTTTTGTTACCACAATTCTCCTTTTAGGAACAGATGTGTAACAGAGAGAGAGAGCTAGGAGGCTCCCGGGTGTCCTGGGAGATGAAAAATTATGCCTGGGGCAGAGGTGGAGGCTGGCAGGTGCTGTTGGACCCCGGTTCTGAGAGCAGGGAGTTGACTGTGAATGTGACAGTCAGCTGACTTGGGCTAAGGGAGCAGGTGCATTGGCCACCTGGCTGCTTGGGTCCCCATCTTGACCTGAGACAGTGGAATAGGAGACCTTGATTCAAATCCCAGCTTCTTCACAGCCAGATGATCTTTGCCCCTCCCAGATCAGCTGCCTCATTGGGAAAATGGGACACCTATATTGCACAGTTATTTTGATTCTTTAGGCTAGTGCATGTAAAGCTCCTACTCGGCTTGTGGGAAGCACCTGTATGTGAACCTACTATGTGCCAGGGTCTGTACAGGGTAGACAGTCATGGGTTTGAATCTCCATCCTACCATTTGCAAGCCACGTGCTCTTGGGCAAGTCATTTAACCTCACCAAGACTCCGTTTCCTTGCCTATAAGACGGGGAGGGTAACTGTACCCATCTCACCTAATTACCCTGAGGATTAGGTGAAATAATGCCCCTAAGCTTGGTGCCAGCACACAGTGAACACTTTATAAATAAATGCTGGTTGTCATTACATAAAACTTACTATGTGGCTGCTCTTGTGTTTAATGCTTTTGGTGCATTATCTTACACCTGTGAGGCGGGTACTAATGTCACCCATTTTACTGATGGGAATGCTGAGGCTCAGAGATTTGCCCAAGATCACGAGTGCAAGAGCTGGGATTTGAATTCTGGAAGTTTGACTCCAGAACCCAATAGTCATAGCCATAAAGGGGGGTGGGGTCGGGATAATGTCAACTTTGGAGGTTTAAGGAGAGAATGCAACGAAGGGCGCCAGGTCCTAGAGGATTCGGTGGTTTTTCCAGAGCTGGAGATGGAGGTGGGAATGGATGGGAATATCAGGTGGAGGGGACTGTGCCAGCAAAGGCAAGGTGGGGGTGGAATCTCGTGGGTCACACAGGTGGAATGGCACGTGTAGCCAGAGATCAGCATGTGGGAAGGGGAAGGGAGAGGATTTGGCAGGAAAGGAAGATTGGGCCACACCGTGAAAACAGTCACAGCTTGCAGGGTGGCACCATCCTCCCCCACCCCCTGCATCATGTCTGTTGGTGTCTAGGCTTGGGAGCTTCCTAAAATATTCCTATTTCCCCCACCCACCGTCAGCCCTGTTACTGCCCCTCCTATCTCTCACCTCCTGCACGCCTCGCCCATAACGAAGTAAAAAATAAAAAGCCGCCAGCTATTTCCATGCAGTGCTTTTCCCTGCAACATTGTCCTTGCACCTGTTCCTTCCTCTGAGTTCCAAGGCAGCTCTGTGGGGGCAGTTGCAGGGGAGGGCTTTTTCCTCTGCTTTAAAGTTGGAGAAACCGAGGCCCCAGAGTTCCTTTCTGCTTGAACTTCAGATCTGGAATGTCACCTCCTTTAGGAAGCCCTCCTGACCTCCCCATCCACCCAGTTTTCCATTGATATTTGCTTAATAGAACCAAGTTCTGCTGCTGCAGAGGACGAGTCTCATTTTGTAGTTACCCATTTGTGTGATCTACTTATAATGTCTTTACATTTTGCTGGACTATGATTTCCATGAGGATAGGGACTCTGTCACATGGTGCCAGACACATAGGAGGCACTGATACAAGTTGAGTGAATGAGCAACAGTTGAGGTTCATGTGATAAATGCTGGGAAGGCAAGTGTTAGTGGAATGTGGAAGAGGCACACTTATTCCCATTTGGGGTATGGATGGTCCAGGGAGGCTCCCAGGAAGTGATACCTGAGCTGAAGCCTGAGTTGCAGTTAGCCAGCGGGAGCACACATGGAGGGACACCTGGCAGAAGGCATCATGTGAGCAAAGGCAGGGAGATGAACCCATGGCACTGCCTTTGGGGACCTGTGTTCAAGGGTCAGTGGTTTGAACTAGGGCTGGAGATGCTGGCCTGCTAAGCACATGCACTTTTTAATATATTTATTTATTTTATGCGAGAGGAAGGGAGGTGGAGAGAGGTGGGGGGAGGGAGGAAGAAAAGGGAAGGAAGGAAGGAAGGAAGGAAGGAAGGAAGGAAGGAAGGAAGGAAGGAAGGAAGACATTTGTTGTTCTTCTTATTTATGCATCATTGGTTGATTCTTGTATTTGCCATGACCAGAGATGGAACCTGCAACCTTGGTGTGTGGGGATGATGCCCTGACCAGGGCCAGGCGTGTGCATTTGTTCTCAGCAGCTAGGGTGCCTGCAGAGTGGCACAGCTATCCTCAGCTCACTCCTCTAGCCCTGGTGGTTGTCAAGGGGCCTTGGAGTCATCCCCCTCTTTTCCCCACAGGCTGTTATTTTTAAAGCCACCTCAAGGCCCCCCTAATTTAACCATTCTCTCCACCGTTGAGTTTCTTACAAATGTAAGAGTCAGGTTGCCTGGGGGCCTCCCTCTCATAGGCCAGTGCTGGTTCAGCATTAGTCACCCACCTGCACTGCCAGGCACCCACCACCTGAGTCAGGGCTGAGGCAGCAGGCCTCTGAGGAGCAGGTGGCAGCTTGGTGATGTTTATTTAAGTCTGTTATGTGCCACAGGCACTGTGCTGGGTGCTTTAAACCAGGGGGCCCAGTGAGCCAAAACCAGCCTGTTTATGTACTGCCCCTGAGCCAAGAACGGTTTTGACTTTTTCAAAGGGTTGTACAAACAAAAGAGACTATGCAACATAGATGGTTATGATTGAAAACAGTTTTGTAGATTGAGCAAATAAAATTTCAGAGTGCCTGGTTAAATTTGAATTTCAGAAAAACAACAAATCTTTTCGTATGTGTTCCATGCAACATTTGGTATATATACTAAAAAAAAAAAAAAAAAAAAATTCCTTTTTTATCTGAAATTTGGATTTCACTGGGCACCCTGCATTTTATCTGGCAGCCCTAGCTCAAAGCCTAAAATAGTTGCTGTCTGCCTCTTTACAGAAAAAGTTTGCTGACCCCAGCCTTACACATAGCAGGCAAGATCAGGTGTCAAAAGGCCTTAGGACACTGCCTGGAGCTGAGGTCCATAAGCACTGGCTGCTGGTACTAGTGTTATTAATCAGAGTGATCACCAAACTGATATTGAGCACTTTCCGCATGCCAGGCACTGTCCTAGGAGCTCCAGATCTACGTGGGAGAGACAGACACTAAATGGATAAACCCACAGATGAGTGGGAAAGGCAGGCGGAGCGTAAAGCCAGACACTCTATTTTAGACAGGGTGGTCTGAGCCCTCATCCTTTTTTAAGTTCTGTGCATGTTTTGTTTTGTTTTAAGCTTTTAAAGCAGGAATTTATATTTAGAAACTCTCAAGAGACTTTAAAAAGGCCCAAAGGCGTCCAAGTTTAATAGATCATCCTGAGGCAATGTCTGTTGGTTTCTCCATTATTAAGGCATCTATTTGATCCTTGTTAATGAAATACCCTGATGATTCTCCTGGTTGGGTCCTGGTGATTTCCTGTGATTCCTGGTATCTTTCATAAGTGGCCATCAGCTCACAAACAGTGACAATTACCAGAAATAATCACGAAACATCTGCAGACTCTACTCCAATATCCTTCCTGCATTCTTTGAAACCAGGTCCAGTGATTATCAGTTTGGGTAGTGGAGATCTTGGTGAGTGTCATCTGCAAAGACTGGTATCATCTGCAGCTCTTTCAGACAGAAGCCAGAAAACACCCTTCGAGACAAAACACCCAGAGCTCTGCGAACGTTTTTTGAAATTCTCACATAGCAGCCCTGAGAGGTGGTGTGGGTTTCATCCCCATTTCACAGATGAGGAAACTGAGGCCTGAAGTCACCCAGCCAATAGCAGAGCTGGAGTTTGGACTGGGCCTGGTGGCTCTCAAGCTCATGTTCTTACTCAGTGCACTAACGCCTCCCTTTAGATGGTGCCAAGGTGTGCTGGGCCCTGTTTGAGGCCCTTGGCCTGCATTTTCCACAATCCTTTTGATAGCCCTGAACCCTGGGCCATGTTATTTCCTTTCAGAGCTTAGAGAGCATGAACACAGCAGTGTGGACCTGCAGGGTTCGAGGTGGGCAGCATGAGGGAACCTGGGTGTGGGCAGGTGGCAGGTATGAGGAGGGGAGCAGACAGGGCAAGCCTGGGAGCCCCAGGAGCCTTCCTTCCTGCTCTGCATATTGGCCAGGATTTCCCTGCTGACTCCCTCCTGAGATTAATCCTCCTTTTGTGTTGTTTAAATATTGGCAGGAAGAGGGAGGGATGGTGGGAGGGCCCGGCTGGTTTCCAAAGGTTTGCAAGGTAGGACTCTAGATGGGGAGGGCACATGCTCTGAGGTCTGACGTGGAGGGGCGGGGCCAGGCCAGGCCAGCAGGCCAGCAGGCCAGTGAGGTCCTGATTTGGAACATCCATTGCTGGCCAGGATGAATTGTGGACTGAATAGTTACTGTCGGCTCAAGAGTCCCTACAGTTTGTAGAATTCCTACCAGGTGCCTGGTGCAGGGACTGTCTCCATGATCTCCTTCAAGCCTCTCATTACCCTTGTAAGGTAGGGGTGCTGTTGTCTCCATTTTACAGATGGGGAAACTAGTCCAGCATCATGCAGATAGTGAATGGCCAAGGGTTTGACCTCAGGTCAGTGACTCCACATTCCGGGCTCTTAGCCCCTTCCAGCTGCCTCCTGACATCTTGTCCTTAACATGGCTCTGTGTTCAGGGCTAATCTAGATCCAAACGGATCTGTTCAATGAGAGCCCCATCATTGAAGCAGCTGTTGGACGACTCCTGAGAATGGTGCCAGAGAAGGATAAAAGCTTCTTGACCATTTTGACCTTTGAGGTCCCCTCATCCTTGACAGGCCCCCACAGGAAGTGGTTGGCAGAGTCAGATCCTTACTCCCAGTTCAGTACTTCTTCTGGTCCCTAAATTCGGAGAGACTAAGGAATCCCTTCGCACAGGTTTCTCACCACCTTGGGATTTCAGATGTGATCTGAGGGCCTGACCCAGTACAGGGCGGGGCCGGCGGCAGAGCTCCAGGTTGGGCCCTCAGACAGATCTGGGTTCAGATCCCAAGTGGGCCCCTTCCTGGCTGTTTGTCCTTCGGCAGACTGCATAAACTCTCTGAGCCTCAGTTTATCTATCTTTTAAATGGGGAAAATAATGCTTTTGTGAGGATAAAATAAAATGTTCTATACAAAGCACCTGGTGCATAGGAGGCACTCTATAAACGTTCTCTCTACTATAAGCTGGGAAGTAACAAAAGCATTGGTTCTGAATGGCCTCTAGACAAGCAAAGGCCCTGGGTCTGAATCCTGCCTCCTCTGCGTGACCTTTCGTTGTGTGATCTAATCTTTCTGTGTCTCAGTCTCTCCATCTGTAAAATGGGAATAATTTGGGAAACTACCTCATTAAGGTTGTGCCTACAGTCAGTCCCTGGAGCATAGTGAATGCTCAGGAAACAAACAAAATAAAACCTGAGCTTCAGTGTCATAAAACTCCCAACTGTTTGCTAGCCCAGCCTGCCTTTTCACATGTAACAGCCCGTTTAATCCTCATCACAAATCCACAGGACGATAGGTCCACTTTACAGAAGAGGAAACTGAGGCACCTGCAGGGGTGCATAACTTGGCTGGGCTCACCTAGGACGTGAGTGCCCTAGCTGGGATGTAAATGTAGGTCTGCGTGACTACGAAGTTGCACCAACCACAGCGTTGCCTCTGTGCTTTCAAAATGGGGCGTGATTTCTGGGCCAAAGCTTAGAAAATCACACAGGTTGCCAGGAACCAGGATTACTGCTACATTGCTTTCGCCCCCATCTCCAGACCACATGCAGGTCCTTCAAAAATGCTGACCCAAGTTCAAGCCCATGGCCAGGAGGCTGAGGGGGAAAGGTGGTTGAGCTGAATTTCAGAGGTTCTGTGGCTGCCTGGCCCTCTCCCCTTGCTCAGAGGTCTGTCTGGTCTGTCCCCTGGGATGGGGAGCAGCATCTTTCCTCCTGCGGTGAGGCAGTGCAGTCTTCTGTGAGACTCTCGGTGACCTTCTGGGGAAGGCTCCATCTGCATTGCCTTTTCCATCTCCTCTCCTGGCCTCAGGCTGTCAGCTTGTTATTAACTAGGGCGAGGTTCTAGCCCACGGCTGGAGCCAGCGGAGCAGTGGGGAGGAGTCCTCACTTGCTGGAACCTTTGGTGCTCCAGTCCCACCTGCACCACCCACTGCCTGAGATGCATCCCCAGGACAGGAGGCCTGGGGCCAGACCGCCACGGGCTCCTCCCTGCAGCAGACTTACGGGCTGTGTGACTGAGAAAGGGGTTGCCCTTCCTGAAATTCAGGACCCACAACTGTAAACAGACTGCTTGCTCTGCTCTGCAGTGTGGACTGGACACAGTGTGTGTAGTCAAGGTGCCAATAGGAAGCAGATGGTTCCCCCAAACGGAGTGAATTAAGGTGACTTTAATAAAGGGGCTATGACTAAGGCGAGGGATGCCGGGAGACAGGAAGGGTGCAGCACTCTGTGACTGTTAATGGGGGCAAGGAAGACCAGAAGCCAGGAGAGGGGGGCTGGCTGTGTGTGAGGGTCCCGGGACAGGAGCTCTGACTGCTCTGGCTCTTCCTTAAGGATTGTGGGAGATCATTTAGATCCTCCCGCTCCTCTTCCTTCCCCCCCTCTCCCTCTTCTCCTCCTTCCCCTCCAGTCTTCTACTGCAATCTGAGTGCTTGAGAATCACCGGGAAGGCTTCATAAACACCCTTGAGTCTGATTCAGTGGGTCTGGGTGAGCTTGAGCATTTGTATTGGAACCCGTTGCCACTGGTGCTGGGCTGCGGGATCCTGCATCTCTCTTAGCTTGTGCTGCCTTGGGCCTCACTGGAGGGGCTTCCCGTCCAGTGAAAGCTGCCCTATCAGGGCCAGATCCCTGCCTGGCACATCAGAGGTGCTTGAGAAGGATTTGTTGAGTGACTGAATCTGGCAGGAAAAGCATGTAGCCTGGGAATCAGACACAGGCTGGAATTCTGTCTCCACTCTGGGTGAGTTGCTTCACTTCCCCAAGCCTCTGTTTCCCCAAATAAGATCACAGATCCAGCTGGCAAGTGACGACTAGGGATTTGAAACCAGGTCTGCCAGATTCCAGGGCTGAACTCTTACACAACACCCTCCTGATTCTTTTATATACCTGTTTCGTTCATTCATTCACCCACTCATTTAGAAAATATTTATTGAGCACTTACTGTGCACCAGGCACTGTTCTTACTGTGCACCAGGCTCCATGGGCACAGCAGCGAACAAGGCAGATGAGGCCCTGCCCTCAGAAATGTATATTCTAGAAGAGGGAGACAGCAGTAAACAACACTTGGGATGGGAATAGTGTGAGTCTTCTTTCTAGAATGGGTTGGATGGAGGCGGGAGGGCTGCCTCAGGTAACATGGTCAGGGAAGGAGATGACATCTTGTGTGACACCCGAGAAGACTGCCATGCACGGAGCCTGAGAGAATGATGCAGTAAAACTGTGCAGGGTGGAGTTACCCCCGGCCACAGGCCCTGGACCTACAGAAGACACGGTGCACAGGGTGCAGAAGGAAAGCAGTTATCAAAATTCCCCAGACAGCCTGGGAAGGCTCCGGGGGTGTCTGCACCCCAGGTCGCATTGGGGTCTCCCCTCCAGCTGCCTCTGCCTTCCAGGTGAAGCAGATCATGGAGGAGGCTGTCACACGGAAGTTTGTCCACGAAGACAGCAGCCACATCATCTCCTTCTGTGGTGAGTCTGTGGCCCGTGGCCTTAAACAGTGGCTTCTTCCTCTATGGGCTGCCTTGGGGAGGGCGTGTTTGAGCAAGGATTCTTACATCATTATTTTGCTTTGTAACTTAGAAGGTATTTTTGGATCCCTTCCTTAGGGAATTGGGAAATACAGAAAAGTCTAGAGAGGAAATTAAGCATGACCTCTGTACCCCATGAAGAGGTAATCATGGTTAACATTGGAGGCCTGGCTTCCTCTGCTGTGGGCTCAGTTCACACGACCCTATCCCATGCGACAGGGGTCCTGCATCTGAGGAATGGACTCCATGTCCTTTCCTCACTCTGCCTATGGCTGGTGCCAAGTAAAAGGAGAGGATGGATGGGGACTTTTAAAAAACGGAATTAAGAGCTGTGGACACATCCTGAGGTCCTGAGGGATCCTGTCTAGCTGGCTCAGCAAAGGAGGCAGGACCAGGCCTCAGAGCGTGACTCACCTCTCTCCTTGAACCAGCTCCGCTCACAAGGTTCCAGAAATAACCTCACTGCCAGTTCTTACTGTACATTCCAAATGGCTAGAGAGACACGTGTTTTGCGTGTCCCTGAAGTCAGGATTCAGCTCATAATCAGTGTGTACATACAAGCAGACATGTTTCTCTTTTTCTCCCCAAAAAGCTATTTATTTCATGATTGGAGTGTCTCGTAATGAAGGACATGCTGTAATTTCCCTCTCCTGGTCTTAGCCCCATGAAGCTTCTGTTCAGATGACTGGGGACACCACCAGGGTCCTGTTACAATGTTATCATGTCAGCTGTTCCTGGAGTCTCAATAATGATAATGATGATGATGTGGTTCCTTAACACCGATGATGCTCAACAATCTTGTGGTCCAGTCTCCCCTCCCCCAATAACAGGAGGAATAGGTAACAGTTGGAAAGTACTCACTAGGTCCCCAGCTCTGTGCTAAGTGCTTTTCATGCATTTTTCCCACCTCATCCTAACAGCAACCTTATGAGGTTAATGTTCATACTGTCCCCATTTTACAGATGAGGATATAGACTCAGGAAGGGCAAGTCATTGCCTAAGTCACGCAGCTGGGGAGGGGCCGGGAAAGGATGTGAGAGGGGTGGTCTGACCTTGGGCTGTGAGTGTGGGTTAACCACTAAGCTCTCTTTCTCCCTTTTGAGGGGGTTGAAGGTGGAGAGGCATACCTGCTTTTCCCTGTGATGTTGTCACAAATCTGCGATTCTGGGGGCTCCCGCTCTCCCAGGTGCCTATGTGACTGAGCTGGGTGCTGGGGAGCATAGGCAGGGCAGGGCCTGCTGACCATTGTCTCTGCAGCGGCTGTGGAGGCCTGCGTCTTGCACGGGCTGCGGCGGCGGGCGGCTGGCTTCCTGCGCAGCAACAAGATCGCGGCTCTCTTCATGAAGGTGGGCAAGAGCTTCCCACCAGCTGACGAACTGAGCCGCAAGGTCCAGGACCTGGAGCAGCTGATAGAGAACGCGTGAGTGCAGAGCGTGGTGTACAGGCTGGGGTGGTCCCCCAGACAGTCAGTCCATGCTCCTCCCTGGGCTCTGTGAGAACTCCGGCCTCCTAGCACTCTCTCAGCTTTCCTTTCTGCTCCTCTGACCTGTCAGACTCTTTTCCACCCCAGGGCCTTTGCTTATGCTGTGTCCTCTGCCTGGTTCTCGACCCTCATCTTCCATGGCTGGTTCCTTGTCATAGTCAGGCCTTCCCCTAGCTAAGGGTAAATTCCAACCCTCATCCCATTTCTCTTTCATATCATCTTGTTTATTTTCTTCCCAATTGTTATGACTATCTGTAATTATTCATTCATTTGTTTGTTTACTATTTACTTGATTATTGTCTGTCTCCCCTTTCTGCCTGAACTCCATGAAGACAGGCGACTACATCTGTGTTATTCCCCATTATGTCCCCAGCGTCTGGGAGAGCCTAGCACCTGGTAAATGCCCAAGAAACAGGTGTTGAATGAGTAAGTGCCTCCTGTGAGCTAAGTCCTCTTCTAAATGCAGCAAGACCAACATTTAATAGAACCAGTGTGGTCTTGTTCACATGGGCCTCTGGTTAAAACTCACATCGAGGCAACCACTAAAGGGGAGGGTGGCTTCACGCCCTCGTCTTGGTAGCTGATTGTATGTGTTGGGGTGGGGAGAGTGAAGCTCATGGCCTGAGTGTATGTACATAAGAGCCTCCTGCCAGTGTCACTCCCAGAGTTCTGACCTGGAGCCTGGTCAGGGATGGCAAATAAGTTGCAACTCCAGTGGCTCCTAGTGGCTGCCCGAGGACCATGTTATGAACAATTCTGCAGCTGTGATTTGGCTTCTTGGGAAAGAGTGCATGGATTGATTAGCCGTGTCTGTTATGGGCAAGGGAAGGGAGAGATACATATGCATGCCATGTGTTTACCATCTCTGCCACGGGTGGTCACTCCACTTCTCTGGATGAGAAATGGCCCTTTTCTTGACCTTCAGGCCCTGCTTGCCTAGGGTTGCTGGCCAGAACTGCATGAAGGGCAGGGCTCTAGATTTGGCATTGCCAGCTCCCATTTGGTATCTGAATCCTCAGCTATTTGGTCTTCAGGATCCTCTATTCCATCTGCTAAATCCCCAGATGCCGCTGATAAATTTCTTAAAGGGATGGGTTTCCATAGGCCTTCCATAATACTGGGAGTGCCTTGTTAATGGAGAATTTAGAGATGTCCATGCCAGGTGGTAAATGAGAGCCATTCATTCATTCATGCAACATGCATTTATGAACTGATATACTGAGCCCCTCCTACCTGCCAGGCACTCTGCTAGGCTGTGACATGAAGAGGAACCGTTCTTACCCCGGGGTAGACTCTCAGGAAGTATTGTATTTAAAAAATAATTGCATCACTTAGTCCATGCCCTCATGGTCACAGTGTGGAGGGGAAGACAGAAAAGTGAGCAGGAAGTTATGCTTCAGAGTCATAAGGGCACAGAGGAGAGCCCCTCCCCCAGTTCTGGCTGGTCTGAGAGGGCTTCTGCAGGAGGGAATGTCCTCACTGAGACCTGAAGAGTGAGAAGGGGTGAGCCTGGGAATGGGATGGGGAGGGGAAGCAGGAACAAGCAGCTCATGGAAAGTCCTCAGATGAGAGCCTGGCAGCCTCAGAGATCTGCACATTTCTCTGTCTAGCTAGATCATGGGGTCAGAAAGGAGAATAGTAAAGAGATGGAAGGAGAGGTGATCAGGAAAAAGGTCATGGAGCGCCCTGTCTGTCATGTTAAGCTTGCGTTTCAAGGGCAGTCAGGAGCCACTGAAGGATCTATAATCCAAGACTCTCTTTGACCAGCACTCCTTTTCAGCAGAGAGAGAGAGAGATTGAGAGAGAGAAATATCAGTGTGAGATTCTAGCTTACCCATCAACAGTATATGAAATTGTCTCTTTTACCTCACTGGGTATTATTTTTTTCAACTTTTTACCCATTTTCCAAGAGCAATATGGTTTTAGTTGCCATTTCTTTATTTCCTAGATAAGTTGACCATTTTCTTATTTGCATATTGATCCTGTTGGATTTTTCTTTTCGGTGAATATCTTTTCTCCTTCCTTACTGGTCTCAAAGGCGAAACCAGATCCAGGGCCTCCAGGAGAATGTGCGGAAGCTGCCGAAGCTACCCAACCTGTCCCCACTTGCCATCAAGCACCTGTGGATCCGCACGGCCTTGTTTGAGAAGGTCCTGGACAAAATTGTGCATTACCTTGTGGAAAACAGCAGGTGAGCTGGAAAGACCAAACACCTGGGTGCACTCTGCCTCCACCTGTTGGCATTCTTGGAAATTGCACCCCTTGCACAAAGCCACTTTCTTTTTTACCCCTTGATGTGCACTTGATTTAAAGTTATCAAATACAGGTCATCTGGACATTTGAATCTGAACTGGCCTAGCTTAGAACCTTAGGAAGATCCAGGTGTTTAGTATCAATTCGGGGTATTCGCATTTGGAGTGTGTTATAGGATCTTGAGATTTTGGTTATCTTTCTTCTCCAGTGAGTTAAGCCCACAGTCTACTCGCCAACCATATGGCTGTAGGGAAGTCATTTAGCTTCTCTGTGCCTCTGTTTTCTCTTTTGGTAAGTGGGATAGGGATTGCTGCCACTCCGAAGAAGAGATGAGAAGGGGAGTTAGTCATTTTGGAAGTGAATAATGACTCTTTACATTTTCTCTCCTAGCTCAGAATTACCTGATGTAAAGGTTTTATAGTATGAGTCCTCTTGGCAAGCATTTATCCCTGTAGTCATATATTCATCCAGATAAGTAGTGATGATCTACTATGTGCCAGGCACTAACCTAGATGTTGGGGATACATTGCTTTTACCTGTCATATTATGCCAAGAGCAGTGGGGAGCCCTGAAGAATCTATAGTTTGAGATTCCTCATGGCCAGTACTCCTTTCCAGCCAGAGAGAGAGAAATATCTAATAATCCCCCCATCTTTTGGGATATGAAAGTGCCTGTTTAACTTAACTACATCTTCACGCACAGTGGATATTAGATAATAAAAGAATATCTTTTATTCTTCGCCTGTTTGCTAGGAAAATATGTATGAAAGTACAGAGCAAGGTCCTTTCCCTCATGAAGCTGACACTGTAACAAGGGAAACAGTCAAATAGCAATTTAATAATATGTGGTGAGTGTTCCAAGACAAGAGGGTGGTGTTTCATCTCCTCCTGGTGCTTATGGAAAGTGTCCTGGAAGGTATGACAGTTAAGCTTCCATTTGAAAGGTGTGTGAGCATTAACCAGGTGAAGGGGGTGGGGAAGAGTGTTCCCCGCAGAGGGAACAGCAGGTACAAAGGCCTTGAGGCAGGAGAGGAACTGAATGAAATCCAGGGTCTGGGGCTGCAGTTAATCTCTTCACCTTCTTGTAAATTGTAACACGTCTCTGTCTCCTGCCCTGTCCCCAGAGCCTCTGAGGTTACTGCCTGTGGTGTGTGACCTTGTGTTTTACTACTGAATATGTCAAAAGGAACGAGTAATTATTTGAGCATCAATGCTAACCTGCTGTTGCTTCATTAAACTTTTTATTTTGAATTTTAGATTCACACAGAAGTTGCAACATTAGTACAGAGAGTTCTTGCCTCCCCCCAATGATAGCATTCTACACAACCAGAGTACAAGACTCAAAACAAGAAGTTGCCATTGGTACAACACTGTTAACTAAACTACAAGCTTTATTTGGGTTTCACCAGTTTTTATATATACTCATGTTTTTGCTATATAGTTCTATGAAATGTTAAAACATGTTGTTTCCTATAAACATCACCACACTCAGGATGAAGAACTGTCCCACAGAAACCCATCACCTTAAAGAAACCCTTTCAGGTACCTTTACAGTCACAACTTGCTCCCAGGCCTCCCTGGTGTTTTTTAAGGCACCATTTCCAAGGTCACATAACTGCCAATTTTTGGAAGGGACACAGAATGGTGGAATGGAAAATGTCTCGAAGTATTATCTTTAGATCTGACACTTAATTGTATAAACTTGTTGAGTATGTCTGGGGCATGTCAGCTATGCCTCAACCAATATTCTGGTTGATAGAAGATTTCTTTGGGGTAAAATTACAATGATGCTGCAGCCATTTAGTGGGAAATTCCTGGTGTCAGAGTTGGTGCTGTTGCTGCACATGCAGGTCAAAATTTCATCCTCCCAACAGCCTGGATAGATGCATCTGTCATTCCATTTTGCATCGAAGCTCAGAGAGGGTAGTCCCCTGCCCAGGGGCACACAGCGTGGGAGAGTAGCCGAGATGGGCTTCCCCTCGGTCTCTCTGACTCCAGATCCTTTGCCCTTCATCCCCGCTATAGGATGGAAAGAGCCAAGCCAACTGGGTGTGGCCTCCAGCAAGTTATCCTCTCTGGGGCTGAGATCCCTCAGAAGGTCAGAACAAGATCCTTTCCAACTCTGAAATTCTGTTATCTTTAGACTATCTAAGGTTTGTTCAGACTTACACACCACTACAGAACTCAAACAAAAACCAAAAACATTCAGCACAAACACTGTAGTAGTGATGGCTTCTCATGTCATTTTGAAGAGCCAGAATCCAGGGGCGTGTGCCAGGCCAGCATTGTCCACATTAGTTACCTGGTCAGGAAGGTCTGTTCATACAGCCTTTTGGGACAACCACAGCTGAAAAGCATTTTATCCCCTCAATAATAGTAGATGAGTAGGTACCATCTGTGCCTCCTAATGACATTGTGTGAAATGGAAGATGCGGTAGAAGCAGACAAAACCAGCCAGGCCTCAGCAGCCTTCTAATTATTCCCATTATCTCATTAAGGCTTTTATTTCAGCCATGTATTAAGCAGTTACATGCTCAGCCCTGGAGAGGGTAACTGACTTGCTGGAGTGACTGTGCTAAAATCAGTGCCTTACATCTGTTGTCTCTCTTGAAAGTCCTTCCAAAAACCCTCTGAGATACATTATCATCTTCCTGTTCCAGATGGGGCAGCTGAGGCTTACAGAGGTAACCTCATCACAAGAGGGAGATCGAACCCATTCTGTCTGCTTTTAACCACCAGGCCATGGTGCACCCTCTGCCGGTCACCTCCCAAACCTGCATGTTCTTCCCTCTCTTGCTAGCAAATACTACGAAAAGGAAGCACTCCTGATGGACCCTGTGGATGGCCCCATCCTTGCGTCTTTGTTAGGTAAGTGGTCCAGCGCTCTGAGCTTCATGTGAATCTCTAGTCTCCGCTCACAGGGCCCCTTCTAAGGGCCTCTCTCACCTCCCTCCAGCCTCCCCTATCAAAACTCACTTGTTCCCTGTCTGTTGCCCCCAGGGTGTTGTTTTTCGCCTTAGCAGGACTCTGGGGCATCCTAGCTGACTGGAGAAGAGGGATAGTGCAATGGGTGGCCCATATGGTGGTAGATGGGAGGGCAGATTTTCAGGGGCCAAGGATTACCAGCCCCTCTGCTCTGCAGTGGGCCCTGTGCCCTGGAATACACCAAGATGAAGACGGCGGATCACTTCTGGACCGATCTCTCTGCCGATGAGCTCGTCCAGAGGCACCGCATCCACAGCTCGCACCTGCGACAGGACTCGCCCACCAAGCGCCCAGCCCTCTGTGTGAGTGGGGTGGCCAGTGGGACCTGTGGGGTAGTCAGGCTGAGTTCCTGCCTTGAAGTTGGGGAATGGAATGGAGTGGGGCCTTGAAGGTGACACCAAGCCTCATTCTCTACCTCTCTTCACACTGTCAGTTCCAGAAGAGGCATTGCAGTGGCAGCATGGGTGTCCACGCATCCCTCTCTGCCCACGACTATGTGGAGTCCCTGCACCACAACTTCTGGGCTACCCTGCTGTATGGTAAGAACGACGTTCTCGTTCAGCCGGTGAGAGCCCCTCGTGGGCCCAGGTCTCCCATGGGAGCCCGGCTCCATGTGGCAGAGGCCTTCCCTTTGGCTGTAGGTTGCTCACTCATTCATCCATCCACCTACTCGCCCATCGACTCATTCACCTGCCGGTATTTCCGCCGTCCGTCGTTCATCCGTATACTACTGTTTCCTTCACTCACGTCCACATACCAGTATTTCCTGCTGTCAGATCCATCCATGCATCCATTCACATGTCAATATCTCCAGCCAGCCAGCCTTTCACTCCTCTTGCAGTTTCTGTAGCCACCATCCCTCTGTTCCTGCACTTCCGCCATTCCTTCATCTTCCTGTATTTATATCCACTCACCTATCCTCCATCCATTTGTCCATTTATTTTCTAGTCCATCTGTCCATCTGCCTGTTCACCCAGCCATCTCTTCATTCATTCTCTCATTACTACTCATTTAGCACACCTTTATACAGAACCTGCTAAGTGTTAGATGCTTAGGATATCAAGATAAACATCTTCATAGTTAATATTTATTAAGCACTTCCTATGTGTTGGGCACTGTGCTAAGTGCTTTTAATTATATCAACTCATTTAAACTTCACAACAACCATTTGAGGCAGGTGCTGTTATCATAGCTGATTACACTGAGGCCCATGAGGGCAGAGTAAGGGACAGTTATTATTTAAATTCAGGATGGCTGGTGCCAGAAGTTGCCACTCACCAGTCGCCCTCTGTGCCCTGCACTGGGCCAGGCCCCAGGAATAGCGATGAGTAAGGCATATGAAGCCCCTACCCTCATGGGAATTCTCCTTTGCTGTCCCCTCCTCGGGAACATTAGGGTCAGTGTAGTGTTTGGGTAATATTCAAGATGGTGTTGGCTCCATCAGCGGGGCTCAGCTGAGAGGAAGCAAAAGTTCAGCTGTTGGCCACCCAGCTCTGTGGTCACAGTTACAATCACTGGGTGACCCTGAGCAAGTCACTCCTCAGTATCCACATCATAGTGGGTACAGCACCCTATTTCCTGAGACCTAAGAAGCATCAATTTAAGATGCACCATTTTTGGACATAACTATCAGGAAATTAAAAGTGCTATTAAATTATAGACAGTGCTTTCTCTCTACTTGAAACTCGTATTTTATGTGTTTTGCAAGCTCTTTGCGATTTATTTGAATATGGTTTTAATAAATGCCAGGCCTCCTTCCAAGAACTTTTCTCCACCTGTGCAGTAACCGCCATGCACAAAACTTAACTGAAATAACAATATGAACAGCTGTGACTGAGTTTACATGAGATCAGGCAGCGATAACGGCATCCCAGTGGTAAGATGCTGCTGATTATAAGCTGCTGATTATAAGATGCACCCTCGTATTCAGGCACATTGAAATGTGAAAGACAGATGTGCATCTTATAATGGATGAAAGACTGCAGCTGTGCTCCCTGGTGGAGCTGCAGGCTTGGGTGGTTAAATTGAGACGTGTGACCCTGAGCCATACTGGATACATACCAGATGCTCAGTAAATGTTAGTTGTTGGTCTACTAACATATGTTGTTGAGGTGAATTGGGTGGAGGAGCTGCCGCCTCTATGGGTGAGGCTTAGAGACACCTCTCTCCAGTCCCTTCCCCACTTGGGATACAGTATAACAGGTGAGAAGCTCTACAGGCAGATTGGGAAGCCAGAAGCTCAGGCTGCTGGGCGGGGAGGATTCTGCGGGTATTTGGGGAGGGGCTTCTGGGTAATGTCTGGGGGATCAGACAGAGGTTAGCTGCAATTTTTTTCTCCCTTAAGACTGGCTAAAATGATGGTAGATAAATGTCTTCTGCTTTGAAAAGGTGATGTTGACAGGGACAGAGCTCCTTCTTGGTTCTAAAGAATTCCCAGGTCCAGCCAAAACCGGTTTGGCTCAGTGGATAGAGCGTCAGCCTGCGGACTGAAAGATCCCAGGTTCGATTCAGGTCAAGGGCATGTACCTTGGTTGCGGGCACATCCCCAGTAGGGGGTGTGCAGGAGGCAGCTGATCGATGATTCTCTCTCATCGATGTTTCTAACTCTCCCTCTCTCTTCCTCTCTGTAAAAAATCAATAAAATATATTTTAAAAAAAAAGAATTCCCAGGTCCACCCTTGCAGCAGGGCCCTGGACGTCAGAAGGGAGGTGTGGGTGTGAAAGTGCTAGGAGCAGGCAGCTCTCACAGCTGAGTCGTCTAATATAATACCCATCCTGGGTGGTTGGCTGCAATAGCATTGCTTAGTATGGCCACTTAGAAGGAGGTTCAGGGTCTTCCAAATAGCCATAACCTTGGAGGGAATGACCCAACCTCTTGGTTCCGGTTATGTGTCCTTGAGTCAAATGGACCATGTTAACTGTTGACTCTGGCACTACAACCAAGCCTGAGTCCTTCTCTCTCTACAGAGGGATGACATGGAGGCTGTCCCAGGGTACCTGTCCCTGCACCAGACTGCTGACCTCATGACCCTGAAGTGGACACCCAACCAGCTGATGAATGGGTCTGTGGGAGATCTGGACTATGAGAAGAGGTAGGGTGCCAGGTCCCTCCCCTTCCCTTGGCACAAGGAAGTTTGTGCCCTGTCCCTTGTGCCCTGACCCTGCTCCATCTGGTTGTTACAGCCGCTTGGCCCAGCCTCCCTGTGGCAGTGGCCTCATGGGTAACTCAAGAACTTGGGAGGATCCAGTAACAGACTGGAAGAATCTTAGGGTGTGGGAACTAGGCAGAGCCCTGGCCAAAACACCACCCAGAAATATCTTAACAAAGATTTCATAAGTTTGGCCAAGTCAATTGGGAGTTCCCAGGCTAAAGTCTACCATTTGAGGAGTCCCCTGTCCCACAGGAATAGGCCGACACTGGCCCCACTCGTGCTCAGTCCTGGCTAAGAGGGAGTGTGGGCCTTGGCATTGCATGGCAGTGCATGGGCGGGGCAGGGGGCGTGGCCTCTCATGCCATTTGTCAACTGCCCCCCACAGCAAGGTCTCAGTCTCCAGAAGGAGTGCATTCCTCTGGCCGCACCTCCCATTGTGTTCTGAGGGGAAAAGCTGAAAAAGGGAAACCTGAAGTAAATCACAGGGCCCTTTAACCCAGTACTTTTTAAAATGTATCAGTGCCTTGTTGAGCCCTTCAAATAGGCGATTCCATTTAATCCTCACAGCAACACTGTGCAGTGGGCATTATCATCCTCATTTTCAGAGGAGGAAACTGTGGCTCACAGAAGCCTCTAGGTCACACTGCTAGGACCTGTGAAGCCAAGGCTGTTGAATGGCTATTCTGACTCCTGCCCGTGGACATAGGGTGGCCTGAAGTTAGGGTCAGCATTAGTCAAGACTCATTATTAGTCAAGACTCAGGTACCAGTGACAGAAAACCAAACTCAAGCCGACTTAAGCATTTGCACACATGAACTGAAAAACCCTGGGCAGTGACTTCAGCATGGCTGGATCCAGGGATTCAAGTGAGGAAGACCTGAACATTCTCCATCTCTTGGCTCTGCTTCCCTGACTGTTGACTCCAGTTTTCTTGCTATAGCCTCACATCTCCAGACTTCTAGCATCCTGACCACTACTTTCCTAGCATAAAGGAGCATCTGTTTCCCAGTAATTCTAATATAAATTTGATAATTGAATCTCATTGGTTCTGCTTGTGTCCTGGGGTCATCCCTGAACCAATCAATCACTGTGACCAAAACAGTAGAATATGCTGATTGTTCAAGCCTCAGTCAATGGCTATTCTGGAGTTCTGGGGTGGAGGGTGGGTGAGGTCAGCTTCAGCCACATGGAGTGGGGCCAAGGGAGGAGGGGGTCCTTAGAAAATTGAGACCAAAGAAGAGGAGAGAGTCTGATAGATACAGATATTAGGGTCAGGTGAGTCCTGGTGAGAAGGGTGGAGGAACCCATGGGTGTGGTCTTATGGCCTCCTGGGCCTTCCCCCACGATGATGTGGACAGACATCCTGCAGCTCTAACCTTCCCTCACCTTCCAGCGTCTATTGGGACTATGCCATGACCATCCGCCTGGAGGAGATCGTCTACCTGCACTGCCACCAACAAGGTAGGGACTGCCTGCCCCCTTCCACTTCCATCCTGCTTATTGCCTATGCAACCTCAGGCTAGTGACTTCACCTCTCTGAGCCTCAGTTTCCCCTCAGTGGGAATCATACCAGGACCTACTCATGGGGTTTTTGTGAGGATCAAGTGGCATATATTAAGGGCTCAGCATCAAACCCATGATGTTAGTTGCTAATACTGAGCAATTATGATGTGCCAAGCATGGCTCTGCGTATTTACATGCCTGTTACTTAATCATCACAACAACCTAGTGGTAGGGACTCCATCACTGCCAGTTCACAGGTGAGGAAGCAACATGGCACAAAGACATGCAGCTTGTAAGCTGCAGAGCCTGGACCTGAACCCAGGCCTTTGTCACTCCAAAGTCAGTGCTCAGCCGATCTGGGATTAATAACTAGCGTTCCCTTTAAAGCTCAAAGAAGGTATATTCATAATCAGAGTCATCCTGCTTTGGAAAGCAAGGGACCTGTGGCCAACCAAGGTGCAAAACTTGTAAGCTTATTTAATGAAATAGAACTGGGTTCCAATCCACACCCTGCCATTTACTAGCTGTGTGACCCTTGGCAAGTTATATAACCTCTCTGAGCCTCGATTTTATCATTTGTAAACTAGGCAGTAATAGATATTTTGAGTACTCAATAAGATGATACCTTTAACGTGATGTGCTGATATACAGTAAGTGCTCAATCCATGCTACTGACAGTTACTACTGTGCTGAGAATGCCTCCATACAAAAATAGACCAGGTAGTTTTGTAGAAGGTGCTTGAGGGGCATGGGTGTTTGGAGGCAGCCTTTCCCTTTGGTGGGGGGCTGTAGGACATGTTCTTCTTGACCATGTCCTACAGTTTCCAGTCCCCCTCTCAGGGACTTGGGGGAGGTGAAACTGCCCCTGACCTTCTGTCCATGCCTGTCCCAGAGCCTCAGAGCAGGTCCATGTGTCTGGGCCTGGGGGTTACGTGTTGGCCGGGAGGGCCCGTCACCATGCCTCTTAGTGACTTTCTGCTGGGTCTTCTCTGATCGGTCACATGGCAGTGGACAGCGGCGGGACGGTGGTGCTGGTCAGCCAGGAAGGGATCCAGAGGCCACCCTTGCACTTCCCCAAGGGGGGGCATCTGCTGCAGTTCCTCTCCTGCCTGGAGAATGGGCTGCTCCCTCACGGGCAGCTGGACCCACCACTCTGGTCTCAGCGGGGGAAGGTGAGTGATCATGGCTGGGGGTGGGGTCAGCCAGGGTGAATGGTCATTCTTGCCCAGGGGCCCTTATGTGGCTTTTCGGGCTCATGCACACCCCATCAAGACCCTCATGCCATGCAGTTGGGGGACAGGTGTGTCCCAGGGACTGTGCATTGGGACCTGTTCTTTCAGGGCAAAGTATTTCCCAAACTGCGCAAGCGAAGCCCTCAGGGTTCTGCTGAGTCCACAGCTTCAGACAAGGAAGATGACGAGGCCACAGATTACGTGTTCAGGATCATCTACCCCAGCCTGCAGTCTGAGTTCGGTAAGTTGTCCTGTTCCTGGGCCCAGGGAGCCAGCCTTAGCTGATCCTAAAAATGAACTAGGCGTTTGGAAATAGAGGACAAGTTAGGTCTGGATTCTGGGGCTAACAGGGGGCCTGGAATCAGGAAGTTTATACCTTGGTGGCCTTGATTTGCCCCCATATGAGAATAAATAACCACTCTTCTTAGCTAATAAAGATGCCATTGGCTGGAAGGTGGCATGGGATAGTGGCAGTGACATGGACTCTGGAATTCACGTTGAACTTGGGCAAGTCGTTTTAACCCTCTGTGCCTCAGTTTCATCGTCTGTAAAATGGGATGTCTACAGCACATATTTCATAGGGCTTTGGGGGGATTAAATGAGATAAGTCACTTGACACAGAGAGAACACTCAAATGTTAGCTGCTATTGTGTTGTTACTATACTTCAACATATTGTTGTAAGGATTTAATGAGATAATGAGGTGATCAATGTAAAGCCCTTAGAATAAGGCTTGCACATAGTAGGCACTCAATAAATGATAGTCAAAGCAGCAGAAGGGAAGCAAAGTGCTTGGCCCTAGCACAGGAGATGATCTGCCTGCTGACTGTCGTGAGACAGATGCTTAGTGAATGGAGATTGTTGCTATTAAGATGATCATTACCATGAACTGTTGTTAGGATTAAGTGAATTACTATTTGAAAAGTTCTTAGAAGGAGGCCTGGCATTTGTTAAGCACTGTATGGACGTCTGTTAAACAAATCAGCATTAAGTTATACACCATTTCTGTTATTTATCCTCTGTGGCCCCCCATTGATCCAATCAGATGGATAATGGCTTGAAGCCTCCCTTTGCTTAAGTGACCTTGGCTGCGCAGTGAGAGGCTCTTTTGAAAGCAGATGTCCTTCCCAGCAAGGTTGAACTAACCATGCCCGGCCACTTAGTGCTCCATCTCTCATCCATTGCTGAGTTGGATTGGGGTGTGAGGCAGGCTTGGCAGTAAGGTCCTACAGGACTTGGATTAGTGCGTTTTCATCCATATATTCCTTCATGAAGAGCCACAGAGTGTCCTGAAGTGTTGGTTAACATGTGCATTCCTGCCCAGGCTGTCTATGCACACAGCCTCACCAGAGAGCTGGTTCATTAGCCAAGGCCAGATGCCCTGTGGCCACCTTCCCAGAAAACTCTCTCCACAGGGGCTCATCCTCCAACAGGCTTTTGTCAGAGCCAGGTAAGATTCCCTTATTTGGGGAATATCGACGTGAGCTTCTTGTGGCTGCGTGTGCCACCAGGACAGACGCTACGATTCAAGGATGCAACAATTCTTTGTGATGGGGACTGTCCTGTACATTGAAAGATGTTGAGCAACATCCCTGGTCTCCACCTACTAGACGCCAAGTGCCAAATCCATCCCCTGCCCACCAAGTGTGGCAACCAGAATGTCTCCAGTCATTGCCAAGAAACTGGAAGCAAAATTGTCTTAGGCTGAGAACTGCTGGTTCAGAGAAAAACTCACATCACTACATTCAACTCTGCTGCTGTGTGTGGGGCGGTGGGGGTTGGGGTGCAGGGGGAAGGTTCAAGTCCCAAAGAATTGGTTCTTCTGGTTGGTTCAGTGTTCTACCCACCTCAGACTTTCCATTTCACCGGTGCTTTTTGTTTTGTGTCTCAAGTTGTTCCCGACCCCTTGGGCAGCACATCCTCGGTCTCCGTGGGCCCTGCCTGGACGGTGGTTCCTGTGGGCCGGTCCATGCTGGTGGTGGCCAGGGGCAGTCGGTTGGCCCAAACCAGATGGGACACCACCCTTCCCATACCAGGCTTGAAGCAGCAGCCCCCCAGTAATGTCTGGGTCTCCCCATCCCTGGGACTGGGTGCCAGCCACCTCTGTCATGTTGTCATTTGAGTCTTGGTCCTAGTGGAGATGGAGGTGAAAGACAAATAAGTACCCTTATGCTGTCCAGTTGGTACCCTGCGTGATGCAGCTTGGAGTGTTGTGGGTTCAGGAGTGAAGGGATCCTCTGGTGATGTCTACAGGGTGGGAGGGGCTGGGGGCAGAGGCATGCATGCCATACCTGGGCACAACTGATCAATGCTTCCCTGAGATTGGCTAAGAACTGGGGCTGTTTTTCTAGAACATTTTACAGGGGCTTGCTGGTCATTTTTGGCCAGCTTATTGGTGCGTTTGCTTGGGAAGATTTAGTGTAACAAGACACTTTTGGTGGCTCCAAAACCTCATTCTGGAGGCAGCTTTCTCCTATGTCATTGGGTAGGAGCTGACCTTGTCAGCCACTGAGCTCTGATGACAAGTGGGGCTGAATCCACAACTTCCTTCCCCTTGGAGCCCGAGGGAAGATGCCAGGTATTACCACTCATCCTTGAGGAAGCATGGCACAACGGTAAATATGCATCCCTCTTAATTTCCTAGAGCAGGGCTTGGCAAACATGGCCTGCAGGCCAAATCCAGCCACACTCTGTACTGCCCATGAGCTGAGAATGGTCTTCATATTTTTTGAATAACTGAAAAAAAAATCAAAAACAGAATAATATTTTGTGACAGGTGATAATGATATGAAAGTCACATTTCAGTGCTCATAAAGTTTTATTAGAACACACCCATGCTCATTTTTTTACATTTTACTTATGGCTACTTTTGCACTACAACAGCAGAGTTGAGTGGCTACAAAGCAACCAAGTGGATCACAAATCCAAAACTATTTTCTACCTGGGTCTTTACAGAAAATATTTTTTGAGCCCTGTCCAAGAGAAAATAATTTTTGCACCTGTCTTGAACTGCTAAGAGGCCAAGAAGTTAAGTATAGAAATTGTGATGTAAATGTCACCAGTATGTTTGTTCTGCAGCATCACAGATCCTGCAGTGTTCTTGGAGCTGGGAAAGAAAACAGTGAGGGAAACTTAAGGGCCATATCCTGGGAGCAGTTGATTATGAATCACCAATGTCCAGGAGTTAGTAGATCAGTCGTGCTTTCTTGGTTTTCAAATGTGGCTGCTATAGCAGAATTGTTTTTGAAATATAGACTTAAGGGATGTATGACCAGGGGGTTTTAATTGGCTAGGTCAGGGGTGGGATACAGGCTTATGGCTTTTTAATAAGCCCCCTGCCCCCATGTGATTCTGGGGGTGGCCAGCCTGCTTGAGACCCATTGGAGCAGCTGGATCAGGACCACGGACAGCACAGGTGACCCTCTTCCTTGTCAGTGGGGGGCTACACTGGGTTCTCGCCCTTGTGTGCCCTGCCTCACCAGATGAGTCAGGCTCCGTCTGTCTCGCCACCAGGGACTCCCTCACCAGAGGGTCTGTCTCTGAGTACTGGAGACCATCTGGCTTCCCCAGAAGCCCCCAGCAGGTCCCCTTCATTTCATGCCAGCCTCCTGTGAGGACAGCTGAATGACAACATGGTGTGAGGCTTGGCCTCCTACTCTGGGATTGGGCCTGTTTTCTTGGCTCTGGTCTCTCTCTGGGTTCTCTTCCACACTCTACTGTCATCAGCTCTGCCCATTTGCTGGGGGCTCCAGATTTTGGTGGTGGCTTTCACTGGATCAGGCGGGCTCAAGAACTTGGGTCAGACAACGATTGTGGTCGCTATTTCCTACTGTGACATTAAAGGACTTTTCCTATCCCTGTGCTGGCCTAGGAGTTATCTGCTTGTTTTGGGGTGAGGCTTCTGTAACCCCCATATGCTCAAACAGGGCTCTTCTTCTACCCCTTCTACTCCCCACAGTGCCCCAGGACCTGATGGATGTCTCCATGAGCAACCTGCCATCCCTGTGGCAACCCAGTACCCACAAATCCTCTTGCTCATCCTGTTCACAGAGTGGCTCAGGTGATGGTGGCTCAACCAATGGCTGCAAACATGAGAGGTATGAGGGGCTTGAGCTGTGGATGGAGGGAATTGGATTTACCAAAGATTTAGAATTACTTGCCTTGCACTGACTTCAGAGGCTCTGAAATCATCCAGATCTAAGTTAAATTCTAGCCTTGTGAAGTCCTAGCTGTTGGAGCTTCCTTACATGGAAAAAGAAGGTATGTCGCAGTAGCAAACAGCCCTAAAACCTCAGTGGCTGTTACAACAAAGGTTTATTTGTCATGCATGCTATGTATCTATTATGGATCAGTTGGAAACTCTGCTTTCTGCACATCAAAGGCCCCGCTGATGGAGCCAACACCATCTTGAATATTGCCAATCACAGTGACCGAGGGAAATGGCTTGGAGGGACTCGAAGCAGCATTTAAATGCTCCAGGTCAAATGAGGCACCTGTCATTTCCACTCACACCTCATGGCCATGTCTACAAGGAGCCAGGAAGTGAAGTCCCCCCATGCACTTCCAGGCAGAAACCAGAAATATTATTAAATGACAACCACACGTCCCTAAATGAGACACTAATGCTTACTTTATATAGCTATTATAAGGACAAATCAAATAATGGTTTGAAGTGGCCAACATGTGGTACATGGTAATGCTCAATAAATTACACGCTATTTTATTGTATAAAGTTAAATCCCAAGATCAACTCTTTCTTTGCACATAGAACTGTGGTCTCTTTGGAAGAAGGACTCAGCCCATTCATGAGAATGGTCTTGTTTCCTACTGACCTGGCCTGGCCTGCAGGAGTGGAATCCTTTTTTCCCTTCTGGGCCTCTGTCCCAATGGGTGGTCAGTCTTCAGCTGTAGGAACATCAAGGGCCGGGGTCTGGATTCAGATCTTTTAAGTCTTCTAAGCCCTGGGAAGGTTAGAAACTTTATCACCTGAGCAGATTCTCAGTCTCTCATCCCAGACCTGCTGAAGCAGAATCTGCATTTAACAAGATCCCAAGACCATGTGTACTTTTAAGTTTGAGAAGCACTGATATAACCAAGAGACTAACAAGTTAATGTGCATCAGAATCCCCTGGGGGAGGAAGTAAAACCTACTGGTGCCTAGACTACTTCCTGGAGGTCCTGACTGAGTAGGTCTATGCGGGGCCCAGGAATCCACGTGGTGGAGAAACTCCAAGTGATTATGGGCTGGTGGTCCATGGACCACTGAAAAGTGCTATTCTAACTTAGTACCCCCTTTCATTGTATCTGTTTACACATTTCTAGTGACAGGGAGCTCACCACCTTGCAGGTAGCTAAGTACACTATGGGACAGCTGTCAGTGAGATGCTCTTCTCATGTAATCTGAGCAAGCCTGAGTCTTGCCAGCCTGAGGGCCACAAAGAGGGTGACTTTAAAGTTTAATGCCTCGAGGTGTACCTGGAGGACTTCTGCCTGCTTTCTACTCAGTGTCCCTGGGTTTTTCTGGTGTCCCTTGGGATGATTTTCCTCTACTCTGTTTTTTTGCAAGAAGGTATAACACTCTCTTCAGCAGCCCTTGTTTTCTCCAACAATGCTGGGGCCTTATTCCTCTCTCCTCTTTCAGCCAAAAAAGCCCCCCAGAATTCCCATGCAAGGAGAATCTATGCGGCATCACCTACTTTGCAATCAGCTAGACTCTGAGTCCCAGTTTGGCTCAGTTTGGTTCAGGTGGGTCACTTCAGAAGTCAGAATTCTTTCTGAAGGTGTCAGAAACCCACTTCAAACTGGTTCAAGTAAAAAGAAAAATCTGCTGACAAGAATTGGAAAGTCCACAGGTGCAGTGGCTTCAGGTATGGCTGGATCCAGATGCTCAAAACAGGAATCTCCAAGGAGACACCTGATTGGTGGTGTTGCTCTTATATCAATCAGGGGCAAAGCAGATGTACAGTCCTTAGTTCATCCTAGCTTGATGCCTGTGTCGGTGGCCAGAGCTGTTTCATGCCTAAGGCACATAAAACAAAACAAAACAAAAAAAAAAAAACAGGAATCTCTGTTTTTTCTTTGGCTCTTGCTTCTGTTTGCCACTATGATGGTTTCATGCTTAGGCAGGCCCTTCTATGCAGTAGCAAAAATGGATCCCAGCTGCTACTGCCTCATATCCCATTGGCTTTGGAACTTAATCAGGGAAAAGAGTGTCTGTTTTCCAGTTATCCCAAAAGTCCCAGGGCTGATTCTCATTGGCCCAGGTTGGATTACATCACCATCTTTGGCCCAATCACTGTGATTCCAATGTGAGTCATGCACTGGGCAGAATCAGCTCTACCCAAACCATAGGGACAGAGTTATGGAGTGACTCCCAAGCAGATAGCAGAAGGGGCATTGATGCTGTATGAGCAGAAATAATACCTCCACAGCCCCCTTGACCAGCTGGCTTTAATCTGCTCCTAGAGATAACGAGTTGTCTCCTCTCCAGGAAACCTGGGCTGTGTGTTGGTCTGCTCTAAGTGTCTCCCTTTCCTCCACCGGCAGGGCTCCCCTGAAGCTTCTCTGTGACAACATGAAGTACCAGATCCTTTCCAGAGCCTTCTATGGATGTGCGTATTGACCTTATTTGCCATCGTGATCTCCAGAGAACATTCATTGAGTGCCTGCTACATGCCATCAATATCAGGGGAAGGAGCTTGGCTCTGGAGTTTGAACCCAAGCTCCTCAATTTCCTAGATGCCTGATTTTAGTGAAGTGATACTAACTTCTCTGAGCCTCAATTTCTTCATCTATAAATTGGAGATAAATATACTTTGATCCTAAGAGAGGGCAGTGAACAATGGGGTTCCTTGGTGGCAGGGGTTTGGTTTAATTGCCATTGCATTCCCAGTGCCCACCTTAGAGTGTTTGTTTTCAAGACTGAATGAGAAGCATGTATAAAGCCCCTGCAGCTAGTGTTGCACATCCATAGGTGCTCATAACTGTGTGTTCCCTTTTCCTGTGGGCAGAAGCAGAAGAGAAAGGTGGCCTGATCCCTTCCCAAGAACTTAAAAATGAAATTCATAATACAAGTACTCAGATTATTTCATTTTAACAGATGAGGAAACTAAGGTACAGAAAGGGGAAAATGACTTGCCCAAGGTCACCCAGCTAATAAGCAACAGACTCAAACCCAGGCTTGCCTGACGCAAAGGCTCTGTTTTTCGCCCCTACTCTGCTATATCAGTTCTTAGCAGGGTTTAGTTCCCCAGCCTTTAG
Source organism: Ia io (assembly GCA_025583905.1). Lineage (NCBI taxonomy): Eukaryota > Metazoa > Chordata > Mammalia > Chiroptera > Vespertilionidae > Ia > Ia io. The sequence continues at coordinate 6,997,092 of JAJQQW010000023.1, read as the reverse complement.
TTCCCTAAGTGTGTGTATTTCAGGATTCTAGAAATATGTTAACACATGCTGCATGGGCCTGTGAAATAGCAGTGCAGGTCCTATCCCTGAGTGCCTGGAGAGGCTGGGAGAGTGTGAGCTCTCCCAGATCAAGGCTTTTGCCTATTCTGTGCTGACCCATCCCCAGTGCCTAATGCAGGCCCTGGCATGGAGCAGGCATTGGGTGAGTATTTATGGAACCTTAATGTAAGAGCTTCCTGGAGGGAGGGGAGAGGGTTTAAAGTGATCTTGAATGATGTCATCAATGATGTGGCTCATCCCTGATGGCAGCTGAGAGCCCAGGTTCTAGAACAAGGCAGTTTGGGTTCAAATCCCAACTCCACACTTCCTAGCTATGAAATCTGAGCAGATGATGAAACCAACCTGTGCTTCAGTTTCTCCATCTATAATATGGGGATAAGAGTACCTGCTGTGGCGAGAATTAAATGAGTGAAGTTATGTAAGCTCAGGTGGCAGCTCCCTGGCACATAGTATGTGCTGTGTAAGTGTTAGCCATTATATCATCATCATCATCACTGTTGATAGGGGCAAGTCCTCAGGCTCAGGAAGGTCCAGGGTCCTCTCTGGGAGTTAAGGATGAGATGGTGGGGGAGATCCAGAGAAAGATATGCAGTCAAAACCAGCAAAAGCCAGTATTTGCTGAGTGCCTCGTGTTCCAGGCACTGTGCCCTCTAGGTGCCCAGGATGGATCAGGTGAAGGTTGGCAGGCATTCTGTTTAGAGTGCAGGGCCATATTTGAAAGCAAACCAGTGCCCTCAGCATCCTCTTGGTTATGGCTCACTGGGACCTTGTTTATCCAGCTCCACTTTTTCTCCCACTCCCTTTCCCTCTGTGTGCGGGTTGGAGGCACCCAGAGGCACAGGGAGCCCACCCCTACTCCGCTTCCAGCCTGTGAGTTAAATACCTTGGATTCTAGCGGAGGTGGTGTCACCCTGACCAAGGTTGAGAAATGTGATAGGACCTCCCCACGGTCACAGAGCAATTAAGCACTCAAGACCCCCTCTGACTTACCCCCTCTGAGCCTAAGCTCCTTACCTGGAAAAGGGGGTGATGAGAACTCGTTGGGTCAGGAGGGTTCAGGAAGACTATGGGCAGCATTTTGGAGTCTCTGAGACAGGCATGGAGGGTTGGATGGTGGGTGATGACTCTTTCTCTGTCTCCTCCCACAGGGCTTGCCTACTGCAGACACCTGTCCACTGTGAGGACCCACCTGTCAGCCCTGGTCAACCACATGATTGTGTCTCCAGACTTGCCCTGTGATGCTGGACACGGGCTGACGGCTGGGATCTGGGAGCAGTACCTACAGGACAGCACAGTAAGGCTTGGCCTGGCTCTGCCTGTGGTGGGACTGCAGCGGGTCGGGGGGCATCTTGCAATCTAAGGACTAGACCTATCTGCTTGTGGGGACTCAAGAACGTTGTGATATCTTTGGGTTCTGCATACCCAAACTCAAGAGTTCTAAGACCCATAGCCTGCTTCTGCCCATTGGGGTGAGGATCAAGGAGGATGGAAAATACACATGCTCTCCTGGAAGGAGTAAGAACCCACCAGTGGCTAAGCATTTATTAAGCACCAGCTGTATGCTCAGTCCTGCATGAGGTGCTATGAGTCCCCAGTGAGCAGGAATTCATAATGCGGTCAAATCTACTTAGAATGATGAGAGGTGCTAAGTTAGAGGGAGACAGCTGATAAAGTCATCCTAGTGTGCCCCCAAATCATTAGTGTATGCAGAACCAGCTACTAATGTTCACTGTGGATTAATTTGCTTTAAAACAGTTTTCTTAGAGCTTAGTTAAGATGAAAAATTCCAGGATAATATTCCCAAATAAGCACAGTATACAAAATTGATTATAAATTAAGTAGAAATGTAAGTTCATTATACTCTGGCTTTTCCTTTTTTTTAATAAAAATGAGTTCACACTAGACATGATCTGCATCTTGTTTTTTTCCACTAACAGTACACATTGAACATCATTTTGTGTAGGTTCTCATAGATGTACCTTTCTACTTTCTGTGTGGTATTCCCATGTCGGGATGTACTGTTCTCCCATTGGTGGGCAGTTGAGGGGTTCCCAGGGCTTTGCTCTTTTATGTCACATTGTAGTAGGTATTGGGTACATATGGCTTTGCTCATTCATGCCAGGTTTCCTAAGGGCTAGGTCTGAAAAGAAGAACTGGATCACAGAGTCTGCCCGTAACTTTCTGTTGACCAAACAACCCTTTGCTCTCCCCTGTCTCCCTACCACAGAGTTACGAGGAGCAGGAGCTGCTGCGCCTCATCTACTACGGGGGCATCCAGCCCGAGATCCGCAAGGCTGTGTGGCCCTTCCTGCTGGGCCACTACCAGTTCGGGATGACAGAAACGGAAAGGAAGGAGGTTGGTTACCCGGAAGGGCATTGGGGTCTTTGGCAACCGATGGAGCCAGGTACTGTGAGGCTGGGGGAGCTCTGGTCCCTTTTGGACCAAGGTGGGGCAGGGAGCTGGGGGGAGCCAGGAAGCTCGAGGCAGCGTTCTCCCATAGAAATACGGCACAAGCCACGGATGTCATTTTTTAAAAATAAACTTTTATTTTGAGATAATTGTAGATTCACACCCTTTATTATCTTCCTTCTCTCCTTCCTGGCACATAGTAGGTGCTCAGTTAATGTCAGTTGAATGTTATGCCATGAATGTTAGATGGGTGCTTCCAGGGCTCAGGATCCCAGGTCAGAGCCACCTGGTCTTCCCAGTGGTACTGGCGTTCCCCAGGGGTCCCAGGACTTCTGGTGACCTTGCATCTGCCCTGCAGGTGGACGAGCAAATTCATGCCTGCTATGCACAGACCATGTCCGAATGGCTGGGCTGTGAGGCAATTGTGCGGCAGAGGGAGCGGGAGTCCCACGCAGCTGCCCTGGCCAAGTGCTCATCAGGGGCCAGCCTGGATGGTCACCTGCACCGGATGATGCACAGGGACTCCACCATCAGCAACGAGGTGATGGGCGGGTCACTGGAGGGAGTGGAGGGTGGGGTGTGAAAGCCAGGATCCTCTCCATCAGGCTGTGGTAGGAAAGGTGAGGGCTGGGTGTCTGGGGCCTGGGGACAGAGCCTCACCCCTAGTGTTTGGGTGGAAGGAGACTTTATAGTTTGACAGACCTAAGTTTGAACTCTAGCCCATTTTCTAGCCCTGGAGCCTCAGGCAAGCACCCATACTTCTGGGCCTCAGTTTCCTCATCTGTCAAAGGGAAATAGTCATTTAGAAGGAAGATTTGTGTGCAGTCTAAAGGAGTAGTGTATATAAAGCACCTACTGCAGTGTTAGACTTTTATTTATTCAACAAATGCTTATTGAGTGCCTACCATGTGCCAGATACTGTCAGGAATGTTCTGAGATATCAGGAATACTTCAGTGACCAAGTCAGACATACCTGTTCTCACAGAGTCTCCAGTTTAGTGGCCCAAAGCAGGAGTTAATTCTCTTCACTAGTGATGTATCAGCTATCATTTTGCTACACTAATACTGCATAATAAGCAATCCTCAAAGGTCAATGGTTTCCAACAACACACATTTCTTTTTTCTCATGAGTGTGTGTGTCAGCAATGCAGTTCTGAACTCTGAAGGTCAACTAAAGTTTTGTTGACCTTCACAGAGCACTCTCACTTGCCTGGACTGACTCAGTTGTGCTCCACGTCTTATCCTCCAGCTGGTTACCTGGGTATGTTCTCACAATGAACACAGATTATAAAGAGATACATACACAAGCTCTCTTTCAGGCTCTGCCTTGGTGACTTTGCTAACATCCCATTGGCCAAAGCAGGTCACATGGCCAAGCCTAGCATCAGAGTAGCAGGAAGTAGAAGTTATAGGGCCAAAAGCACAAATACAGAGAGGGAGTTAAAAAAAATCAGTCCATTCATACAAGTTACTCTGCGTCTAACTAAAACCTTAGGCAGAAGTCTCAAGTAGAGAGCAGTGAAAGATGGGGTTTCCTGCTTGCAGGGGTGGGAGGTGGAGGCCCAGGGGCTGGTGGAGTGGCCTCTGAAGAGGCTCCTGGGAGCAGACAATGAGACCCCCACCCCTTTCATTTCATAGATAGGAACCTGAGGCCTTGAGAGGGGACCTCCTCAAGTCAGGAATAGAAATGAAACTAGACTTCTGACTCCCGCCCCAGCAACCCCTCCTGATCAGTGCAGGGGCTCTGAGCCGGGATGCTGCAGCCTCACCCAGGCTCCCTCCTGCCTCTTTTTCTCTCAGTCCTCCCAGAGCTGCAGTTCTGGCCGCCAGAACGTCCGCCTGCAGAGCGACTCCAGCAGCAGCACACAGGTGACCTTCCCAAGGCCATGCCCCCTACCTGCCCATCACCCTCCCTCCAACCTGGAGCAATAATGGACTTGGATGCCCAACATCTCCGAGTCACTTATGGTTTATTTGTTTTAGCTGTTATACTAGCATTAAAGATTGAGTTTTTAATTATATAAGTAACATGAATCTATTTTCCCTGTAAAAGAGTTAAAATATTATAGAGAAAGCTAAATTGGGCTTTGACTTTCATCATACAAACTTACGTGCACATAATTTAAGTAAAATATTAGTTAACAACATGAGGAACAGGTTAAAGCATATTATATCCATGTAAATTCCTTAGTAATCCCTCTACAGAGTCAACTGCAATGCTTCCTTGTTTCTTTCTGGTTTATTCTATGCATTTTCATACATATAAATCACTTTTTTATTCTTCACAAATGGGAGCATGTATTGCACCTTGTTCTGCCTCACTCCTTTTACTGACTATGTAGTATTCCATCACATGCATGTTCCATATTTGCACCAGTCCCCTGTTGATGAACATTTAGGTTACTGCTGGAAGCAGTATCCATCCTGGTCCATCTGTCTTTGTGCACCTTGTCTTCAGGTGTTCGAGTCTGTGGACGAAGTGGAGCAGGTGGAGACAGAAGGCAAGTTGGAGGAGAAACAGCCGAAGATCCCCAATGGGAACCTGGTGAATGGCACCTGTTCCCCGGACTCTGGCCATCCTTCCTCCCACAACTTCTCCTCTGGCCTCTCGGAGCACTCGGAGCCCAGCCTGAGTACAGAGGACAGTGTCATGGACGCCCAGCGCAGTGCCTCCCTGGCGCTTCGACCTGGGGACAGCAGCGTGGATGAAGGGCAGAGTAGCGAGGCCACCACTTCCCGGGACGAGGCTCCGCGTGAGCAGCTGGCCGTGCAGGACAGCCTGGAGAGTGACCTCCTCGCCAATGAGAGCATGGACGAGTTCATGTCCATCCCAGGCAGCATGGACGTGGCTCTGCCTGAAAAGGAGGGCCCCCCATTGGAGGGCTGGGGGGGCAGCGAGGTGAAGTGCAGCCGGGTGGACAGTGAGGACAACCTCTCAGAGGAGCCCGAGATGGAGAGTCTCTTCCCAGCCTTGGCTTCTCTGGCCGTGAGCACAGCTGCCAACAACGAGACGTCCCCTGTGTCATCCAGCGGTGTCACCTACTCCGTAAGTGTCTAGAATTTTCCACTCAGTTTCCTACAGCTGCAGTAGGGAGGGAGTGTACCCCAAACCTCAGTTTCCACACAACCCTGGTTCATTGCATTTTCCCTATCACAGAAAGTTTACTATGGAAACCCATTTGGGGGAGTGATGATAAAATACTTAAAGAACACAGCCTTAGGGGTCAAATAGTCCTGGGTTTAAGGTGACCAGTTTAGACAAGTCCCTTCATCTTCCTGAGCTTCAGTTTCCCTATCTGTCTTCCTGGGTTGTTTTAAAAATTACTGAGTCAGGTCCTCTGGGCCTGCCACACCGTGAGCACTCGATCAGTCGATGGCAGCCTTGACGATGAGCATCTTGACTTACACGCAGGTCCAGTATCTTTTAAATCTTTGGGTTTGGCTCTTTGGGGTCCTGCCTTAATGTGGAAAGTCTCACTAGATTCCTTACCTTGAGGGTGGGGGAACCACACCACCATTAAATCCAAGCTTAAATGTTCCCATGTTGGCAGCTTCCCTCAAGCAAAAGCCAGCTTTGGTGTTTTCTTGCCTTTTTGGATTAATTTTGGCCTTTAAATGTTCTTTTTTTTTTCTTCCCATATTGAGCCAATGTCATCAGGCTTTTTGGGTCCAGGCATCAGGTCCAGCGTATTTCCAGAATCAGACTTCTGTTCAGCTCTTCCACTTCTTATCCAGTCTTCAGCAGAGAGGGACATACTTCCAGCTACAGTTAGAACTCTCTTTTAGTTTCTTCATCTATAAAATGGAAGTAATACATCCCTGCACCTCATAGGATTGTTTTGTGTTATCAAAGAAAAAAATTAAAAGAATATTCCTCATACAAAGTGAAAGAGGATTTCTTAGAAAACCAACAATAAAAAACAAATCAAACCCTCAGCTGGGCCAGGTAGAGGATGTCCTTAGAGTGTCAACAGGAGAGGGACAGGAGAGGGGAAGGGGAGGGGTGATAACCTCTAAAATTAGCCTCTGAGAGGAGTTGGGGTGTAATTGTTTTCTTCCCCTCCTGTGGGCTGGCAGCCGGAGCTGCTGGACCTGTACACAGTGAACCTGCACCGCATCGAGAAGGACGTGCAGAGGTGCGACCGCAACTACTGGTACTTCACGCCCGCCAACCTGGAGAAGCTGCGCAACATCATGTGCAGGTGGCTGGGGCGGGGCAGGGCTGCATCTGTAGGGGATCAGATCGGATGGGGAGGGTAGAATGTGGGCTGCAGAGAGCCCAGCTAGAACTGCAGCCTCTGCTGCTGGCACCATGCCCACCAGATCTTATTTCAGCCCACACTGACAATATAACGGTCATAGTAGCGTTAATAATAGAGGACATTTATTAAGCACGTACTGTATACTAGGCTCTATCCTGAGCCCTTTACCGACATCATCTCACTTAATCCTCACAACAAGCCTCTGAGATAAGTATTATCCCCCTTTATAGGCGAGGAAATGGAGGCTCAGGGGGTACGGCATTGCTCAGAGTCCTCCAGCTGGGCAGTGGCTGAGCGGGAACTCACCCCCACATCTCTGGGGCTCTGGAATATGTGCTTTATTTTATAAAGCCAAGATCTGGGGCTACTTACTACTTTTCATTAAAAATATTTTTATTTCTAAAAGTATGGAAGTAACCCATGCTGATTAAAAACCTAAATCAACCAAGGAAATCAGTTCATAGATATAAAGAGAAACTTCTCCCATCTCCAGTCATCAATACCACAAGTTACTGCTAATATGTTAGGGAATATTCCTCTAAAGCTATATATATATATAACACATAGATAGTATATTATATGACATACAATATAATATCATGTTTTATAGTGTAAAATTTTTTTTACCTACATGGAATTATACTACATACTTTTTCTACAACTTGATTTTTGCACTCAGTAATGCATCCTGGACTTCTTTCCATGCTACTCGAATTTGATTTGGCAAACTACTATGGCCCACAGGCCAGCTCTAGCCCATCACTTGTTTCTGTAAATAAAGCTTTATTAGAACCCAGCCATGCCCATTTGTTTGCATAGTGCTATGACTGCTTCTGCAGAGTTGAACAGTTGAGAAGATGTGGCCTACAAAGCTGAAAATAATTGTTGTCTAGACCTCTCAGAAAAGGTTTACTAATCCCTGCTCTAGCACATTCTTATTAATAAGCACCACTGCTTAACTATTCTCTATTACTGTCCCCCAAGCAACCAAAATTTAGTCTAGGAAATACAAATATAACGTAACATACTAATGTTACATTAAAATGAAAAAGTACTGGGGGAGAAGGAAGGATAGACTGATTTTTGCTAGGTTATGGCATTGGGAAAAATCATGGAAGACACCATAGAGGTGGTGACAATCGAGATGGACTTGGACAAAATTAGGAAAAACTGAAGAAACCATTTGGCCTACAGGTTAGGGGCACATACCCTGGGCTGAGATTGCCTGGGTTCAATTCCTGCCTCTGTCCTTTATTATTAGGCATATGACTCTGTGTGTGTAACTTATCTCTGCCTATCTCCATTTGTGAAATGGATAATAGTTCTTTTTTTGTATTATTCTGAAAATTAAATGATGCAATATATGTATAGTAGGCTGAGTAAACAGTAAATGATGTGTAAATATTCACTGCTTTCAAGTGGCAGATGGGAATTCAAGACAGAGGGAACTGCAAAAGCACAGGGGCATGAGCATGTGCTTTATTTGTACAAGTTAAATACTTCCCTGTGGCCAGAGAGGAAGAAGTACTGGGAAGTGATGGGTGAGACTGTGAATATGGAAGGGAAGAGACTGTAAATGCCTTGCGCCCCCATTTACTAGTAAGGAGCTTGGATATTGTCTTATTACACAGTGGAAGGCTGTGAAGGTTTTGAGGATTCAGTGACCTCGTTGAGCTAGACTTTGGGAAGGTCATCCTGGTGTTGAGCATGTGATGTTTGAAGAGAGTGAGATTGGGGATGGGGTTGCAGGCAGGAGGTTGAGGGCGTGATCCAGGTGAGGTGGGGAACTGGACCACAGAGGAGGCAAAGGAAGAATGGGTGGGAGAGGCAGGTTGTAAGTGTCCACACTGAGCCCCTGTGTCTCTCTCCTAGCTACATCTGGCAGCACATTGAGATTGGCTATGTCCAGGGCATGTGTGACCTCCTGGCTCCACTGTTGGTCATTCTGGATGACGGTGAGTGTGTTCTCCTGCCCAAGGGCTGGGGGTGCAGTTTCCTTCCTACTGCGGGGACGGGCCGGGGGTGAACTTCACTTTGTGTCAGGACAGGTGCTTAGAAGGCCTGTCTGGTGAACACATCAGGGTCCTCATGAAATAAAAAGTCCTCTGTCCACGATGGCCAGTGCTGAGTGCCAAGTGCCCGCCACCCAGCTAGGCCGTTGCTAGCCACTGATGGTACAAACAGGAATGGGAATGAAAAGAAAAAACCAGGCTCAGATTAGAATGACACGTGACCTATCTGGTCTTTCTCCCAGTAACCCATAATCCCAGTCTTACCATGATAAAAACATCAGACAAATTCCAGTAGAGAGGCATTCTAGAAAATACCTGACAAGTACTCTTCAAAACTCTCAAGGTCGCCGAAACCGGTTTGGCTCGGTGGATAGAGCGTCGGCTTGCGGACTCAAGGGTCCCAGGTTCGATTCTGGTCAGCGGCATGTACCTTGGTTGCGGGCACATCCCCAGTGGGGGGTGTGCAGGAGGCAGCTGATCGATGTTTCTCTCTCATCGATGTTTCTAACTCTCTATCCCTCTCTCTTCCTCTCTGTAAAAAAAAAATCAATAAAATATATTTTAAAAAAAAACACAAAAAAACAAAAACAAAAAACTCTCAAGGTCATAAAAAACAAGGAAAGCCTGAGAAACTTTCATAGCCAAGTGGAACCTAAGGAGACATGACCACCATGTCTACCCTAGATGGATTCTTGGGACAGAAGAGGAGCATTAGGGTAAAATCTGTGGTCTTTAGTAAATAATGTATTATCAGTGGGCCATCAATTACAACAAATGTACCACAGTACATAGAAGATGTTCGTAATAGGGGAAACTGGGTGTGGGCGTATATGGAAATTCTCTCTATTCTCAGTTGTTCTATACATCTAAACTGCTTTTAAAAATAGTCTTTAAAAAAATGAATGAGATCCTACTGTGCCTTGGGAAACCTTATAACTGTCCCCAAAATTACTAGGTGTTAAGAGAAAAAAGGTACCCCTTTAAATAAATTTTTTAAACTGTGGGTTAAACAATATAAAATAGATTTCTTTATTGTAGGACTTCTCAGAGCTTTCTCTTTTCTTTTTGTTTTGTAACGGTACAAACAGCATTTGGTTGCAACAGGAAGTGGAAAAGGAGGGGATACGACAGCTCCAGATCCTGTGGCGGCTTCAGACTCCGTGGCCACCCTTGGAAAGCGAGTTTTTTCTTAATATATGTAGTGACTCTTAAAGCAGCTTTTCTCAACATTATTTTAGCATTTCTTTGCATAACGTCCCTAATATTGACGTTGGCTGTTTTAATACAGAAGTTCCCAGACTTGAGAATTTCATGAACCCTGCCTTGAAATGGAATGCACCAGCATTCCATTGTCCATGTGTTTCTCATTTGTGGTCCAGCTCAGGGCCTTAGACCATCACTTTGGGACCTCCAGTTCCTTGGGCAGTGGTGGAGTTGATGGTTTCTTCTGTGCTCTTTCCCCAGAGGCCCTCACCTTCAGCTGCTTCACGGAGCTTATGAAGAGAATGAACCAGAACTTCCCCCATGGAGGCGCCATGGACACACACTTTGCCAACATGAGGTCACTAATCCAGGTATGATTCAGTCCTATTCAATAATATAACTTATTCCAACTCAACCCAATGGACCTCAAGTCAACTTAATAGCCACGCCTAGTTTAACTCAACTCAGTAACTCAGCCCAGCTGAGTTGAACTCAGAAACTCAAGTCTGCCCAGCCAGCATGGCTCAGTGGTTGAGTGTTGACTTGTGAACCAGGAGGTCAGGGTTTAATTCCTGGTCAGGGCACGTGCTCGGGTTGCGGGCTCGATCTCCATTGTGGGGTGTACAGGGGACAGCTGATCCATGATTCTCTCTCATCATTGATGTTTTTCTCTCTCTCTTCCTCTCTGAAATCAATAAAAATTTTAAAAAAAAACTCAAGTCCACTTAACCTCTGAATTGAACTAAAAAATTTAATTCAGCTCAACCTTAAGTCAAAAACTCAAATCAATTCTACCAGATTTATTTTCACTGAGCATTTGCTCAGTCAGGCTCTATGACCACACAATGACCAAGACATGGCCCCAGCCCTAAAAGGATGTTTGATGGTATTGGTCTTTTTCCTCAAAGTAATGTTTGGGTATATTTTACACACACACACACACACACACACACACACACACACACCCCACACCCCTTTATTGAGATGTAATCCACATATCATAAAATGTACCCTCTTAAAATGTACAATTCAGTGGGTTTTAGAATATTCACAGTTGTGAAGCCAACATCACAGTCTAATTTCTGAAAATTTTCATCCTCACAAAAAGAAACTCCATACCCAGTAACATCAGTTCCTCTCCCCAGCCCCTGGCAACCACAAGCCCACTTTCTGTCTTACACATTTACCTTTTCTGGACATTCCATATAAATGGCATTATACAATATGTTGCTTTTGGGTCAGGATTCTTTCACTTAGCATAATGTTTTCATGGTTCATCCACGTTGTAGCATGTAGTATTTGTTTTTATTGCCAGATAATATTCCATTGAGTGGATATATCTTTTTTTATTTATCGACTCATCTGTTGATGGACATTTGGGTAGTTTCCACTTTCTGGCTATTATGAATAATGTTGTACATTCATGTAAAGATTTTATGTGGACATATGTTTTCATTTCTCTTAGGGGTATATCGATATTCAGCCACACCATTTTACATTCCTACCAACAGCATATGAGGGTTCCAGTTTCTTTCCATCCTTGTCAACACTTTGCTGCCTGTCATTTTTATTATAGTCATCCTAGTGGTGTCAAATAGCAACTCATTATGGTTTTATTTGTATTTACCTAATAAGTCATGACATTGAGAATTTCTCATGTGCTTATTGGCCATTTGCATATCTATTTTGGAGAAATGACTGGTAGGTTGAGGTAGGCTGATTTCTACTTCAAATCCTTTGCCCACTTTTTACTGCACATGGTTATTAAGGGCTGTCTGGTGTCAGGTATGGGGATGGACCATCATTTTTCCAGCTGTCCCCTCTGGTCTGGCCTTTTCCCACAAGGCTGATGCCCACCTTTCTTTCCTCTGACAGATCCTGGACTCAGAGCTCTTTGAGCTGATGCATCAGAATGGGGACTACACTCACTTCTACTTCTGCTACCGCTGGTTCCTGCTGGATTTCAAACGAGGTAAAACTTCAAACTGGGGCCTTGTTCCCAGACTCTTTGTAGCAGAACCTCAGGGAAAAGATACTACAGAGCAAACACTAGTAGAGGAGAGCAGCACCTGTTTATTGAATTCTCATTATCAGTTCATCTACCTATCTTGCAGTGACACCATGCAGTAGTATTGTCACAGTCCCCATTGTACGGATGAGGAAACTGAGACAGAGAAAATTTGAATTCAGAGCTGGGAGGAATAGAGCCAGGACTTGAGCTCCCCTCCTCTTAAGACCAGTTCCCTTCTATTCTATTATGCTGCTTATCAGAAACCAAGAACTCTGAAGTCTTTGGAGCATGTTTCACATGGGACTTAGATATTATGTAGAACACAGTAGATTACTATTGCACTAATTTAGGATGATACTAAGAATAACATCTAACACATACAGAGGTGTTCATTAAGTGCCAGGCTCTCTGCTGAGCCATTTCTATGTATTATCTTGTTAGTCTTTTACTACTGTTCGCATCACCCCACTTAGAGATGAGGAAAGAGAGTATCTAGCCCAAGATCATCTTGATGGAGCTAGAATTCAGACTGAGTTTATCAGACATAGAAAGCCTTGCTCTCTTCTTCTTTTTTTTTCTTTTTAAATTACATTTACTGGAGTTACATAGTAACACTATGTACGTTTTAGGTATACAAAGCCTTGCTCTTAACCATTGCTCTATTCTATCTCTTCACTAGACCCAGATGCAGCAGCCAGTTCTGTGTACAGGGGAGAGGGGAGATACACCCCCCATGGGTGCTAAAAGAGATGGGAGGGTACAGGAAGAGGGGGAGACTGATCAAGGGGTAGAACAGGGATAGGTTAGTGTCAAACTGCACATGCTCAATTCCTCCACTTGCAGAATGTCAGAGCTGGAAACTTAGAACCCACCTTATTTGTTAGCCCATTCTACAGATGGGGAAAACTGAGGCTTTTGATGGTCAAATGGCAGAGTCCAGGTCTCCTAGCTCCTGGCTTGAGCTCTGTCTGCTGCACCAGGACAGAAGCTCAGAGCACAGCGGGCCTGGGGTTTTTCCAGAGGGTGGGCAGCACCATGAGCCCTGTGGCTGACTCTCTCCCCGTGTGTGTGTGCATTGGTGTCTGTCTCGGCAGAACTTGTCTATGATGATGTCTTCTCTGTCTGGGAGACCATCTGGGCAGCCAAACACGTCTCATCCACCCACTACGTCCTGTTCATCGCACTGGCTCTGGTGGAGGTCTACCGTGACATCATCTTGGAGAACAACATGGATTTCACAGACATCATCAAGTTCTTTAATGGTACCCACATGACCGGGGTCCCATCTGAGGGGTGCATGCTTCCAGAGGGCCCCTTCCTGGGGCCTTGGGAGGGATGGAGATTTACTGAGACTGACACACAGGAGGGGCTGGAGGGGGTTCTGCCCACTTCTTGTGTCTCTTTCCATTGGATGAGTCCAACTCTGGTAATGCTGAGGATATGTTTCCCCCTGGGATCTGGCCGAAGGACCATGGGTGTTGAAATCAAGCTCGGGGCAAACCCTGGCTCTGCCACTAGCCAGCTGCGCCCATAGACAAGTCACTTCCCCTCTCTAAACATCTGCTTTCTCATCTGTGGAATGGGGTAACAGTGTCTGCTTCAGAGGGTTGGTGTGAGTAGGAAAAGCAGGCAAAGGAAGGCAGTTGACTTGAATAGAAAGGGTATAGCCTTGAAAATCAGAACAGATGTGGATTCTGATCCCAGCTCTGCCACTCAGGAGTTGGGGAACCTTAGGCAGATGGCTTCTTCTCTCTGGGCTTCAGATCCTGGAGGATGAAAGTGGCGCTAGACCTCAATCACAGAGATGTCAGGAGAGTTAAATGAGACATGAATAAAGCCCATCACATGGTAGCTAATCCATACGAAGGGCCCATAGCAGGAAGCTATTGTTACTACTTAAAACATTTTTTTTTAACTAAATAAGGTTTTGGAAAAAGCAAAAGAAGAAGAAAAGCCATCTCTGACCTTCCCCTGGAAACATCATTATTTTATTTTAGAATAATTGCAGATTTACAGGGAAGTTGCAAAGAGAGTGCCAGGTGTTCCTGATGCCCTTACTCAGCTACCCCCAGTGCTAAGAAGTACAGTTACTGATGGGGGGTGTGCACCCGCTGGGCGTGGCCCACCTTCTCAAGCCTTGCCATTCGGTTGACAACACCACCTCCATTCCCTGTGCCACAGGATTTCCATCCGCTGTCTGGAAACCTAGCTGTGCAAAGCTACGAAGTCATCGACAGGAATGCAACGTAGTTTGTGAACTCACTCACACTAGTGTTCAGTAGATGTGGCCTATTGCGGTGTTTCCCTCTAAATTTTTCTGGGTTCACAGTGGTGCCCTCAGGTACCTCAGCACCCAGTTCGGGAACCTTACTTCCTTTTTCCTCTGCTAAATGACTTCCTTATGATATATGTCTAAGTTTATGATTATTCTGCCTTAAAGATTTGACCATTTTGTGTGGCTCTTGATAACTTTATTTATTTATTTATTTATTTATTTATTTATTTATTTATTTTGCTTTCCGTCTTTCCCTCCCCTTCTTTTGCTTCCTTCCCCTCACACTTCTAAGCATCTACTGTGTGCCCAGCATTGCTTTCTTAAAAAGTTCCCAGGCACTGTATTTGTAGGAAGAGGATGGGAAGAGCTAACATTTTTAAGCATGCACTGAACCAACATCATCTCCTCTGATCTCACAGTAACCTGGTGAAACAGGTACTGTTACAACCCCCATTTTACAGATGAGGAAACTGAGGTCCAGAGGTGCCGGCCTTCCCCAAGGTCTCTGCTTCCAGATCCCTCTGGGGATGAGGTTAGATGACAATGATGGGAAAGCCACAGAGACCCTTCCAGGTGCTGCAGGTGTGTCCTGAGGATGGACACAGAAGGAGGCTCATGAGCTGTCGCCTTCTGCTCTTTCAGAAATGGCCGAGCGACACAACACCAAGCAGATCCTGAAGCTGGCCCGGGACCTCGTGTACAAGGTGCAGACTCTGATTGAGAACAAGTGAGGCCTGCCTCACCCAGGCAGCATCAGCCGAGCTGCCACCTGCCTGTCGTGCCCACTTTTCCTCCCGGCCACCTGGGGAGCGAGGTCCTGGTGTCTGTTTGTGAGCATGGACTTCTGTGCAAAGAGAAGCTGGCCCGACTTTGGCCGCCAGGCAGGTGGGGTCGAGGGCTTGCCCCTTGAGTTCAGCCTTACGTTTTCCTGTTTGACCAAAGATCGCCCGTGTCTGGGATTTCTCCTTGTGGGAATTGTTGGTGGACGGAGGGAACATCTTTGTTCAAGGCCTCCAGACGTCTCCTCTCTTCTCTCCCCATCCCTCCAGACTGTCGTGTCAGATGAGACTTGGGATGCGATTGTTTTGGAAGTTGGTGTAGGAGTCTGTGGGACGCCCTCTGTACTCTGGAAGGGGCCTTTGCAGATGTTCCAGAACAGCCTGGAAGACCGGCTGGCCGCAGGGTTTCTGCACTTGGCACTGTTGCCATGTGGGCTGGGTCATCCTTTTCTGGAGGATGGGGGGTGGGGGAGGGTGTTCTGCACATTGTAGGATGTTGAGCAGCATCCCTGGCCTCTACCCACCAGATGCCAGTAGTACCCTCCTCCCCACCCCATTGTGACAACCCAGAATGTCCCCAGATATTGCCAAATGTCCCCACTGGCTTAGAGGAGGGGCTACCAATGTATGTCCCAACCGGTTCTCTTTCTCCCTAAGCCGCCTGTGTCCTGAGGCCCCTCCCATTTAGAAAAGGCACGCGGAGGCCTCACACTTCTCCCCTTGAGGTGTGGGATTCCGTTTGCTGTATTCTCTCATTTTTCTCCTCCACCTGACTCTGGGAGAGACTTCTTTTCAAGAAGGGAGTCTTCCTGCAGGGCAGAGGGATCCCAGAAGTGTCTGCAGGTGGGAGATAGTCCGGGGTTCTTCTGGGTTCGCCCAGAGCCCCCTATGATCCCCCCAGGAAAGACTGCCTCTCCTTCCACACATTGGGTCTGGCGCTCCCGGAGCTTGGAATGTGTGTGTTGGTGCAGCTTTTCCCCAAGTGCCCTTGCTCACTCAGGACGAAGGAAGAGGAAGACCAGAGGGCAGCCAGGGTGATGTGTGTGTTTGCCACGGTGGCTCAGTCCGGAAATGGTCCCCACCATGGCTTCTCTCAAAGGGTTGCCAGTCCACAAACAGATCCTGAGTTCGGTGGTTTGGCTGCCCACCTGTCCTCCAGGAAAGTGGTCCTGCCCACTGTGTTCTGATAATGCACCGGAATCAGGGGAAACAGTGTCGGGGAACTGCTCTTCCCAAGAATGGCAGGGTCAGGTTTTGGAGATGGCAGGAGACATGTAAGCACAATGAAGCATTGACACGGGGTGCTTAGTCCTCCCACCCTGAGCAAACCAGGACTGGAGAAGTCCCTGCCCTGCGTGCTGGGGAAGCTCTTCCCTCGGTCACAGTGTGAGTCCCCACCTTCCCCTAGTGGGGCTTCCTGGGAGGGACGAGGGCCTTTGCTTCCGAAGAGCGGACATCCTCTCACCCTGGTTCCCCAACTTCCTTGGATGGGAAAAATGTGCGAAAGGCCCCTCCGAGAAAAGTGTATTCTGCCACATAGCTGCTCATTGCAGGGGACGTTTCGTTAGCACGACCCAGGTCCTAGACCCTCTGGTTCTTATTTATTTTTTGACAGACTAGTCACACAGCACAGCACAAGATTTCCTCTCTGCCTTCTCTCGTGGTGTCCAGAGACACGTCATGGTTGTGGCTTGGACTAACTGCTCTCTGTTCAGCTCTCTGCTTATTCAGGTGTCCGTGTGCTGCGTCCTCGTGTCCTGGAGTTGAGTGTGTGGGAGTCGTTCTGTCTGCAGCGTGCCCTTTCTCAGTGTTACCAGCACTTCTTGTAACTGTTTACTGAAGAGTTGTGTCTACATAGAAAGAAAACATATATAAACCGAGAGGTGTGTGAATCTGGGTTGTTTTTGTTTCTGTGTTTGGGGGAATTCTTTTAATTTGAAAGAAAGAAATATTTGTTTCTGAAGACTCCGTCCTCCCACCACAGTGGCTCATAACCCTGATGGACACAAAAGTTCAAGGCAGGTGAATCACTTCGCATACTTATATCTTAGCTGTTCCCACGAGTAATGCCACAGAACAAACCACCCCAAGTCTAGTGGCTTAAAGCAGACTTTATTTAGCTTGTGACTCTGTGTCAGCAATATGGGCTGTGTTCAGCTGGGAGGTTCTTCTGGTCTCAGCTGGACTTAATGTGTTTGTGATCAGCTGGTGGGCAGCTGGGCAGGCTATTGGCCAGCCAGTGGGGCAGACGGGGCCCTGTGTCTCGTGTCCTCCAGCCGGCTAGCTCAGGTTGTTTACATGGCCATGACAGCATTTCCAAGACAGTGAGCAGAAGCGTGCAAGGCCTCTGGAGACCGAGGCTCGAGATTGGCATCAGGTCATTTCTACCATATTCTATTGGTCAGTCACATGGCTGAGTTCAGACTCAGAGAATGGGGAAGTAGACTCCACCACTCCATGGGAGGCTTTGGAAAGTGACATTGAAAAGGGGTGTGGGCCTGACTGGCATGGCTCAGTGTGAACCAGGAGGTCATGGCTCGACTCCTGGTCAGGGCACATGCCCAGGTTGCGGGCTCAATCCCCAGTTTGGGGAGTGCAGGAGGCAGCTGATAAGTGCTTCTCTCATTATTGATGCTTCTAGCTCTCCCTCTACCTTCCTTTCTGAAATCAATAAAAATATTTTTAAGAAAAAGAAAGAAAAGGGGTGTGGATACAGGTGGGGAAATCATTGAGGCCATTTTGCAAACAGTGTACCATGTACCCCAAGGTCCGTGCACAAGAGTGGTCCCCGGGTGGGGATGGTTTCTTGGTTATGACCCCCGTTTCCCTGAGTTCCCATCATAACTGCCGGATAAGGTAGGCAATATTTCACACACCTCCATTTTACAGAAAAATACAGAGAGGTGAAGTGACTTGCCTGAGGTCACAAGAAGCGGTAGAGGTGGCATTTGCCATCAGCCTGGGTACGTGGTGATTTCATGTAGCTGTAAAATGGGCTCTTTTTGCTCCTGAGAAAATTTTATTTGCTCACTTCTGGCATGAGGATGATTTTCTCAGTGTCGCTGGAGAAGCGGATGGTCCTCCCCTGTACTTTGGTCGTGCGGGGCCACCTGATGACAGGCAGGATGCTGGCCAGGACTGCGTTGAAGATGGCGGTCACATAGCCCCAGCCCAGCTGGCACTGTCCACTGAGGTACACAGAGGAGGCTCCACAGGCCTCCTTGGCAAATGGGGAGGCCAGGCCGATAGGGAAAGCCAGCAGGCCCACAATGGTGGTGGTGGCTGGAGATAGCAAGGAAGGAAGCCAGTGTGTCAGGGGCTCTGGGCTAACCTTCCCTCCTGGGACTCCCTCACTCATCCACCCTCCTGTCCACCCGTCCGTCCATCCATCCACCCATTTTTCCCTTCATTCACTTATTTATCAGCCTGACCTTAAAATTTTTTATTAAAGTATAGTTGGCATTCAATATAATATTAGTTTCAGTTGTAAAACTGAAACAAATAGTGATTTCACATTTATATACCTTATGATGTGATCACCACAATAAGCCTAGTAACAGTCTGTCACCATGCAAAGTTAATACAATAACTCTTCTTTCCTTTTATCCACCCATCACTCAACTATTCGTCTATCTACTCATCCACCCATTCAACCATATTCTCATTCACTCATTCTTTCCAGCCCTCTGTCTGCCTATCCATTCACTCATCCAAACATTTAGCCACCTGCCCACTTAGCCACCTGACTGCCTCCCATCCATCCATCCATCCATCCATCTCCACCTTCCATTCATATTCCAATCTGCCCATTTATCCTTATCCATTCATCTACTAAGACATCCATTGTCCACTTACCAATTCATCCACCCACTTATCCACCCACTCATTCATTCATTCACCAGTCTACCCATTCATTCACCAGAATTGTTAGAGGTGCTGTTGTGGGCACTGAGGATGCTAAGGAAATGGGCTGGACACCTCCTCACGTTGGGCACTCCCAGTGCAGGAGAATCAGGTGAACCCTCAGCCTCCCTGCTGCTCCTCAGCCACACCAGTCTCCTTGCAGTTCCCTGCACACCCCTGCGCTCTTGTCTCCATGCCTTTGCCCCTGATGTTCCATTACATGAAATGCCTTTCTACGTGTGACCAACTCCCACTTGTCCTTCCAGACTCAGCTCAGGTGATGCCTCCTCCAGGACATCTTCCTTAACATCCTTCACCCTCCTGGAATTTTTCCTTGCACCCTGTGCTCATCCCTATTGTGCCAAATATCTATTAGTTATACATGCCTGATACACCCCATCCTCACTAGCCACTGTGCAAGCCTGGGACAAATACTCTATCTCCAACTATTGAGCATCTATTCTGTGCAAAGCACCGTGGTAGGTGCTGGTGATATTAAGACAGACATATCCTCACCCTCATGGAACTGACGTTCTAGTGGAGAGAAATTGACAGGAATCAGGAAAGCAGATAATAGATTTCAGGTAGTAAGTGCTATGCAAAACACAAAGCAAGACAAGAAGGAGGATCTAAGGAGAGCTCCTACCTGGAGCCATTGAGGACCTCGCGGAGACAGAGCCCTTAATGAAGTAGGGAAGCAAGGTAAGTGAAGATGTGAGAACAGGATTCCACGCAGGGGGAACAGACTGGGTGTATCTGAGCAACACAAGGCAGGCCGGAGTGGCTGGAGCACGTGGAGCCTGGCAAAGGGGGTCGGAGGTGAGGCTGGTAAGAGAATGGGGAGTTGATCAGGTGGAGCCCCATAGGCCACCATAAGGAGTTTGGATTTTACTCTGTGAGACAGGACGTCAGTGAAGGTGGATAAACCTGTCTGGTGGCAGGATGTGATGTCAGTTTTCACAGGGCCCATTTGGCCAGTGGGTGGCCAACATTCTAAGGGGCCAAGGTGGCAGGCAGCAGAGGGGCCCATGAGGTGGTGGTGGTTCTAATGCAGATGAGAGATGGTGGAGAATTAATTGGGTATGATTGCCATCAAGGCCTGGGCTAGGTCATTACAGAGACTAAGTGTGAGTCAGAGAAAAGCAACTGTTCAGGACAGAAGCACCCCTGCAGTCTCAGAGCTTAGCGAGTGGAGCACAGGCTGGATTTCAGCATCTGTCAGTCCTCTGCTGGCACCCTGTGCAGTACCCACACTGCCCAGCTGTCGTGTGGTGGTCCAGGTAGAGATGATGCAAAGTGGACGGATAAGAGAGAGAAAAAGGGGGACAGACTATTAGGACAGACTATTAGCTCAGGGCAGGAGAGGGTGATGTTAAGGATATCATCCCCTCCGCCCCCACCCCTGACCATTTCTGGCTTGCTAAAGGACCAGGAAGAAGAATCTACACTCACTCCTAGGGTTTATCTCTGAGATTTGACCCAGGAGGCCAGACTCTGCTTACAGGTTTTTCCCTTTCATTCATCATCCATTCCAC
This sequence comes from Ia io, assembly GCA_025583905.1. Lineage (NCBI taxonomy): Eukaryota > Metazoa > Chordata > Mammalia > Chiroptera > Vespertilionidae > Ia > Ia io. Next base: position 6,976,642 of record JAJQQW010000023.1, on the reverse strand, counting down.
AACATGTCTGGACTGCTTACTATGTGACAGTGGGTTTACCTGCAGCTGCCTGCACCCCCCGCATTTTGCCACTGCCCCTCCTTGGGCACAGCTCTCTGGGGGCCAGGACCCAGGACAGGAGGAGAATTGCATGGAAGGCCAACAGGAGCCAGCCTCCCAGGAGAAGCGCAGCTGAGACCTGCCAGGAGGAGAGAGGAGGGAGAGTGTTTGACTGGGTGGGGGGATGGGGGATGTGCCCCTGCATATTGACCAGGTATTGGGTCCTGGAAACCCCAAGAGGTCTGTGCTATTATCCCCATTTTACACGTCAGCAAACGGAGGGCCAAGGAGGTAGAGTCATTTGTCTCAGGGCACATGGCTATTTAGGTAGTAGAGCCAGGATTAAGATCTAGATGTACAACCACCACACCCGACTACCTGCTGTATGGCGGATCACCTTGGTAGTTACCGGTTTTGAAGGCTATAATTTTCCTTACAGGCACTGGACTGGGAGCCCTGCCCCCACTGCCCCCATGGTTGAATTTGGTAATGTGCCTCTTAACAGAGACTTCCAACACCTTGGCTGTGGTTTTCCACCCTAGTAGTGCATAGAGGGTGGCCAGGTAGGTGTGTGCACGTTGTACACTGCACCACTCAGACGCACTGGGATCCTAGATTTGCATATTGATTACAGTAATTCTCCAGCAGATGGCAGTATAGTGTCCTGAAGAAGGGGCCCCTTGTCTTAATTTGTACAAAGGTGCTCTATGGGCTGACAGCTGCTTTTAGAATCATTCTGGGTGTTTGCTAAAATGCAAATAGCCAGACCTGACCCCACGGCTGCAGAGTCAGAGGCTCAGGTCAGGGCTGCTGGTGGTGGTGCAGAACTTGGCTTTGTTTCGCTCACATGGGTTTGATAGTCCTCCTTCCCCCACACCCCAGGTCCCAGTGAATTGATGAGCAGAGGACTCACCTTCCAGGCAAAGTCCGGAATATCATCCAGGGACCTGAAGATCCCACAGCTCTGGTTCCAGCTGTCACCCTGAGGCCAGGAGCAGTAGGAGAGGACGCCAAAGGAGAAGGTGGGCGTCTGGAACCAGGCAGGGGAGAGGAGGCTGAGGGCCGAGATGCAGGTCAGGGAGAGTCCTAGAGCAACCCACACACTGCCCACCATCGTGGCGAGTCAGTGACCTGGGGGTCAATGAGCAAGGTTAGAGATGGAGACAATGGGGCAAGGAGAGGAACGGGGCTTTCAAAGGTGCCCCCCTCCCCCCACTCCGGAGCCAGGGATGTGGTTCTGTGTTCATACCCCAGGTCATCAGACTCCCCTTGACCTCACGATGCAATGGGAGATGCTAACAACTGGAGTGGAGAAGTGGTTCTCCCCAACAAGTCCTGGAAGTAGGGACCCCAAATCTCTGAATAAATGTTAGTGCTTAGACCTTTGAATAATCCCACCCTGCATTGCATGTCATCATCACTGCTCCATGCAAGGCCCGCTCAGTTCCGTTCGTTCATTCATTGTCTGCCCATCAAGCCTTGCGCTGTCCAAAATGACTGTTTCTATCTACCCAGAGGGGTCACCTTTTCTAAGTCACACAAACATGCTGTGTTTTCTAGCAACCACCCTGCCCTTTAACCCCTGCCCATCAGTGACCATTTTAATTATCTAATGTGTATCTTTTTGTTCGGAGGTATTTTTTCAAAATTGATATTGATCAGTATGCAGGTATCTTTCGTTTAAGTAAATGGCATTATTTTAGAAAACCACATGGAGACCCAGAGAGGTTATGTGACTTGCCCAAGATCCCCTGGCAAATCAGGGGAGAACTGGAAATAGAAGCCAGTACTCCTGCCCCTGATTTATAGAAAGAAACACCCCTTCTTCCCCCAGCCATATCCCTACCACTCCTCTTCCCCAAGTTTGTGTCCCTGGGGCTAGATCCGAGAGAGAGAGAGAGAGAGAGAGAGAGAGAGAGAGAGAGAGAGAGAGAGAGAGAGAGAGAGAGAGAGAGAGAGAGAGAGAGAGAGAGAGAGAGAGAGAGAGAGAGAGAGAGAGAGAGAGAGAAGGAGGAGGAGGAGGAGGAGGAGAAGGAGGAGGAGGAGGAGGAGGGGGAAGGAAGGGAAGGACTCCAGCGATGGATGGAGAACTGAGAGTGAACCATGAGGACAGGGAGAGTGCGATAATGGAGTGCAAACTGCTACAAAGGGAAGGTGAGACCCCACTTCAACCACTAACCAGTAAGCACCTCTTAGCATCCCCTCCACCCTTCCCTGAAGGAGTGAGCATGACACCCCTCCCTCACACCCTCCTCGCAGCCCCCTCCAACACACACAGCAACAGAGAGTTTATGACATAACCTCGTGCTGCGAGGTACATAGAGTACCTGCTGTCGAGTTTCCCAAATGAGGAATGTGGATGCCACGGTGCTTCTGGTGGTCCTTGGACATATTCCGATGGCACCTGGACCCAGCCTTCAGTGTCACTCAATCATAAAATGCCGGAATTGTTTAGTTCTCAGTTCTCCTTCCATCCCTCTCTACATCTAAGACTAAGTCTCTGTGGAAGCTGATGGGTCTTAAACTCCTCTCAGGCATTTATTTGTCATCCTCTCTCTCTCACAAAGACGGAGCCCCGAGCAGGCAGCAGAGTCAAGTGGGGACCTGGGGATACAGCTGGACTTCCCTTGTATTTGTAGTGGTGGCTTTGTGTGTGTGTGTGTGGGGGGGGGGGGGTGTTGGCACAAAAGTGATTGCCATTTACCATTAAAATTTATTTAAATAAAAAGGTGAGTCAATATAAAGTCTAACCTACACAATAATAGAGGAGGCAGGAAGGTGGTATGCCTGCACTATCAGTGATGGCCAGAACAGCCCAGAGGGTTGAGCTTATCCAAGGGCACCCAAGGTCAAAAGCAGCTGAGCTGTCAGCCAAGCCAAGGGCCCGTCCTTTTCAACCTTAGTTTCACTTTGGGACGCTAAGCCTGGCCAGCACTTTACACATGGCAGGAGCCCTGGGCTTGGATGCCGGCCAGTCACTCCGCCATTCCCCAGCTGTGTGACTGGGGCAAGTGGCCCCATTTCTCTGGGCCTCAGTTTCTCCATCTGTGAGAGCGGATTAGGAATCCCAAGGGGCAGGTGGCATTGGGTTCCATCACTGAGCAGGGCGATGTTGTAGACAGACCACATCCTCCCCTTCCCAGTGCTGTGACCTTGGGGATGTCCCCTCACCTCTCTGGAAAATGGGGGTGGAGTTGTTGTGAAGGTCAAAAGGGATAAAATCACGTGTGTGTTGCAGGGGGAAGGAGAGAGAAGCCTGGTCAGGTAGGTAGGTCGAGGTTATGTTGCCTAGACTTTATTCCCAGGATTAGAATAACCTCATGGCTGCTATCCAGCAAGTGAGAGGTGGCCCTTTGAATGAAGGAAGATGGATTTGTTTTCCCTCCTCCACCAAAACCAGCCTCTCCTTGAGGTTTGGCAGGATCCCAAGGGGTGTAATTCCAGCCAGGAAGCCGGGGAGCCCAGGCGGCCCGAGGCCCGTGATTTTGCCTCTTTGGCCGTCCCAGTGGCTCTCCGGGCGTTTCTGACCTTGAAAGGAGTTTTGTTCTCCAGATAATGTGCTCAATGTCACCCGGGAAAATCACGCCGACTGTCCAGGTGCCCAGAAGCTAAATGAGGCATTATAACCCAAAACCACATCCGGCCGGGCTCCCCTGAGCGGGACTGCAGCTAAGGGACGCTTGCAAGGGACGGGGCCGTTTCTCCTCCTGCTCAGCACTAACTGTCAGTGGCGGTCAGCTCCGTGGTCGGCAAACTGCGGCTCGCGAGCCACATGCGGCTCTTTGGCCCCTTGAGTGTGGCCCTTCCACAAAATACCACGGCCTGGGCGAGTCTATTTTGAAGAAGTGGCGTTAGAAGAAGTTGAAGTTTAAAAAATGTGGCTCTCCAAAGAAATGTCAATCGTTGTCCTGTTGATATTTGGCTCTGCGGACTAATGAGTTTGCCGACCCCTGGGTCAGCGCTTCCTGGGCACCGCAAGCCCCGAGCTGAGCACGTGGAGCATCTTGTTTCACTGAAGCCTCATGGCTGCTGGGTGGTAAGCCCTGTTGTCTTGGTTCCCGTTTCACAGATGACAAAGTGAAGGCTAATTTTACACCTGCCAGAGCGGTGGACCAGCGACTTTCACCCAGGGTATCGGGCGCCTGACTCTGGGCCCTAAGCCCAAAGAGATATTAAAGAATTAGATTAAAAGGCAAACACCCCAGTGGTTTCCTGGGGCTGCCCGGGCGGTCGCCCTCCCACTGCTGCAGCCAGGGAGCATGGACAGTCCCGGGGGAGCCCTAGTCGGCCAGCGCGGGAGAACTGGGACTTGGGAGTTCAGAGGTGGCTGCCAGTGCCTTGTGAGGTCCCCAAGCCAAGTCCCTCTCTTATCCTGGCTTCCACGTCCTCCTCGGGCAGCTGAAGGGGTTCATCATTTATTCAGCTTACACGTGCCCAGCTCTGTGCGACCCTCACGGATACAGTGTGAACAGAACACAATCCCTGCCCTCAAGGAGCTTAGGGCTTTGTGGGCCAGACAGATAAACAGGATAGAACAAATATGGCCCATCTGTCCTTCCATCCACCCATCCACCCCACCCTCCCACCCATCCACCCAGGAACTATTCTAGGTGCTGGGGATTTAGCAAAATGACTGCCCTCGAGGAGCTCACACTTCTGTGGGGAAGACAATAAGAAAAGAAGTCAACAAATAAGGGGCCAGGTGTTAATAAGTGCCAGAGAAAAATGAGCAGAGAAGGGGGATGGTGAGTGATGGGGCATGGGCATGGAAGGCTCAAAGAAGGTGACCTTTGAGCAAGAGCTGAGAGAGGCAGCCGTGGGCGTGTGGGGGAGGAATATTCCAGGCAGAGGGAGGAGCAGTGCAAAGGCCCTGGGGTGAGCGGGTGCTTGGCATGTTTGAGGAAGCAAAGGCCCAGGTGACTGGGAGGAACGAGGAAGGAGGTGAGTGGTGGGCCTCATTGGCAATGGAGATCTCTGGTTGTGATTTCTGAGTGAGTTGGGCAGTCAGCCGATGGTCATGAGCCAAGGAGTCACATGACCTGTCTTGTGTTTTAAGATGGATCTTGCTGCTGGATGAAGAGTAGATGGAAGGGAAGACAAGAGAGAAGCAGTGAGGAGGCAGCTTCAGACAGGTGAGGGGCACTGCTGGATGGGGTGGAGGGGCAGAGAGGAAGGGCAGGGCAAGGAGTGGATGGAGTCTAGATCTTTGTTGAAGGTCAAGGGTCAAGCCAGCCGGAATTGCTGATGGAGTGGACTTGGAGTGTGAGAGACCTTGAGGAGCCAACGATGCCCCCAGGGCTTTTGACCTTGGCACCTGGGACAGGGGAGCTGCCATTACTGAGACGGGTAGGCAGGGTTGCTAGGAGAGGGACAGGTATCTGAGTGTGATGAAGCCTAAGTGAAGTTTGAGGTGTGCATTTCACCAGCCCTTCGATAAACAGAAGCGAAAGGCAAGCCCCACACCGAGAGAAGGCACAGGGCCGTGTTTGGGGCAGGCACGGAGCAGGGGCACCTGATCCAGCCGGGGGCACGTGATGTCCAGGCTGAGATCTGAAGATGGGCAAGTCGGACCAGGGAGGACTTTAACCTGCATCCTTTGTCTCCTCCCAGTGAGTGGCACAGCCGAGTAAGCTGGATTTCTGGTTCTGTTTCAGGCTCTGTTACAAGTTGGCTGTGTGAACTGGGTCTCATTAGGCAATGTAATGGCTTAGAGCCTCAGTTTCCCCATTGCAATGCAGTGAGTCTTTGTGTGCCTTCACCCCCTCTCTCCCAATTCATATGTTGCAATTCTAACCCCCAAGGTGATGGCCATAGGAGGTGGGCCTTTGGGAGGAGGTGAGGCCATGAGGGTGGTGCCCTCATGTGGAATTAGCACCCTATAAAAAAGACCTCAGAGAGCGCCCTTGCCCCTTCCTCCTTGGGAGGCCATCATGCACCAGGACGTAGGCTCTTCCCAGACACCAGGTCTGCCTACGTCTCATCTTGGACTTGCCTCCCAGCCTCCAGAACTATGACCGCTAGATTTGTGTTGTTTACAAGCCACTCTGTGGTACTTTGTTAAAGCAGCCTGAACAGACTAAGACACCCACCTCCAGAAGGATGGCCAAGTCCTATACCAGCAACTTAGCCTTTCAGATGTGATGGATCTCTTTGAAAACAGGATTTAAAACGCTGGATGCATTCCCCCATGCAGGCTCGTGTACACACACACACATACCACATCACACACACACACACACACATCACACACACACATACCACATCACACACACACACACACACACCACATCACATCACACACACCACATCACACACACACACCACATCACACACACACACATACACACACACACACACACACACACCACATCGCACACACAATAGTGTATGTAATTTCCGGGGCTCACGGACCCCTGAAGCCCATTATGCCACCTGGGTAATACTTCCCTCCTGACCTCAGAACACTCTTGCTTCCAGACTCACCGCGCTTCAGGTCAAGCCCCTCTACCGTGGCCTCTTCTGCGTGGGCTCCGGTGTTAGGCTAAGTCTGTGACCTCGTGCGATGTCTCCTTGCCTCTGAGGGAAACGCTCAGGCCGGTGAACAAAGCCCAGGTGTGTGATAAGCTGGGTGTGTGTGTATGTTTCTTCCCACTTCATTCAGTCAACAGCCTTTCATTCTAGGCTGTCTGGTGGGCTGGGCAAAGAGGGTAAAGCCAGCCCCAAATCAAAGCGGGGCCAGGGTGTGGTGTTTCTGGGTGGAGAAGGCATGAACAGGGATTACCACTCCACACCTAAACCTCAGGGTGGACCTTCTTGCCACTGTGCTCTCTCCCTTTCTGCCTTGGTCATTCTAGTCCTGCGAACAGATTTACGTATTTCTCTGGGTCCTGAGGCTCTCCTCTGCAGGCTGTGAAAGTTATGGGCACTGCATCTAATGAAAAGTCTTTACCCCAGCATCCGGCGTAAGACTTGCAGAACGGGTGCTGGTCTTGTTTTCTGCTATACGCGATGCAGATGCAACTCCAGCTGGCTCCGGGAGCAATGGGAAATGCATTGGGCTACATGCTGGAAATGCTGTGGTGCCGCTTTAGGCATGGGCAGCAAGCAGCTCAGGGCCTCGCTCACTCTCCATCTCTCAGCTGTTTTCTGCTGGGGTGGCTTCACTCTCGGGCACATTCTCCCTCACGGCGTTGGCTTCTGGTGGCTCCAGGCTGACCTTCTGAGGCTTAGCAACCCCAGAGGGAACATTTAAAAAGCTCCCCTGCACATAGTTGCAGCAAATATTGTGATGAACTCTCATTGGACAAACTTGGGTCACATGCCCACCCCGGGAGCCAATCACTGTGGCCAGGGAAATGGGATGTTCTGATGGCCAGACTTAGGTCCTGCACCCTAGGATTGGTATTGAGGGCGGGAGATTGGGGACCGGGTGGGGTGTCAGGAGGTTCATTCACCCCACTGGAACTATATGGAGTAAAAGGTGGGGGTGGGGTGGTTTTTAGGAGGAAAACCAAGGTGCTGGTGGCAGAGGTTGGGGGATGGATGCTGGGCAGGCGAGAACCAGAGGTGTCACTGTAATGCTGGAAATGCTGGGTGACAAATGAGCACGTACCCGTTGGAGGGTTCAGTGAACCATGAGACGGAGGTTCAAGTCCCAGCTCTGCCACTACACTTGGGTGACCTTGGTGAGGGCATCTCTGCCTGTCTTAGCCTCCATTTCTTCACCTATAAAATGAGGACACTTGGAATAGGTGATTGCCAGGGATTTTTTCCCACCCGTTCAGTCATTTATTTATACATTTTTTTCCCTCCCAATTAATATTTGTTCAAGGGCTTGGGAGTGAGCCCGAGCTGTTCTGATGTTTACTCGCTGCATCAGGCTTGACTGATGCACCTGGTCAGGTGTGCTCAGCTGTGCCCTTCCCGGGCACCCAGCGGCACTGGACGCCATGTGGTCTCTGCTTGCCTCCCACCGTGGGTGGCCTGGGCCAGTTGCTGCCGTCACGTGGCCAGCTCCGCCTAAAGTGGCATGGTCTGAGTTACGGCCCAGCCTCCCCAACTGTCGTCCAAGCCACCCTGACCGGAATTCTTGGCAGGGGAGGGGAGGACCTCTTGGCCTCTTCTTCCAGACTCAGGTGAAGAAACTGCCTTCCCTTTTGGATGTCCTAAGGCTCAGGTAACACCACGCAGAAGTGAGAAGCAGTTGGGCTCCACGGTGACTAATAGTGAACAGGAGATGGGACGCGCTGCAGATGAAGTTCTTGCCCTTCATCCCTGCAATGTTTCCTGTGGCTTCTGTGGAGACACCCTGAGTGACAGAACTCCCGGATGTGTTTTTTTGAGACCCTGTGGCCAACTCAGTAAGGCATGATTTGTATTTGTTTTTCCTCCTTCCATTGCCTCACAGTCCCCTTTCCTTCATTTCTGTTGGTTCCAGATTACATCCCCAGTAAAGCATTAGCATAGAAGTTTTGCCTCAGGCTCTATTTTCTGGAGGAACTCAGAGATGCTGGCTGTGTGACCCTGAGCAATTTACTTAACCTCTCTGAGCCTCAGATCCCTCATCTGCAAAGGGGAGATAATAATAGAGCAGCTATTATAGGATTGTTCAGTAAATGATAGCTTTCATTAGTATCATTACTGTGAACCAGGTGCTGGTTGTATCATGTGAAAACATTTATTCAACATTGAATTCCAAGAATATTTATTGAGTGTCAACTGTTCCAGGTTCTCTGCTAGTCTCTGCTCCCAAGATGCTCACAGTCTAGAAAGTGAGGCAGAGAAGTAATTGGGCAATTGTACTATGGTGTTATCAGTGCTTGAGAAGAGGCAGGGGCTAGGCATGGTGGTCAAGGATGGTAGGGATGCTTCTCAGAGGAGTTGATGTTAAAGCTAAGATCTGAAGGATTTGAGGGAAAATGTTTCAAAGATTATATTGGCTGTCATTATCAAGAAGCAGGTAAATTACAGGAGAAACAAAGTGGATAAATATATGCTGGCCAAAACCCATGAATATGGTCTTTGCCAAGGAGTGTGTGGGTTACTGTTCAGTATGGGAACCATAGCCACATATGCCTATTTAGATTTAATTAATTAAAATTAAATGAAATTTAAAATTCAGTTCCTCAGTCACACTGGCTGCATATCAAATGTTCTGTAGTCATCTGTGGCAAATGTTACAGCGCAGACATAAAACATCTCGTGTCATTGCACAAGTGCTATTGGATAGAACTGCCAGAGAGTCTGAGAAGAGTCAGCCAAATCAGGACAGACTTCCTGGAAGAGGGGGTTGAAGATGGCAGACAAGGGGTTCTGGGAATGTCCCTGGGTGGCACTGTCCTCTATCATTAGGAAGAGAAAAGCCAGGACTGGGAATGGGGGTGGGGTGTTGGCTCTGGAAACCATGTACAACCTGACACCTTCTTGGTCAGAGTATAATCTCTGGGTGTGTGCTGGCTGGCAGCCTCATGCCTGGGAGAGAGGACACAGGAATGAGGGGGGAAATCAGCTAAGGTGGGACTGCCAGGAAGTCCCGCCTCTTCTGTGGCCAGGAGGACTCTGGGAGTTGTAGTTTGGTACCCCTCAAAGCTTGACAGGGGTAAAAGAGTTGACACTGGGCCTTTTGGGGATTAGAGTTGCGTTGGCGAAGCTGGTCAGGGCTGGGGACACAACTGGGTTTGGGGTTTCCGCAGGTAATGTCAGTAGGGAGGCTATCTTCTCTCTCCCATTCTTAAATTCTAGGATAGAGGGGAGATGCCAAGGTGAAGGACTAAGTTGGATGTGGTGTTGAGGGGCATTCAATTAAACAGAACCCTCAGCCCACACATTCTGGTTGACTGAGATTTGCCCAGGAAAGATAGAAAGTTCCCATGAGGTTAGAGAGGAGAGGCAGCAGGTATTCATTCTATCAGACCATTCTCTGACTCCTGCCACACACACTTCTCCGTGGGAGTGGAAGTCGTATTTAAAAGCCATTGAATTGGGCCCCATTGATCACTGTGCTCAAGACATCCAGATGATAAAGAATATTCTGACAGGGAACTTCCTGCTCACCGAGGCTGTAAAAGGGGGGTGGTGATTGTAACTTCAAAAGGATTGCTGTGCAGATTCAGTGAAACAGTGGTGTGGTGTGTATGTCCTGTAACAGGAGTTCCCTTTCTACACACACACACACACCATACACATAGGAGGTCAGAGAGCTCCCTGCCAGTTCTCCTGAGGCCACACAGTGATGTTCTTTTCCCCCCTCTCTAACGTTATTGTCTGACTTACAAAACGTACATATGATTTTAGGACCTTCCGTTACTCATGCTCCGTATGTTTCCCTAGAAACACTTATCACAAATGCAATTAAATTTGTGCAGTTACTGTTTACAATGTGTGTAAACTCCACCAGTGCCTGGAACTTGCAGGCTGCTGCACCACTAAGTCCCCAAGCACCCAGCATACAGTAGGTGCTTAGTACAGATCTATGGAATGAAATGAGTAAAGGATAGCAAAACTGGCATTTTCCATTCAAGAGCGACCTCCACCGATTTTCTCAACTTGTCTACACGCCTCACTCCTCAGCCCCCACTTCAACACAATGGCAGAGACTGGTATAGGGCAGGCGCCCCAACTTGGGGAACTCAGGCCAGGCTCCCGGCCCTGGGTGCAGTCTCCAAGCTCGCCACCAGGGGGCGCGAGCGAATCGCGCAGACCCCGCCAGCTCTCTGGCGGGCGTGCGGTTCAATGGGCGAGCCTTGACCGAGCGCCTCCTGAGGTTCCCGGCTGCATTAGGCTCTCGGGGGGCGCAGACTCGGCGGCGCGTCAGTGTCCATTGTGGGGGATCCGGGGAATCGCCCAGGGAACGGTGGCGGGACCATGAACAATATTCCGAGTCGGGCACGGCACGTTCCGGCCTCTGGGGCCTGGGGCGTTTCCCGGAGGAGTGTCCCGGGAGGACTCGCGACCTCTGACCCGCCGGACCGTCCTCAGGCCCCCGAGCCCGCGAGCCAGCGCGGGTCCGGCGAGTCACGCTCCGCCCTGGGGCTCTCCGCGCAGGCGCCGCCCGCCGCGGTTCCCATGACGACGGGGGGCGCTTCCCCGCCCAAAGCCCCGCCCCCAGCAGGCTAGGCTGCGCGGGGCCGCGGGCGGCGAAGGCAGGTGCTGTGGGCTGCGGGCAGGTGGCGGCGCGCCGCGGGCCGGCGGTGACGGCGGCTCCAGGGTAGGTTGCGCGGCGGCCGCGGGGCGGGGGTGGGGGCCGGCCAAATGCCCCCTGTCCCGGGCCATCGAGGGGGCTGGGGAGGCTGCGGCCGGCGGTGGCCACTAAGTTCTGCTCGGCTGAGGCCCCGGGAGAAAAGTTGGCAAAGTTGGCCGGGGAAGAGGCGGGGAGACCCAGTGGATCTCCCCGGGCTCCGGGTCTGCGGGGAGGGGGCGATCCCGATTTGGGACCGAGGAGATCTGTTTCCCGAGACTAGGGAGTGAATCCCGCGGGTAGGTCCCGCGCCACCCGGTTGAAGATCCCAGAAGGGGTCGGGGGCCGGCGGCCTGGGGTTCCACTCGGTTCCAGCCTGGGGGTGACGGTGAACGGTGTTTGGAGGCTAGAATCTAGTATCCTCCCCCCCGGCCCCCCTCACCCCTCGCGCTGGTCCAAGAGGAAATCTGGTGGTCGGGAGCTGGGGGGTCGCTGCAGATCCGGGGTACCCAGCTTGGAGCTGCTAAGATATGGACGTCCGTGCGGGTTGGAGACCCAGGAGGTGGACACTGGGGAACAGGGTGCCGAGCGAAGCGGAGCTCCGGGCAGAGGGATTCTGCGGGCAGCCGGGGCCCAGGAGAGACCGCGCGCCGGGCCCGCGGGCGCCCGGGCTCTGGACGCGCCCTCCCCGCCCGGCCTGCGCTCCGCTCCTAACGCCTTCCCAGGGCTGAGGCACCCTGATCGGTTTAGGGCTCCGGCTCCCGAGCTCCCAGGCGGGTTCCGTCGGTCCCCACCCCTCTGGCGGCGCCGCCAGGGGCTGCAGGCGGGGCCCTAGGGAAGGGAAGCGGCGCATTGACCCCCCACCCAAGCCTGACCTTTCCACACCCTCCTGGCACACACACTCTCCTCCAGCCGGGGCGCCGCGCCCTGAAACCCTGCTCGGAGCCCCGGAGCGGAGTGTGCGACCTCTGCGGTTCGCCTAGGTGGCCAAAGCCTCATGCCGCTGGACAAGTTTCTCTCGCAGGGAGCAGCCATTACCTTCGGAGAGGAAAGGGCTTGTACCTGTTGCACAAAGACGGAGCTTTTTCTTTTGCAGCTTCTTTGTGACCTTGGGCAAAACTCTTAACCTCTCTGAGTTCAGGCCTTTCCTCTGAGCAAAATCAGGTGAGGGTGGGGACCACGACCCTCCCTCTTCTCCGGCTGGAAAGATGATTAGAGGGTATGATAGGCATGGAACAGATCCTAGTGGGCCCTCATTTGTGACCCCTCCTCTCCCACATCCCATCCCCTGTGCTTCCTCGGCAGTGTCTGAGGGAGGGCTCCAGGAACCCAACTTGTTGCCTTTGTAAACTGCAGAGGGTTAGAGAGATGTTTAACTTGGTCTTTCTTCCAAAGGGGTTGATTGCCTCTAACTCCCCACCACCGCACCCTCCCCACCCCACCCTCCTCCAGTCCTTGTAGTGAGAAGCTCTGGGGTTTGGCTAATCAGTAACCAGGGCCTTTGGACAAGGCTTCTCCCTCGGCCCAGCTTTCCCTTTGCTGATCCATCGAGGCTCCAGGACAAACATGCATTCACCCCCAGACACAGGCATCTCACCCCAGGGACAGTTCCTGGGGGAGCTGTGCAGACACCAGCTCCTGTCCTGGTGGTTTTAGGGGGAATCCCTAAAGGTGTTTTTTAAAGGATCTACATGTTCGACAAGGGTGCAATTACCTGAGAGGAGAGCCGGGTTTCAATACAGTGTCTGGGCACATGTTTCAGTTGGGCACGTGAGCTGCCTCATTTAGTCACGTGTGTGTGTGTGTGTGTGTGTGTGTGTGTGTGTGTGTGTGTGTGTGTAGCACCTACTATGTGGCAGTCACTATAGATGTGCTATGGCCCAGGGCAATATAGGATCTGTCCTCCTGGCATTACATTCTAGCTGTGGAGTAATCAGCTTGCCCTCCAGTCCAGTGAGGCAGCTGTGCTGGCTCTTGATGGGGGTGCAGCCCTCACCCCAGATTCTGAGGCTGGAAGGGCCTCTCGTTCCCCTTGGAGATTCTGGGGGCTGGCTTTTGTTCAGGGCTGACCTTGGCAAGAGAATAGAGGATCCCACTGTCTGGCCCTGAGCATTTCTCCCATGTCAGCATCACCTGTTTCATCTCTGATCCACTGAGAAAAAGAGCCCCTGCAGAATAGTTTAAATATTCATTCATTCATCCATCCATTCATTCATCCATTCAACAAGGACTTCAAGACACTGGCAGTCACATCCTTAATGGAGGGGTAAAGCTTTGTGAGAGGAAGCAATTGTTTAGAAGGGGGCAGTTGTGATAATGGGAGGAGGGGCTGATGCCTTCAGGATGGAGGTTGTGGGGTGGGGCGGGGGTGGGGGGTGGGGGAAAGAGGTCCAGGGTTTAGTTATTGGAGAGCTTGCTGTGGGAAGAAGAGGTTGGTGTTAGGGTGTTAGGGCCTGGGAAGAGAAACAGGGATAAAAACCTGGGAGCTTTCCTGAGAAAGCAGGGATGGAAAGGAGGGAGCCAACCAGGGAGGTTTGGAGCCAAATCCTGGCCCTGCCCCTTCCTGGCTGTGGTCTTGGGCAAGGTACTTGTTTTGAGACTCGGCTTCCTCATCTGTAAAATGGGCCCATGATAGGCTTGTCATGTGAGTTCTGTGAACCAGTGCATGGAAATGCTGGGCAGTGTCTGCACTGGTCTGTGCTCACTGAACAATGGGCATGGTTATTAATACAGTCTGGCACTGGGATGTGTTTCAGGCAGGATGTGTGCAGAGGTGGAGGGGGTGAGGGGGGTGGCCACAGGTGACACTTGAGCTGAGTTTTCAAGAAGGAGGCAAGGAGGAGAGAAGGAGCAGTCCAGGCAGAAAGAGCAGCACAGGCAGAGGCATAGCTCATTTGGAGAATTACGCATTGATTGGTATATCCAGAATGAAGGGGGTGTTGAGTGAATATAAGTTAGACCATCTGCCACTAAAACTCTCTTTACACGTCCCTGCCCCTCCCTAAATACCCAAACAGGAAGGCTTTAGCAAGTTTGGGATAGAGAGGAAGACAAGTGGATGGCTGTCCAGGAGGTCACGTTCCTTCCCACACTCACCCATCCAGATTATAGAAGTGTGACCCCAGACAAGCCACTTCCTTCTTGGAACCTCAGTTTCTTCTTCTGTAAAGTGGGAGGATTGGAGAGACTATGGGTAAAGCACATAACAGAACAGCCGCTTTTCATTGATTGATTTTGAGAGAGAGAGAGAGAGAGGGAGAGAGGGAGAGAGAAAGAGACAAAAAATATTGGTTTGTTGTTCCACTTTCTTATGCATTCATTGGTTGATTCTTGTATGTGCCCTGACCGGGGATCGAACCTGCAACCTTGGCTTCTCAGGATGACACTCTAACCAACTGGGCGACCTGGCCAGGGCCTGGCCTAAGCTCTTTTAAAAGTATTATTTATTGCCTGGTCTGTGTGACTCAGTGGTTGAGCATTGACCTATGAACCAGAAGGTCATGGTTTGATTCCTAGTCCTAGCACATGCCCAGGTTTGGGACTTGATCTAGGAGGCAGCCAATCAATGATTCTTATCATTGATGTCTCTCTCTCTCTCTCCCTCTCCCTTCCTCTCTGAAATCAATAAAAAATATTTATTTTTTTTGTGCTTTTTAAAATTCTCCCCATCAAACCTAGGTGATGCCTGCTTTTGGGACCCTTGGTTTTGCGGCCTATGAAACTGCCACTCCCACTACTCAGACTCCTGTCATTCAAAAGGAAGCTAGCCGCCTTTGAGTTGAGGGATACACGTGCACAACATACACTGTTTCCTTCAGTGTGATGCATATTTGATTGAACATCTTCCCGGGGGCAATTCCAAAGAGCCCCAGTCCTCAGGAACCCGCCCTCAGGAATCTGGTCAGTTGGATGGGAGGGAGGGAGGGACAAAGCGAAGTGAGGCAGCATACACACGGTCTCACATGACCCCTGGAGGTAGGTATCTCTGCTACCTTTGTGAACTGCTCTGATAACGACCTTGGAAATGTTCTATGGCCTTGTCTCCATTAAGAATAGGAAATACATCCCCAAAGTGTGATCTTTGGGTGTTTACATGACTGAGTCAGATGTGATACACACCGTATTTGTCTATCGCTCTCTTTCCTGTCTGTTTAGTATTATGAAAATAACATGTAATATGTCCCCTAAGCATGAACTCTGGATGTTCACGTCACTGAGTCAGAAGTGATGTACTCACACGCTGTGAAAATAACACATACCTGGTAGCATACCAAACACTTCAAAGATGGCAAAAATGATATTGTCTTAAGTGAAGCGTGACTTTCCCACCCCAGCCCTTATCACACTCTGCTAATTGTCTAAGTGATTTTGCATCCACGCTGGAGCCAGACAGAGGGAATTGAATCTGGGTTCCACCCCTTATTGGCTGTGTGACTTTGTGCAGGTGGCTTAACCTCTCTGAGCCCCAGTCTCCTTGTCAGTAACGGGGGATAATGAGGGATCCTGCCTCGGAGGGGTGCAGTGAGGAGTAAACAAGAGGGGCGTGGTACACGGCCAGTGCTCAGGCCGTGTGCATTGCAGTTACCACCCTTGTTGTTTGTGGCGGTCTTAGTGGACTTGTTATTCTCACCTCTTCCTCCTCTAGCCTTTACACTCCCAGAAGGCAGAACCCCTGTCTGTCTTCATTCACTCCCGTTTCCTCCAGTTAATCGTGGTGGAATAAACAAATGAATCAGCATATGCAGACGTAGCCTTTTCACAGCAACCGTAAAACAATAAATTTCGCACTTAAGTTAAAAATAGATTTGGGCACGGTCCCATTTCCGAATGTGTTGACTTAAGCCCACTCGTTTAGAAAGCTGAGCAGCGCTCCAAAGCACGAGGGTGCTGTTCGCCATGGAGCAGATCCCCCGTTGGCTGACATTGAGTTGTTTTTTGCTATGACGATGTAGCACTGCAATGAACTTCCCTGTCCGCGTCTTTGCACACTCACTGCGGTCGATTGGAGGGCAGATATCAGGATGGGGAATTTTATCCCAGGCTGGGATAAAGCCCGTTTAGAATGGTGATCTAGCCTGGAGTGGTTGTACCTTTCACACTCCCACCAAGGCTGTGCGAGAGAGAGAGAGAGAGAGAGAGAGAGAGAGAGAGAGAGAGAGAGAGAGCGAGAGCGAGAGAGAGAGCGCCACCCCATTTGTACATTTCAGTGAGAGCGCACAGTGGATGGCTGTGTCTTATCAGTGGCCATGGGATACAGCCTCTGGCGTGGCGGTAGGGAAGGCTATAGTTCCTGCAGGCAGCAGGTTTTGTAGCTCTTTGTTTTTAATCCAGCTGGCTGGGGACTGTGTCTTGGAAGATACTTGCCCATGTATACACAAGTCCACGTGCTTCCTTCTGGAGATACGTGGTCCTTGTATTAGTCAGATTTTTCTATGGTAATGGTGCGTAACAAACGTCTCCCAAATCGCAGTGGCCTTTAATAGCGAGCATCGGTTTCGTGGCTGTGGGTCTGCGAGTTGTGGCTGGGCTTGGCCGGCAGGCTGGACTCCAGTCTTTGGGTTCATGTCTGCCCCGTGTATCTTCATCTTGATACCCAGGCTGACAGGCAGCAGCCGGCCAGGGAGCTCAACGGGAACCTGCAGTGCCTCTGAATGCCTCCACTTGGAACTGGGAAGGTGTCACTTCTGACCTCATTCTGTCGGCCAAAGCAAGCCACGTAGCCATGCCCAACATCGGGGAGGCAGAGAGGGAGTCAGGATGTATTTTCTGAGCAGTTGATACAGCCTGCCAAGGTCATGTTTCTGACGGGGCAGCATGGGTCCATGCAGGGGAGAAGGGTCTGCCCGGAGTGGTGGTGGGAGTCGTGGCATGGGAGTTGTGTGGGACACATCGGAACAGGGCTCTGGGTAAGAAGACCTGGTTTGAGTTTATGATCTGGAATAGGCGGTTTGCCTCTCCGAGCCTCAGTTTCCTCATCTGGAAAATGGGAATAACGCATTCTATCTGACAGAGCTGCTGTTAGTGGGTAAAGAGGTGCTTCATGCCTGTGACATGAGATGTGAAGGGGAGGGATGGTCGTCTCCATGACGACTTTTGCTTTGGGTGTGAGTTACAGCTCCTCAGGCGGTGGCACCTGCAGCCGGTGGAGTGGGAGCACACGGTGAGGCCAAGGGAGGCTGCCCAGGAGACAGACCTGGGTTCAGATCCCAGCTCCGCCCCTAGGGGTCATGTAACCTTCCACCAGTCTCATCGCCTCTCTCAGCCTCAGTGAGTTTGCCTGTTTGTAAGGTGGATACAGGGTGCTTGTGTCATTAGCGGGAAGGACTTGGCATGAACTAGATGATAAATAAATGGTGCCTGTGGTTGTGGAGCTAAGTGGGTCCTGGTTGGGTGGAATGAGGAATTCTGTAAAATTGGGTATTGGTTTTGCAGAATTGGTTGCAGAATTAAGACATTACCCAAGAACCCTTGTGGATATTACTGGGGACCCAGATCCAGACTGCCTGGGTTCAAATCCCAGCTCCACTACTTTCCAGCTGTGTGACCTTGGCCTGGGCAGTAAACCTCTCGATGCCTTAGTTTCCTCATCTGTACAATGAGAGTAACAGTAGTGTCTGCCTCATGAAGTTGATGCACATTAAATGAGTTAATATGTAGTACCTGGTAATGAATGGATGTGCATTAGCTAGTTGTGTCATTATTACTAACTAGAAGCCCAATGCACGAAGATTCGTGCAAGAATGGGCCTTCCTTCCCCTGGCTGCTGGCACCGCCTTCGCTCTGGCTGGAGCCACCTTTTCCCTCCCACCTGGAGCCGCCTTCCTGCTTCGGCCACCTTTCCACCTTCCCACGCTGCCCAGAGCCCCGGAGCGGCTAGGGTGGTGCAGAACGCCTGTGTTGTTGCCATGGCGATGATGCAAGCATCCGGCCCGGCTGCTCGGTGCCTGCAAATTAACCTGCCATCTTTGTCGGGTTAATTTGCATACTCACTCCTGATTGGCTGGTGGGTGTCACGAAGGTATGATCAATTAGCATGTTACTCTTTTATTAGTGTAGATACTGTTATTAGACTGTGAAAGCCCCAGGGAAATTGCTTCTCGTTCTGGGAGACACCAGGGCCTTGTGGGGAGGAATGAGGAAGCAGATGCTTTTTATTTATTTATTTTTTACTTTTTATTTATTGAATTTAGAGAAAGAAAGAAAGAGAGAGAGAGAGAGAGAGTTATTTATGCATTCTCTGGTTGATTCTTGTACGTGCCCTGACCGGGGATCAAACCGGCAGCAACCTTGGCATATCGGGTCAATGCTCTGTGCTCTTAACCAACTGAGCTACCTGGCTGGGCCAGGAGGCATATGCTTTTAGAGCAGGTGCTTTCCTCTTCTGTTGTAGCTGGAGGGCCTGTTAATGGGTCCCTCATTACCTGGTCCTCTCCCCAGAGCAAGCCTTACTAGCCAGGGAGGGACCAAGGGCCTCAACCAGCCACTCAGCACCCTTGAACCTGAAGCCGCTGCAGTCCAGCCGGGAAGAGTCCGGGGAGCTCTGCATGTAAGGGACAGTCACACTGTTCCCGGATGGAAGCACCTAGCAGGCTTCAGGGAGCCCCATGATTATGGGACTCTGCAGGAGGCCATCGACCCAGGTGCGGGGTTAGAAGTCACCCCTCCTTCATTCATTCGTTCATTGGGCAACATTTTATCCCGTGTCAGTTACGTGTCGAATCCTGTGCTGTTTCGGGGGAAATGGGATTCTGCTGGATGTCCGGGGTGGCTTCTGAAGGAAGCTGGGTCAGGAGGTTGAGAGTTCGGAGTGCACAGGGGTGGCATTCCTGTGTGACCCTGGGCATGCCACTTCACCTCGCTGAGCATTTCCTTGTCTGTGAAGTGAGTCTCAGATGGGCCAAGGTGTCTTAAGGGGCGAGAGGGGACAGCCTTCGACTTCTGTGTTGCTGGTGGCTCCTGTCCTGGCCCCTGTGCCTTCAGAAGCTTGAAGGAGAGGACTGAGGCTGCCTTGCCTCCGTCTGCTGAGGCCTGGCTTTTGAGAGCAGGAACTGTTCTCCACTGTAGAATAAAAACAATAAGCAGAGAGTATCCATTCTGTCCTAGGTACTGTGCACATCATTGTTTTACTTCATTCTCATGTCCCCATTTTACAGATGGGAAAACTGAGGCTCAGAGAGGGAGTTGCATGCCCAAGGCCGCTACTGGGAGGAGGGAATGTGGATCTGTGCAGCCCGACCACAGCCCCTGTGCCCTGACTGTCTCTCCCCAGTGGTGAAGCAGGGCAGAGCTGGACTATCCTAGTGTTCCGTCCCATCTCCACCACATCATTGCTGTGTGACTTTGAGCAAGTGACTTTGCCTCGCCGAGCCTCAGTTCCCATCTACAGAAGGAAGATGCTAAGATTTCCCCCCGTGGGGTCATTGTGGGATTAGGTGCGTTAGCTGCCCATGAAACTCCTAGAGCCCTTCCCTGTAAAAAGATCAGCTGGTGTTTAAAAAAAAAAAAAAAGAAAGAAAGTGTAAGTTATACCAAAGAATTGCTTTATAAATTACAATATAAATCTTTCTTGTTTGCAGTACTAGCAGAAATAGTGGCAGTAATAATAATTTGCATTGGCAGACTGCTTCTTATATTCCAGTTCCTATGATACATGGCTTTGTTCATTTTATCAGGTCCTTTATCAAGTCCTTTCTTCATCCTATAAAGAAAGGTGCTAGTGTTGTTCCCACTTTACAGATGAGGAAACCGAGGCCCCAAGAGGTGAAAGGCGTTGTCCAACTTACCAGCTAGTGGCAGGCAGGGAGCCCCAGAGCCTCTGTGCTGAGTCCTGCCTGCTGGGGGCACAGCTGTCTTTTCAAAGGCTCCAGGTCAGGGCTGCGGCTCCCAGCCGACTGTGGTATTTCTTTTCTTTTTTGTTTTGCTTCCTCAGTGATGAAAGCCCTTTCTGGGGACCATCCTGTTTATCCCCCCAACACGGGGAGGCCCTGCCTGGGGAAGGAAACTCGGAGTGTGCGGGACCTCCCAGCAGAAGGAGGCCAGCCAGCAGGCGCATTGGGTACACCAAGGCCGCCCTGTGAACTCCTGCAGCCCCGCCTGTCCGGACACAAAGCCTGGGCCTCGATAGGCACTGTGCCCGCCGAGCCCCGCCCAGTGCCCTGGGCTGGGCCGGGGAGTGACTTGGTTGGGGAACTCCAAGGGCCCTTTGGCCTAGGACGCTGGCCAAGTGTGTCTCTCCCTTTCATTTTAGGCCTCAGCACTGGAAACCTCTTGTCTTTGATCCTGGAACTGACACCTGCATGCCAGGCGCTATGCCTGGCCTGGGAAGGGCTCCTAGGTCACGGGGAGAGCCCAGGGGGTATTGGGACGGTTCTGATACTGAGTGCTAGTACCAGCTTCTCTGCTGTGTGTCCTGGCGTAAGCCCCTTCCCCTCTCTGGGCCCGAAGAACTGGATGAGTAGATCCCAGAGCCTCTTATTCCTGCTACCCCTTCTGGGAAGAATCAAAATTAGCCGTTTGAAAGGTAGGACCTAGAAAACCACCTTTCTCCAAGGGCTTACTGTGTGCCAGGTCCTTAGCTAGGGAGGTATTGTGTATACATCTCGTCAGTCCTCAGAGTTGGTATTACTAGCCCCCTTTACAGATAAGCAAACTGAGGCTCAGAGACGGAAAGCCCTCCTTGTGTCACTCAGCTTGAGGTAAGAAGTGGCGGAGGCTGGATTTGAACTCAGGTCTGCTCCCTGCAAACCTAGACCTCCCTGTAATAATAACTCAACTCGGTCAGTTCCCTTCTCCCCACTCTCCCTGGAATACTCTCTCTCCTCAGAGTTTCCAGTGCGGTGTGACCTTGCCTCTGTCGGGTTCGTTGATCATTGTCATTGTTGTTATTTATTAAGCACCTCCTGTGTACCAGAGCCAGGCCCTGGTGTCAGAGCTGCCTGGGACACAGCTCCTGCCCTCATGGAGAGTTAGATGGGGGGTTACAGAGCAGCATGCCCAAGGCTGTGATGTGGCGGGGGGCGGGGAGGGCACTGGGATGGGGGGCACATGTTCTCCTGGAAGCAAACCCCCTTCCCTTGCCACACTCAGGACTTAGATGAGACTGGGGAGCTCGGCAACCAGCAGCCCACCTTCCCGGGAGGTGAGATACTGGTTACTGTCCTTGGAACTCCGGAGCGGAAGTGACAGTGCTTCCAAGTGTGGTCTTTCTCCAGATGCCCAATCCCAGCCCCTCTTGCCTCTCATTCTTTTAGATCATGAAAAGGAAGGGGCGGGGGGAGGGGGTGGGGGGAGAGGGCGGGTGGAGGCAGCAAAAGGCTTTGGAGGAATTTCTGGAATGCCCAGCATACTGGCTGACCCAGCAGAGCAAGGGTGAGCCATCTGCCCTGGCTTTAGTCGGGGTCAGCTGGGTGTCTCCCGGGGCTCTCTGGGTGTCACCCAGGTCCTGTTCTGAAGCCCGAGTCACCCCCAGGAAGGTGGCTCTTCTGTGGACCGCAGCAGCTGCCTGCCACCAAAGTCACTGCCTGGGTTCGAAGCTGCGCAGCCCCGGGGTCACATCTTGGCATGGGGGTGCTGGCGCCTGCCTTTCAGCCTGGCCAGGCGCTCTCAGCGAGGTCACATGGTCAATGTTGGGGTGAACGGCATGGCGATGTTGGATAAAGCCCCCACTGTGCGCACTCCTCCCTCTGGAGCACAGTGAGGGTCTTGTACCTTGGTGGGCCCTTCTGCTTTACTCGCCTGTCACCTGCATGCCTGGCACGTGGTGGCTCATTTCATTTTCCTAATTAATAATCTTATTCTCTTTTTATTACAATACCTTCACAAGATAATACATTTTCATTGCCCAGCATTTAGAAATCCAGGTAAATATAAAGGGGGAGGTAAAACTCTCAGGAACCCGTATTAAAGATAACCAGTGCTGATATTTTGGAATGTGATTTTCAGACCTGTCAGTCATGCCAGGCATGCGATTGAGAGGTGTCAGCAGTGCATCTTGGGGTTGAGAATGCGGGCTTGATTCTCAGGGGGCTTGGAATCAGATCCTGGTTCTGTAACTTCCTAGCCGTGTGCCCTTGGGCAGGTCCCTTCCCCCTCTCTGAGCCTCAGTTTCTCCTTTGTAAAATGAGGTTGCTGTGAGGGTTGCATGAGTTCATGTCCGTGACGTGCTCAGAGAGGTGCCCTGCACGGAGCGCGTGCTTCGTTCTCACTAGCGTTTTACCGGGATGTGTGCTTTTCCTTGTTTTGCGCGGTGAGAGTGCTGTCATTTACATCCGGGGGAGTTGGACTTCAGGTTGGGAGGACCCCAGGTTACCTTCTCCGGGCAGGTATCTCAGAGCTGGGGGCTTGCTCAGCCCGGGAATGCTGGTCAGGTAGTTCGGCCACACCAAGCACTGGGGGCGCCCACAAGCCAGGCCTGATCTTTATCCCTCAGGGATGCTTCCTGTCTCCGCCGAGGCCTGAGCATTGTCCAAGTTAAAGCTGCTGGGACCCAGCGGGCTGGAGGTGGCCCCTGTAAGACGAGCTCATTGGGCGCCTTCCTCCACCCCTCCTGGCTGCAGCAGTGGCTTCAGGAGGCGCAGCCACACCTGGGAAGAGTGTCTGTAAACTAGGAAGTCATCCAGACACCAGTGGGGACCCGGACTTGCCAGGGAGAGGAAGGGGCTCATGGAGCCCGGTTTTCAGACGTGAGGGTGCAGTTGGTGACATCCATGGGGGCGGGGGGAAGTGATGCTGCCCTTTACTAGCTCTGTGACCATGGGTAAGTGCTACAGCCTCATCCATCCTCAGTTGCCTTGTCTGTAAAATGGGACGAATCCAAGTAGGTTTCACCTTATAAGGTTGTTGTGCCACAACATATAAAGGCTCCAACACAACCAGGTACATAGTCAGGGCCCTCTCCCCTTCCGAATCCCTCTCCCCCCCTTCCTCCACCACTTATTCATAACAATAACACTGTCAGTCCCTATGCTAACCCCTTGCTAGGCATCATCTTGTTGAATCCTCATAGTACATCAGAGTTGCCATTATTGATACTCCTGTCCTGCAGTCTGATTCCGCGTTGCGTGTATGTTTAACCAGGACTTCACACTTGAGTGAGGACGAAACGCTCAGCACACAGTAGGTGATCAAGAAAAGGCAGCCTCAGTGCTGACTCGTCTTATTTCTGCTGGTGCTGCACAGAGCCGTTTGCACCAGGAGCAGCCCCTCGCCCACCCGACGTCCGAAATGTGGAGCGTCCGTCCCTGTGCGTCCTCTTCAGGGGCCGACCTTGGGGAACACGATCATTTCACAGTGTTTACCAACACGGAATCATTACGACGTACCCCCAAAACTAACATAATGTCATGTGTCAGTTACACTTCCATAAAAGAAGTGTACACTTTTAGGGAAGTGTACAATTCAGTGGGTTTTTTTAGCATATTCACCGAGTTCCGCAACCTTCACCACAATCAGTTTGAGGATATTTCTGTGACCACAAAAAGGAATTCTGCACCCGTTAGCCATCATTTCCTTGTTTCCTCTAATTATGCCAGTCCTTGGTAACCGCTAATCTACTTTCTGTCTCTGTGGGTTTTTCTGGGCATTTTATATACATGGGATCACACAATATATGGCTTTTTGCGACTGACTTCTTTCACTTTTCATAACGTCCCAAGGGCCATCCATGCTGCGATGGGTATCAGGGTCCCATTCCTGTTCCTGGCTGAATAATATTCCATCGTGTGGATAGGGCCACATGGGACTCGTTTTTCAAAACTTAACACACATCTTTTTAAAAAAATATATATTTTATTGATGTTTACAGAGAGGAAGGGAGAGGGATAGAGAGTCAGAAACATCGATGAGAGAGAAACATCGATGAGCTGCCTCCTGCACACTCCCCCACCAGGGATGTGCCCGCAACCAAGGTACATGCCCTTGACCGGAATCGAACCTGGGACCTTTCAGTCCGCAGGCCGACGCACTATCCACTGAGCCAAACCAGCTAGGGCTTAACACACATCTTACAAGGTGTTCCATGTGCTGGTTACATTTGCTCTAATACACATGGAGATGCATCACATAAAATACAGCGGATGTGTCAGGGGATCACACACCCCGTGCTCTGCTGTACCGGGAACCTAACCTTGTAAAGCAATGGGCTGCCTGCAGGCGAACTGTGTGCTGTGTGGTTGCTATGGTTGGGTGTGTGTACAAGATGTTTCCCGTTGTGCCCTGTGAATGAGACACTCATTCTGCTCACACGGAGGAGGGATTCTAATCCCTCCTCGGTTCTGCTCCCGCGGCCTCCTCGTCCGAGCAGTAATTCCCCGGCCATGCTCAGTTTTGACCAGCATTTATTGCCCTCGCCCACCCATCTATGGGGCTGAAAGTGGGAAAGTGCCCTCTTTGTGGATCAACCACGGTGGAATATTGTACTTTCATCTGGGACCGTGGTCGGCAAACTGCGGCTCGCGAGCCACATGCGGCTCTTTGGCCCCTTGAGTGTGGCTCTTCCACAAAATACCACGGCCTGGGCGAGTCTGTTTTGAAGAAGTGGCGTTAGAAGAAGTTTAAAAAATTTGGCTCTCAAAAGTAATTTCAGTCGTTGTACTGTTGATATTTGGCTCTGTTGACTAATGAGTTTGCCGACCACTGATCTGGGATGTCCTCTGGATGGCCCCACCAAAGTAGGCAGCATCCCTTTTTGCAGATGAGAAAACTGAGCCTCGTAGAGGGCGGTGAGACAGGAAATGCAGGCAGGACGGGCGGAGCTGGGATCCAAAGTCCCTGCTCCTTTCATCTGGCCTGCGGTGCCCCTGGGCACTTGGCGATGACAGTGCTGACTCACTGGCAGAGGTTGGGAGCTCTGGCTTATTTGCTGAGTCGTGGGGATGGTTGTGCTGCTACATCCACACTCCCCTGGAGTCAGAGTGGGCTCGCTGCTTGGCCGGCCCTGGGGGACGTGGCCAGCAGTGGGTGAGCAGCTTGGCTGGGGCCTGAGCAAGGTCACTGATCCCTGTCTCCAGGGCCCCTGATAGCCTGCTGCTCCCTCTCTCTCTCCTGAGCCAGCGGCTCGAGGCTCTTGGCGCTGCTGCCACTGGGGATGCTGAGCCGGCGGCCGCCCCTGGGGGAGGATTGCTTCACGTTCGTTCGCGTTCCCTGTCTGTGCAGCAGGCAGCAGAGTCCCCAGGGTCGGGCACTGGATCCGGCCCTGACAAGGCCGTCTGGGTCTGTGTGCCTTTCCTTTGGAAGCGTTCCTTTCCAGGGGAGGTAACAAAGGGCTTGGAGAGGACGAGTGTTTCATTCGAGGCCACACAGCCAGCCGGGAGCCGAGCCTGAGCTGGGACAAGATGTCAGGATTCCTGCTCCTAATTTGCGCTTCTTCCCAGGCAACACGCTCTCCGCCCCTCCCTTACCCCCATCCCTTCTCCCCCCACCTGCTGGAGGGACCTGTCCTTGCTGCATATCCCCTTGTCCCCCCCCCCCCCCCCCCCCCCCCCCCCCCCCCCCCCCCCCCCCCCCCCGCCAGCAGATGTGAGCTGGCTCAGGCTGCAGAAGCTCTGGAGCTGTCTGGGTGGAGCCCAATACCCTCTGGCCACCTGCCAGGCTCAGGCACTCCCCTGGGTGACACCGGCCCACAGGGCAGGTTGTGACATGAAGACGCTTCAGCACCCAGCACTGGGTGGGTGGAGGAACAGGTCTGGGCCCTTCTGCCGCTGGTCCCCGCACGCTGGAGCCCACCGCTGGCAGGGCCCGGGGGCCGCCTGCCTCTGGACAAAGCCTTAGGGGGGCCCTGCCCGTCGGAGGTGGGGGTGGCCGAAGTCCAGCCCAGCGAGGAGGGCCCCACAAAGAGACAACCCCGAGTGCCAGTCCTGCCCCTGGACAAGTCCCGTCCCCTCCTGCTTCAGTTTCCTCGTCTGCAAAACGGGTGTGATTGTGAGGCCTGCTTCAAAGGACTGTTCAGGACTGGGCGTGTAGTAGGTGCTCAATAAATGGCCCTGTCTGTGGGGGAGAGGATAGAGCCGAGCAGGTAGGTTCTTGTGTCCAGTAAACCTGGGTTCAAGTTGTTAAAATTGAACTCGGGGCAAGTTCACGCCTTAGCCTCAGTTTCCCTTTCTGTACCGTGGGACGATAGGAGGACCAACCTGTGAGGACGGAGATGCTGACGTTCTTATTAGTGCTGGGCTTGTCTTCGGCAGCTGTTATTTTTTTAAAGTTGATTTTAGAGAGAGAGGAAGGGAGAGAGAAACTTCGATTTGTTTTTTCCACTTGTTTATGCATTCATTGGTTGATTCTTGTATGTGCCCTGACCGGGGGTCGAACCCACAACCTTGGAGTATATCAGGACGATGCTCTAACCAACTGTGCTACCCTGCCAGGACCGGGATGTGTTTCTTTAAAAAAAAAAAAAAATGGGGCGGGGGGGACCAGCAGGTCCATGAAGGTAGGGGGATGGACAGTGTGACTCCTTAGAAGCCCTTCCTGTCCTGGGATTCTGGATGAGATGTTTGGTCCAAGGCCAGGGACTCTGTGTTCTGCCTGCTCTGGGCACTTAATAAATGGGCTGGTGGCCTGGGAGAGGCTCGTCGGTCAATGGTAGGCAGGTTCCACCCCCAACTCCCCTGGGGAACATTTTCCACGTCTGGCCTCCTGGAGCCTGTGGGTCGGGGACAGAAAGGCCTGAGTGTGTTTGAGACCCCCTGACCCTGTGGCCACCTGCCTCCCTTCACCCCTGGGGTTCCGGTGAGGCCCAGGGGCCTGATGTGCTGGTAAGTTGGGGCCATGGACTGGCTTCTCACCCTTAGATTCATAGGGGCATGGGGAGGGGGAGCAGGGGGAGCTGAAGCCCAGCCAGCCGAGGGCAGAGGGCCCTTGGCCCTGGCCTCTGTCCTCAACGCGTTTAATTTCTCCTCTTCCCTACCCGTGGGAAGTCTTCATTCCTTACTCGTCAGTGGCACCTGGCACTGAACTAACCACAAGGCCAAAATCCACCCCTGTGGGCCCACGTATTTGTATGCGTGCCCTCCACACCCGAGCTCCAGGCCCCCACACTCCGAGCTCCAGCCCTCCACACCCGAGCTCCAGCCCTCCACACTCCCAGCTCCAGCCCTCCACACCCGAGCTCCAGCCCTCCACACTCCGAGCTCCAGCCCTCCACACCCGAGCTCCAGCCCTCCACACTCCCAGCTCCAGCCCTCCACACCCGAGCTCCAGCCCTCCACACTCCCAGCTCCAGCCCTCCACACCCGAGCTCCAGCCCTCCACACTCCGAGCTCCAGCCCTCCACACCCGAGCTCCAGCCCTCCACACTCCGAGCTCCAGCCCTCCACACTCCGAGCTCCAGCCCTCCACACCCGAGCTCCAGCCCTCCACACTCCCAGCTCCAGCCCTCCACACCCGAGCTCCAGCCCTCCACACTCCCAGCTCCAGCCCTCCACACCCGAGCTCCAGCCCTCCACACTCCGAGCTCCAGCCCTCCACACCCGAGCTCCAGCCCTCCACACTCCCAGCTCCAGCCCTCCACACCCGAGCTCCAGCCCTCCACACTCCCAGCTCCAGCCCTCCACACCCGAGCTCCAGCCCTCCACACCCGAGCTCCAGCCGGCTGTGGGGGGATGGTAGAGACCACCACAGTAGCATAGCTGTTAACACACGTGAACCGGGCACTCTGCTAAACAAGCACGTGGTTTCATCGTTGTAACTCATTTCATCCTCTCAATGGCCCCAGGAGGCATGCATTTATTATTTTCATACCCATTTTGCAGATGAGGAAACTGAGGTACAGAGGAACCAGGCAGCTGGGTCCAAGCCCTACCTTTAAAAGAAGTATTTATTTCTAAATTGCAGTGAAATATACATTTGTCATCTTGACTATTTTTAAATGTAAAAGTGGCATTAAGTACCTTCACACTGTTGGGCCACCATCACCACCACCCATCTCCAGAAATTTTTTCATCTTGCAAAACTGAAACCCCATCCCCATTAAACACTAACTCCCCATCCCCCTTCCCTCAGCTCCTGGCAACCACCGTTCCCCGTTCTTTCTCTGTGAATTTGACTACTTTACATACCTCGCATAAGGAGAATCATACAGTATTTGTCTCCTTGTGATTGGCTTATTTCACTTAGCAGGATATTATTGATATTGTAGCACCTGTCAGAATTGTTTTGCTTTCTAAGGCTGAGTAATATTCCATTGAATGGAGATGGTACTTTTTTCTTTCTGCAAAAATTTTGATTGTTTCATTTGGTCCAATGCATGGGCGAGGGCTTCAGGGTGGTTAAAAGAATGGCTAGTAGTTTCGGGAAGAGGCTCAGGTAAAAGCCAGACCCCAGGGGATGCAGAGGGGCCCCTCCAAGGCCTCGGCTCCAAAGGCTCCTAGTCCTGCTTGAGGGGGAGCCTTTCGAAGAGATACTCACCCAGCCCAGCCCAGCCTGGGGGCCGGCCAGCCTGCCAATATGAGTCAGGTGTCGCCCATCTTCTTGATGAGTTTCACCCGCTCACCCTGGAAGTGGTTCTCCAGGAAGTCGCAGAGATGAGGGTCTGCGCGGGTAGAACCCAGGGCCGGCAGCTCCAAAAAGGCCTGGTTCAGGCTCCTCTCCGAGGCCAGGGCGGCTTCCCTGGCGTCCTGAGTGCTGCCCACTCCTCTTGGGGAGGCTTCAGCTCGTCCTGGAGAGAATGCGGCCCCCGCGCTGGGTTTGCATCTTTAAGAGACGCTCATTGCCCTCGCGCTGCTTCTCCGCCAACTCGTGGGAGAAGCGGCCCAGGCCCTCGAGAGCCACATCTTCATGGCGAAATGGAAGCCCCGAGAGAGGTAGGTGTGGGGGGCCCGCGGAGGCAGGTTGGCCAGACGGTTAACCGGTTAACCGCAGCCTCCACCTCGGTGGAATAATTCTGCCAAATTTGGGAGCTCGTGGTTGTTCGGCAATAAGGAGTTAAGGTTGAAAAAAAAACAAACGCATGGTGTGTTGGCTGGTCCTGAGGTGGTTCTGAAGGTGGTGACTGGATAAGACGCAGGAGAGTAGAGTGGTCAGAGGCCAGAAGGATGGGCGTCCCTGGGTCTGTTCCGTGCAAACACCGTTGAAGCCAGAGACAGACCCGGGACCGCCGAGGGCACTGCCCGCACGATGTGTTATCCATTTCTCTGTCCATGGACACGGGTTGCTTTCACGTTTTAGCTCTTGGGAACAAATTGGACATGGGTGTGCCAATATCTCTGCTTTCAGTTCTTTGGGGTCTATACCCTAGAATTGCTGGATGATATGATTCTATATCTAGTTAGTTGGGGGACCTCCAGACTGTTTTCCACAGCAGCTGCACCATTTTGCATCCCGTCCCCCCAACCCCCTCCCCGGCAGTGCACCAGGGCTCCGGCTTCTCCACTCGGCCAACCACTTGTTATTTTCTGGTCTCTGATACCAGCCGTCCTAATAGGAGTGGCTGGCGCCTATTTTAATGGGAGAGTCTTAGGATCGGTATCTGTGGGGCCTGGGTTACCGTTAGGACGTCTGTTGCATCACGATGTGTTTTCTGGAACTACCTCGGCCTACCCCGCCCGACCGTGAACTTTCTCAGGACGAACCTTGGGCCCACAGAGAGCTGGCCTGGGTCAGACGCCGAGGAAATGCTAACGAACCACTTCTCACTGGCCCAGGGCTTGCCCTGCGTCTAGTTCTCCCAGGATGCGCCCTGCACACCAGGGACCCAGCTGCCCACTCACTGGGGGAAGCGGCAGCAGCTGAGCACCTGGGACTTGGCTGCCCAGAAAAACACCATCCCCCCCTCTCCCGGAAGCTTTAAGAAAATGCAGGTGCTGGGACCACCACCTGCAGGCTCAGACTCACTGGGAGTGGGGTGGGGTCTGAGCATCGGTATTAAAAAAGAAATCTCTTGCCCTGGCTGGTGTGGCTCTGTTGGTTGAACGTCATCCCATGCACCGAAAGGTCGCCGGTTCGATTCCCAGTCAGGGCACATGCCCAGCTTGCAGGTTCCATTCCAGTTGGGGTACATACAGGAGGCAACCAATTGATGTTTCTCTCACATCGATGTTTCTCTCTCCCTCTCTCTTCCTCTCTCTCTAAAAAATCCATAAAAACATGTAAAATAGATAAAATGAAGGTTAAAAAATCATTAAAAAGAAATATCCCCAGGTGATTCTGAGGGGCACCTGGACCAAGAGGCCTGCCCATATACACGGAGTGGCCAGATTATTATGATCTCTGAATGCATAATAATCTGGCCACTCAGTGTATATCCTATATAATAAAAAGCTAATATGCAAATTGTCCCCTCTACCAAGAGTTCGACCAGTAGGCAGGCCGGCCAACCGCCCATGTCCCCTCCCCCTGGCCAGGCTGGCTGGACCCCACATATATATATATATATATACACACTGAGTGGCCAGATTATTATGCGTTCAGAGATCATAATAATCTGGCCACTCAGTGTAACATATTAGGCCATGTAACGTATTACTCAATTCTGGGGAAAGTTGAGAACTTTATCATAGAACTACCCGAGGAACCTGGTGTATGACTGACTGCCTCTTAGCTAGAGAGTGAGTGAGTGAGTGAATGAATGAATGAATGCGGAGCTCCCCAAGCTCTGTCATTCACACATCATCTTTCTGATTTTTGCCAGGTCTGTATACCTCCTATGTTATTACTCACCTAATATTTTTTTATTATTTTTTTCTCACCTAATATTTTAATACAAACCTATGTATATTACTATAAATTGAAAAAAAAAACAACAAAAAACAGCATCTCTGGCCATAAGTAGAAATTTCCCTAAAAAAATACAAACCAAGGAAACCAAACCGTGTCATCGTTTTCCAGCCAAATAAACGCTGCCCTCCCTACAGCCCGAGGCCTTGCTCTCACTTTGTTAAAAAGGGGTGATTAGCAGGCGTTGCAGGAGTGTTAAGGAGAGGCTAGCAGCCCATGGAGATTTCGCCTGGAACAACTTGTCTCCCATGAGTCAGTGCTATTTAACGCCCAGCTCTTGGACTGTGTGCCTTCGTGAATGCAGTTGTGAATGCAGTTAGGCAATGAGGGTGTGTGAGGGAGGAGCCAGGGGTGTGGGGTGAGAGGGAGAGCGGTCCCCTGGGCAAGGCCATGGCTGGAAAGGCCCTGAGGGTGTCGGGTAACCCAAGTCCAGGGCATCCCGGAACCTCAGAGGAGTAGTGACGAGACTTTATCTAATGGGTTCATTGAGCCCAGACTGGTCTCTGCCAAGGTCAGGCTGTGGGTCGGGCGCAGAGCCCAGAGGCCATGGGCCTGGCCTGGCAGCTGGGAGTCAGGAGGGAAAAGGAGGCTCACCTGCAGGGGCCACAAGCTTGCAGGGTGGGCGTCAGCATCCGGGCTCCCCAGGTCACCTGTGTGGAAGCCAGAGGTCTGGGGGCTGGGACCTGCCTCTTCTGCTGTGTGACCTTCCATGAGTCTCAACCCCTCTGAGCGTCCCTTGGTGCATCGGTCAAATTAATTCATTTGCAGACTTGTAGTGGATGCCTGCTGTGAGCCAGGCTCTGAGCTCGGAGGTTGCGCTTTAGCTGGTGGGTGGGCCCGGGCTTTTCTGAGGAAACAGAATCTGGGTGGCGCAGGATAGCACACATTTATTCTCTCGCGGTCTAGAGTCTCACGTCTAGAGGCTAGAAGTCCGCGATCAGGGCGTCAGCAGGCCACGCGCCCCCAAAGGCTGCCGGGGAGAGCCCTTCCTTTCTCTCTCCCAGCTCCTGGGAGCTCCCGGCACCCCTGCTGTTGCTGGGCTTGAATGTGCACATCTGCATCCTCTCCCGTCCTTGGAGTAAGGCCCACCCTAACCCAGTGGGACCTCCCCGAGACCTAATGAATGACATCTGCAAAGACCAGGAGGTCACATTCCCAGAGTCCAGGTGGTCATGACTTTTAGGGGGACATCATTCAACCCACTACACTTCAGAAGGGCCAGTAAAGCTGAGACCTAAAGGGTGTGTGTGTGTGTGTGTGTGTGTGTGTGTGTGTGTGTGTGTGTGTGTATAGAGGGGTAAGCGGGGGCGGGGGGGCGGGTGTAGAGTCCTTCCAGGTAGAGGGAACAGCATGGCGGGAGTACAGGAGAGGCTAGTGTGAGCAAGGTAAGCAGCGGGAGCAGAGGGCGGAGAGAAGGGGGGCTGGCGCACAGAGCCAGGGAAAGGGGATGGATTTCATTCTAAGCGCTTCCGGGGCATTTAAGCAGGGGCTCCCTTTTGGGAAAAGGTCATTCTAACTGTGGACTGGCAAGCGGGCGGCAAAGACCAGCAGTGCACATGCCTTAAGGTGTACCCCCAAGCGCATGTACTTCCCTGGGGTGCTTTCCTCTCCAGGGCTCTGGCAGGTAGGTAGGGCAGTCCTACTGTCCCCTGAGGAAATGGAGGCCCAGAGAGGTTGAGCAGTTTTCCCCAGAGTGCACAGCTTGGAGGAAGGGCCCACGCCGGTGTCTTCTGTCTTACGATCACGTGATGCACCTGGGGGTGAAGGTCCCTGGACCTGTGGGGTCCACCTTCAGATGTAGCTTAGCGGGGAGCATTGATTTTGCACCTGCCTGCCCCAGGTTATGTGCCCAGCCCAGGGAAGGTCAGCTATGGGACCAGCGTAAAGCAGCCACGTAGAGTGTGGAGTTAACCTTTTGCACTCGGATGTCGAGTGTGACTCGACACGGTTAGCATCGGTAGCAGCTCGTATGTTGAGCCACACTCGACACGTAGTTTCACCGCACGGGGGGGGGGGGGGGGGGGAGGAGGGAGACTTTTGTCTATTTTTCCAGTATCTTTTCTTGTTTTCATTAGCATGAAAGGACAAGTAAAATGTAAATGCCGTCTCAACTGATGCCAAAAATGAAAAACCGATAACGCATGTGAAATTTATTAGGAAACTAGTACATGATCTTGTTGGAGAATTCAGAGATGGTACACTAGCTTCCAGGGGTAGATTATTATCCACTAACTTAGAGCAGCGTTTAGGTGGAAAGCTCCATATAATCACACCTCCCTAACAAAAAACACAAAGATTGTGTTGTTTGTTCTAACAGAAAAATCAAAGGAGGAAGAAGAGAGACGATTTATATTTGCGAAACGTGAATGTAAACCAGGTCTTCATGTGGGTGAATGTTTCAAAAAATATCACACCATGAAAAATTATAGAGATTAAAATTACTCTTTGAATGTATCAATAATTTGAAATATAAAAAAATCCAAATAAATAAGTTTGTATGAAAAGAAACTCCAGTTTTTTATTCTACTGCCGTGCTTTGTAAAATCTGGAGTATTTAAAAAATTAAATCCCGAGTAGAATAAAGGAATCGAGAAAAAAGCAAGCGAGTGCAAAGGGTTAACCGCTTACCGTCTGTGAGCTGCTGCGACCCTGCCCGTTCCTAATGGAGCCCCCGAGGAGAAAGAGCGGGCACAGAGGGCACACACTGCCCTCTTCACCCAGGGCATTTGGGAGGCCAGGATGAAATCTGGGCCCAAGACCCAGAGGAAACGGCCGGCTCATGACAGCTGTTCTGGAGCTGATGTTCTCTGACTTTGGGGATGTATATGCCATCTCCATGGAAAAGAACTGTCATCTTGGGAAATAAAAATACCTATCTGCACAGCCGAAAACATCCCAAAGTGTGAGCATATCAACCCCCCCCCTCCCCAAACCCCCTGCCTGGGAATTAAAACCTAAATTAGGTGCTGTCCCCCAGGTATTGAGGATGCTAACTAATATCCTCCTGAGAGACCAGCTTATTAGCTGGATGTGAAATTCCCAGTGTCGTGCAAGGTCCTTATTTCCTGCTGTCTCTTGTTTCTTTAAAAAATATATATATATATACATATATATATATATTTGTATTGATTTCAGAGAGGAAAGGAGAGGGAGAGAGATAGAAACACCAATGATGAGAGAGAATCATCCATCTGCTGCCTCCCGAAGGCCCCCCGCACCGGGGATAGAGCCCACAACCCAGGCATGTGCCCTGACCGGGGATCGAACCTTGACCTCCTGGTTCATAGGTCAGCGCTCAACCCCTGCGCCAGCAGGTTGGGCGCTCCTCTTCCTTTAGTTCCCTCTGTCTCAGTGCTGAGGGGGCAGGGAAGGGGGACCGGGAAAGACTGAGCGGGAGGGGAGAAGGAGAGGGCGGAGCCTTTCTGAATTACTGCCTTTCTGTTGAGGGTTTTCTGTGTGCTGAGAGTCCTGGGTGCTCCTTCCGGGAAAAAGCTGAGCAGCGACTGCCGATGCCTCCATCCCCCACCCCGATGGCTCTGCTGTGTGTGTGTGTGGTGTGTGTGTGTGTGTGTGTGTGTGTGTGGTGTGTGTGTGTGGGGTGTGTGTGTGTGGTGTGTGTGTGTGGTGTGTGTGTGTGTGTGTGGGGTGTGTGTGGTGTGTGTGTGTGTGTGTGTGGTGTGTGTGTGTGTGTGTGTGTGGTGTGTGTGTGTGTGTGTGTGTGTGTGTGTGTGGTGTGTGTGTGTGTGTGGTGTCTGGGGGGGAGGTGCGTGGAGGAGAGGAGTTAAATTTGGTGCCAGATCTGAGGGCTGACTTCCTTCCTCTCCCGGTGGAATGAATCACGTCCTCCCTGCAGAGCGCTGGGCTCCCAGAATGAACACCTCGGGGAGACGCCTGCCCAGGGGATGCCAGACCCTGACTCGGTGGGGGACCCGGGAGGTACCCTAAGGGATGATGCCTGTGGCTTCCCTTTGAGGTTTAAATACTCATTCACTCATTCATTCATTCATTCATTCATTCATTGACCCATTGCAAGCCTGGGATGCTCGGCCCCCTGTTGGGGCTCAGCCCCCTGTTGGGAGCAGGGCCTCGTGTTAATCATCTACCTCCTTTGTTGTTTGAGCACCTGCCGGGCGGGACTCGCCCAAGGAAGTGCGGGCAAGGTCCTGCGCCCCAGGGCAGGGTCAGCCATAAAAGTCTAGCCTAGATAGTGAATATTTTTTGGATTTTTTTGACCATATTACCCCCTCACAACTGCTGACCTTTTACTGCACAAGCTGCCAGAGACAGTGGGTAACTGAGGGGGCGCGGCTGTGCGCCCATCAGATTTTATTTGTGGACCCTGAGATTTGATTTTCATGTATCATGAAATGTTATTCTTTTGATTCCCCGCCCCCCCAATGATTTAAAAAATGCAAAAGCCATCCTTAGATCACAGGCCATATAAAAATAGGCGGTAGGCCAGACGTGGCCCGTGGCCCAAAGTTTGTCCACCTCTGTTCCAGACGGATACTAAAGGAAGTAAACCATAAAGAGGATAATTTCAGAGAATATAAGTAGGGCAGGGCCGTGGGACCGGGGCGCTGCTGTGGGCTGTTCAGAAAAAGCCCCTTTGAAGGAGTGACAGAGAACTGAAGGTGGGAGAGGCGGCAGCCGGCCCCTGTTTTGGGGCGGTAGAACAGCACGGGCAAAGGTCCTGTGGTACAAAGTCGCCGAGGTGGTTGGGGAGGGAGGAGCAAGTGCAAGGGACAGAAATCTTTGTGGCTGAAGCATAAGGCGTGGAGTGGAGAGAGATGGGTGGAGAGGTCCTAGAGATGAGAACACCAGTCATCTTGGATTTTTTTTTTTTTTAATAAATGTTTTTATTGATTTCAGAGAGCAAGGGAGAGGGAGAGGGAGAAACATTAGAAGCATCAATGATGAGAGAGAATCATTGATCCGGCTGCCTCCTGCACTCCCCACACTGGGCCTCGAGCTCGCCACCTGGGCAACCCGGGCATGTGCCCTGACCAAGAATCGAACCTGGGACCTCTTCGTTCATAGGTCGATGTTCAACCACTGAGCCACACGGGCCGGGTGCCTTTTTCCTTCTGTTAGTCAGGTCTCCCCTTGCTTCCCTCTTACAAGGGCACGGATGATGGCATTCAGGGCCCACCCAGGTCACCCCGGATAACCCCCCCTTCTCAAGATCCTTACGGTCAGCACATCTGCAAAGACCCCACCCCCAAGGGGAGGTAACCGGGCTCTCACCCCAGGAATGAGGACCGGGCCCCTTCGGGAGGCCCTGTGCAGTGTCGCGCTCTCGGGCCTGCCTCCGGGCCTCACTCTTGCCCCACACGAGTTGAATCTCCACGGGGGATTCAGGGTCACAGCCCTGCGAAGGCCCTCCAGGGACTTCCACTCTGGACCCCCCTTTCCCGGCTGTTTGCATGGCCGGCTCCTTCTCTTCATCTAGGTCTCAGCTCAGGTGTCACCTCCTCAGAGCATCCTCCCTGTCCTCCCAGTCCTGACTCTTACTTACCTGCAACCTGCTGCATTGCCTTCCGATACCTGGTTGGCTCAGAAATAACTTCGTTCTCTCATTTACCGAAAGCTCCACCTTACGGAGCAGAGACCCCATCCGTGTGCTTTGTGGCTGTGCCCCCAACCCTTAGAGTAGTGCCTGGCACCTAGGAGACGCTTAAATAATGCCTATTTGCCGCCCGGCCGGCGTGGCTCAGTGGTTGAGTGCCGACCTATGAACCAGGAGGTCACAGTTCGATTCCCGGTCAAGGGCACATGCCCGGGTTGTGGGCTAGATCCCCAGTGGGGGTCATGCAGGAGGCAGCCGATCAATGATTCATTCTCATCCTTGATGTTTCTATCTGTCTCTCCCTCTCCCTTCCGCTGTGAAATCAATAAAAATATATTTTTTAAAAAGTAATGCCTATTTGTTGAGCGAATGGTCCTGGTGCGGAGGTCCAGGCTCAAGTGTGGACCTGGCCCCCGCTTCCTGGATGTCCCTGGGCAACTCACGTCCCCTCTCGGGGCTCAGTCTCTTCTGGGGTCTAACCGGGGAGTTTGGACTGCGTGGTCTTTAAGATGGAAGATTCTGGGCTTCCAGGCCCTAGGAATTCAGGGCTGGTCAGGGCTCTGGGGGGACACGCTGGCTCAAAGTAAGAGTGTGGGAGGAAGGCTGACCCTGAGCCATGGGAAAGGGAGGGTCCTTGGGTGGGGAAGAAACTATTTGGGACGAGTTCCCGAGCCTTAGCAAGCGCTCCCCAACCCCCTCCCCACGGCCCCCCGAGAAAACACTCGCTGTTGTCTTAGCTGCAGTGTCGATACCGGGAGGGTGCGTGGGGGAACATCCCCCAACCCGGGGCCTCTGCCAAATGGACGTTTGTTTACTTGAGATTTGTACCAAACAGAAGTCTGTCTTCTTAAAAACGCGGCTCCAGAAACTCATGAGGGTGTGGGGATCTGGACAGAGGATGGCAGGGAGCTTTTCTCGTTAAACATAAAAAAAAAAAAATCTGGATTGGACATGATAAAGGCCCGGCAGAAGGAAGAAGAAACGCCATCCGGAAGCCCAGCACAGCACCATCGGACAAGCGCTGAAATGGTGGGGGGATTTTATACTTGGGGGGAGGCGGCTGTTTTTCATGCAGATGGATTATGCTGATTACATTTTGGAAGGGGAGCAAAACCCCAGATGTAAGCAGCTTTGCAGTTTCCTTTTTGCACTTAACATCACGCCAAGAACGGTTTCTCTCATCACTGGTGTTCGGAAACTTCATTTGGGACAAGTGCATCAATTGCCGAAGGGTAGTAGAGTACCACGGTCTGTGTGACCAGACCCCACTCGTTGGACATTTAGATTGTTTCACGTTTCTGGGCCCATCTCTCCAGCCTTGTGGCCCTGGTGTCCTCGGCCCCTGGGGTGCTGTGCACTTTCAGCTCCCGCACGGCACTCCTGCCCCAGGACCTTTGCACAAGCTGCTCTACTGCCTCTCTCTCTCTCTCTCGTACCTTCTTGGTGTGCCCCCTTGACTCTCACCAACCACAGTTTGTTTGGAAACCTTTCTGGGGGTTCCTCTTTGAGTCCTGCCCCATCTGCCCTTAGTCTAGCCTGTGAGCGCCCAGAGGACAAAGGGGTGTCCAAACTGCCATTCATTGCTGTAACCGAGGGCCCGTTTTGAGGTGTCTGGAGGATGCCAGGGGACTGTTAAGTTTCATGCCTCATCCATGTTCCTTCTTGTGTTGTGGACAGGGGGCCTCAGTTTCCTCTGTGTTGAGTGGGGAGTGGATACATTTAATGATGGGGTGGGGAATAAATTTTTATTTTAGCCTCCAAAGCACAAGGAAAAGACGACCCCCACAGATACACGGCATCCCCTCCAGTTCCTCCACCGACTGCTGCACACATCCGGCCCCACATAGTGATGGCAGGAAGGCTGCACAGCCAACGCGTGCTGGCCTCGGACCCCGGCCTACACCATCCACTGTTGTACCTGTGCTTGTCCCCAGGTATCCCGCACCCACCGCCAGCGCCCCCACGTATACACACACGTCTCATACCCACCCAGCCCCCTGCAAATCTGATCCCTGAACCCGAGCATGTGTGTAGAAACACACGCACATGTGTGCACATGCGTGCCGGCCGTGTGCACCTACCAGCCCAGCCCTGGATTGCGGTATTGGCTCTGGGCGGTAGAATATTCCGCCTCTAACCCGGCCGGCCTCAGCGTGAACAGGCCACCGCTGGGTATCCACTGGCATGACACAGCAGGTGCAGCCTGTGCCCTGGCCTTGCCCTTCCTCCAGGGGTGGAGTGGACAGATTCACGCGTGCTGGCCTCGGACCCCGGCCGTAAGCCTGGATGCCTGTCTTTCCTCCGCAGCCAGAAGGGCTGGGGTGGGTGGGCGTGCCAGGCACCGTGCTAGGCTCTTTTTGTCCAGCTGGGGAAACTGAGGCTCGGGACACACAGCTGAAGTCGCCAGCCGGGGCCACGGGCGTCCCCTTGTTCACTTACCGGCCAGGCAGCCCCTGGCACTCAGGCCTGCTTTGGGGACCTGCCTCTTTGTGTTTTTAAGATTGCCCCCTCTCTTCATTCCTGCCAGTCCAGCTGTGGTTTGGCCTTTTGGCCTCTGGAACATGACAAGATGAGTGACTTGGGACGAGGCAGTTCATCTCCTTAAACCTCAGTTTCCTCCTTTCTCACGTGGGAAAAGGAACAATACCTGTCGTGCCAGGGTAATTGGGAAGAATCCAGGAGATCATCTCTGTCCCGAGTTTATTTTCCAGCTCGGGTTTGGGGTCACTTCCGCCGCTGTGGGAGGTCAGGACCTGAGCTTGTCCTGTCCGCTCTTGCCCGCCCCGCTCTCTGCTTGTCCGCTTCTTGGCATGGCCGCATCCCATCAGCGTTTTTGGATGTGGGTCTGGTGGACCCCTCCCCCGTCCTCTACGGAGCGGGCAGGACATGACTCATGCCCGGGCTGACGGACACCGCCCTTGGCATAAGTGACCGCGCCCGCAGCTAATCTCCCGAGAGGCTGGCTCTCAGGTTTAGAGATGTTGCCAGTGGGGGTGAGGGTAGGCGGCTGGTCTTGGATCCTGCCAGAGCTGAGTTGCCCCTAAAGAGCTGAATTCTTTAAAAAATATATATATATGTTTCTATTGATTTCAGAGAGAGGAAGGGAGAGGGAGAGAGCGATGAAAACATCAGTGATGAGAAAGAATAATTCATCGGCTGCCTCCTGTACGCCCCCTACTGGGGATCGAACCCACAACCCTGACCGGGAATTGAACCATGACCTCCTGGTTCATGGGCCAACGCTCAACCACTGAGGCACACTGACCTGGCAAGAGCTGAATTCTTTTTTTTTTTACAGAGAGGAAGGGAGAGGGAGAGAGTCAGAAACATCGACGAGAGAGAAACATCAATCAGCTGCCTCCTGCACACCCCCTACTGGGGATGTGCCTGCAACCAAGGTACCTGCCCTTGACCGGAATCGAACCTGGGACCCCTGAGTCTGCAGGCCAATGCTCTATCCACTGAGCCAAACGGGTCAGGGCGAGAGCTGAATTCTTTAAGGATGCCGTGCTTGGGTCTCGGCCAGGAGACAAAAGCCTTAATCTGCAGGCTTCAGGTTGTAGCTGTAGGTTGTGGGCTTTGGTGGGAGACAGGGTCTCAGACTGAGGGAACACACCTACTGTACGTTCATAAAATCTTGTGCTTGTGATCACTGACTTGTGTGGGCATCGCTTGTCTCCCCTGCCCCACCCAGCTGGCCCCGGCTCCCAGTACAGTGCCTGGTGCACTGACCAGCAGGAGAGACCAGTCAAAGTGGAATCCATTAATAAACAGTGCCACGAGCTTTTACACGTACCACATGCTCTTAGCAAATCTCTCAGCCAATTTTGGAAATAGAAGGGATTATTCACCCACTTGACAGGTGAGCAAACAGAGGCTGAGGAAGATAAGAAACTTGCCGAAGCTCATAAAGGCAGGAGAGGCATGTGAGTCTGAGGGCGATGAACCGCTATCCAAAGCTCTCTTCCGACTCAGACGCCCACTTACCGGGTGCTGATCTCAAAGCACCTCCCTCCGTGTCTCTCTCTACCTGCCTTGAAGCCAGCAATTCTCACCTGGACGCACAGGATGGAGGATGCTGACATGTGAGACGCCCTCCCCTGGGACTTGGGGGCTCAGTGAGGCTCCTGGCAGGCGGGCGGTAACTCCACCCTCTCCCACTCAGAGAAGCAGATCAGAATGCAAGGGAGACAGGGAGAGGAAGGTGATTCTGGGAGAGCCTCAGATGCACTGTCTCAGGCGGCCTCGGAGCCCTGTAGGATTTGCTCGGCACCCCCTCTCCGTACTCAGCCCATGCCCCCTTCCTGCACTCCACTCAGCCAGGCTGGCAGAAACTTCCATCCCATCAGTCCCCCGAGCTCTCTTTTTAACTAGTCCTCATGGTCTTCCCTTGGCCGGCTCCCTCTGGTCCTTTAGGTCATGCAGCTGAAACGCCACCTCCCCGAGGAAGCCTGCCTTGATTACCCAGTCTGTGGGGCCCACCTGTGATTCTCATCACCAACCAGTTCCCTTCACCTGCCTTGCCGTATCCTGCTGTCTTGTCCTGGCATGTTGCCTTATCCATTCCCTGTCTTTTCTACTCCCCGACTCGAAACTCTATGTAAACTGGGACCCCGACTTTTGGGGTTATCAGTATCTTCCCATCATAAAAAATGTGGGCGGACACATAGTGGATCAATAAACCTTTTGAATAAATCGGTAAAGAGCAACCAAAAAAATTCAGCCAGCGCAAACGTGGGAACTTCACATCACCGTGGTAGTCAGCGTATTGTGGACCCGTTTCACAATGGGCTGTGTCTCATCATCGTGTCAGGACACCCTAGGGGAGAATGGGTGTTCTGAACAAGTTCATCTCTGATGCGTCAGTGGTTCTAGGAAAGAGGGGTGTCTCAGGTTGGGCTCCCCCAGAGGCAGAGCCTGAGCCAAGGGTGCCCGGGCAAGTGGTTTACTTGACTAAATGGTACACCATTAGGGTGTGCTGGTGAGCAGGTTACCTCTGGGGGTGGGACCTCTAAGTTGTCCCACCAGCGGGAGAAAGCAGTCCACCTGTGCCAGGAGGGTTTGGGTGAGGCTCAGCCAAGCATCAGCTGTGCCCAGGCAGGCTCTGCCCTGGTGGCTGACAGGTGGTGAGCTCTGCTGCCTCCTGCAGGCAGAGGGGCGACTGTGGCTCAGGTGAACCGAGCTCAGAGGCTGTGACCAGGGAGAAGCGCCGTGCTCCTGCGTTTGTCCCAGACCTGAGGCTGTTTGCACGAAATCGCCGCATTGCACATAGAAGGGTCCCCGAGCCCAGAGCGGTTGTTCTCTTGGGTCGCCTTTCTGAGGAGGGATTTTACAATAAGCAGAGCTCCTGTGTACTGTGTGCTGAGTGCCTGCTGTCTACACTTGTCAGGCCTCTTTAGTTCCCCTGTGGTCTTTGGGATGCCAGACAGAGCCTGTCCCTCCTGTTTCATTCCTTTTTCCTAAACATGTGCAGGCTCTGGCCAGCAGTCTAATTCCACAGGCTCCCCCCTCGTCCCGGTCTCTCTAAATGATTAATAATAATACTGGCAATGAGGACAGTGATCCATGCATGTGGTGACCACAGGCATTGTGGCAAGCACTTCACACATGTGTTTGTTTGTTTTTTTCTTTAATCCTCACCCAAGGATATTTTTTCCATTGATTTCTAGAGAGAAAGTGGAAGGGAGGGAGGAGGGGGAGAGAGAGAGAAACATTGATGTGAGAGAGACACATCAATTTGTTGCCTCCTGCATGTGCCCCTACCAGGGCTGGGGAACCTGCAACCAAGGTACATGCTCTTGACTGGGAATCAAACCCGCGACCCTTCAGTCCTCGGGCCGACGCTCTGTCCACTGAGCCAAAATGGCCAGGGCACATACATGTAATCTTTAATCCTCAGAAAAGCACGTGACTGTATACTCTTAAAGATGAGGAAGCCATGGCTCAGAGAAGTGGAGTGACGTGCCTAAGGTCACACAGCTGGTAGAGTTCTAGGTGGGATTGGACTCCCAGCTGGTTGACTCGGGATATCCATGCTCTGCACAGTCATACGGAGGGACAGAGGCAGGGCCAGGGACCGGGGGCTCCTGGCTGCCAGTCCCGCATGTTATTCCCCCAGACACTGTGTCCTCTGAGCTCTGAATAACTGGTGATTATGCTGGGCAAAATTAGGGTCTGGGAGGACGGAGAGCAGACGGTGTTTATCTGCATTTGGAAGATTGTGTAGTGTTTTCTGTGACCTGGCCGGGTGAGCGGCCTGCAGGGGAGGGGCTCACAGTGACTCATGGGGAATGACCCCTGTCTGCCCAGCTGGCATTTCTGGCAGGATGTCTCCGTGGATGCCTCTCTGGACTCAGCGGGACCTTTCAGAGCGTCAGTGCAGGTGGCTGAAAAGCAGGGATATTTCGATGGGGTCCTTCTGCGTGTCTTTTAGAAATAAAAGCGAAAGGATTTGAAACGGAGGGCAGACTTGCCCCCAACATGCACACACCCTAATGGACATTGCCTCCCCTGCAGGCTGGGCTCCTGGCACGTCCTGAGTTCATCACTGTCACTGTCACTCATTTTATTTTTGTTTTTTAATAGAAATGACCTTTTTTTGTATGTTCATCAAGTTGCTTTATTCGTGTGTGTGTGTGTGTGTTTATTGATTTCAGAGAGGAAGGGAGAGATAGAAACATCAATGATGAGAGAGAATCATTGATTGGCTGCCTCTTGCATGCCCCACATGTGCTTTGACTGGGAATCGAACTGTGACCTCCTGGTTCATAGGTTGACACTCAACCAATGCACCACGCCAGCTGGGCTATTTTTAAAAGTTTATTTTTCAATTATGGTTTGCATTCATTATTACTTTGTGTTGGTTTCAGGAGTATGTT
This sequence comes from Ia io, assembly GCA_025583905.1. Classification (NCBI taxonomy): domain Eukaryota; kingdom Metazoa; phylum Chordata; class Mammalia; order Chiroptera; family Vespertilionidae; genus Ia; species Ia io. The sequence continues at coordinate 6,933,273 of JAJQQW010000023.1, read as the reverse complement.
GTCATTTATTTTAGACTTCTGTGTCGGGGCCGGCGCATCCACCCTGTGTCCAGGCAGGTAGTCTTGGTTTACTGTCTTAGGTCGGGTCCCCCAGCCGCAGAGCTTGGGATGGGCCTTCTGTGGAAGCCATTGGCTGGGGCGTGCTCCCCTGAAGGAGGGAGGGAGGAAGGGAGGGAGGGAAGCAGAGGGGCCAGGAGAGGAGAAGCTGTCTCAGCTGAGTTTAAAACCAGTTAAGCTGCCATGCATCCAAAACGGAAACCATCCCCACGCACCACGATATTTTGAATTTAATTTAAAAAATCAATTTGCAATGAATATTATAAAAATAAATATATTCCTCACAATTCGGGTGTTCTTGAATATTTTCAGCGGAAAATTCTCACGAAAACAAAAATGATTTTAAAGTTGGTCAGGGCTGCCACTTAGGGAAAACATTTTTTTTTTTTAATAGACGCGCGTGGTGTGTGGGGAAGGTCCACCGCTTGCGTCTACAGACGCTTATGGCGTACAATGGGTTAACTTCAGCCTAATCCCACTGGAGCGGGTGTCTAGAGCCACAGAATAAATCTTGCCTATGGCATCATTGGCGCTGGATGCCATAGTTTGGGAGGGGGTTTACAGAGAGGGACGGGGGTCTAGGGGTGCACCGGTGAACTGTTAGCAGACAAACCTCACAGCAGCGGCGGGGGGCGCAGGGGTGCAGCCCGCAGGACAGAGGATCTGGTGGTGTGTGTGGAGGGGTGGGTACAACTGTTTCAGGGAGGTGCTGTGCTGCATTTGTGCCTGATAGGCTGTGAGACCTTAGGCAAGTCACTTGCCCTCTCTGGGTCCAAATTGCACCTTCTATACACTGAGGGGGTGGCGTAGAATCACTCTTGGCCCCACCCCATCCTCATCCTCCCTCAAATGACTCCTTTTCCCACTGGAACATTCATTTGCTTCAGTGAATGTTTACTGTGGACCTACTGTGTTCCAGGCACCTTGCTGGGCTCTGGCCGTGAGGCAGGGAATAGGACAGACAGGGTCTCAGCCCTCACAGGGCAAGGCAGACAGGTAAACAGGCTTAAAACGGTGAGGTCAATGTCACAAAGAAGCTGAGAGCTGTGGGAACCAGAGCCTATGGGCACGGGGGGGAGTCTGGGAAGACTCCCTGGAAGAAGAGGCATCTGATCAGGGCCCTGCCGCTGCATTAGCACATGTGAGTGCTCACATCACTCAGGAAAAAGGGACGGTGGCTGGCAGTTTCCTGCAGGTCTGTTTCCCACCCAAGGGTGGGTTTGTGCAGGTCCTGACTCCTTCCATGTTCAAGCAAACTGAGACCTCCAGGGGGAGTGGAGCCAGGAGAAAGGGGGCGGGGAGAGGATCTGGCAAGCGCTGAGTCCCTGAGGATGGGCAGCAGCAGATGATTCAGGGCTATGGTGAGGGCTGGGCTTTCTTTCCTAAGCACCCCGAGGCCACTGGGAATCTTAGGTTTAGTCTCTTGGGCGTAACTGACATGTAGTGAAGTGCGCACACTGTAAGTGTGAACTTGATCCGTGTTTGCATGTGTACACAGCACGGAACCACCACCCGTATCCAGATACAGGACATTGCTAGGCCTCCAGAAAGCTCCCTTGTATCCCTCCCTGTCCGTAACCCCCACATTGACCGGACCTACCTGCATTCACCAGAGAGTAGCTTTGCCTGTTTCCTGAACTTCATGAAACTTTACGGTCCACGCCCTTTGGGGCCCTCCTTGTTTAGCTCTGCACCATGTCTGTGCCTGCGAATGTCCCTCTCTGTCATTTTGGCCATTATGGCAGGTGTGGGTTAGCATCTCGTTGTGACTTTAAGTTGTTTTTCTGACGACCAGTGACGTTGAGCATTTTTTCAAGTGCTTATTAGTCATTTGGAGAATTTTTACTGCGTGTATACGTTTCTTTTTTGTCCTTAAAGGAAAACCAACCAGATTGTCTTTTTCCTATTGGTTTAGAGTCCTTCATATATTCCGGAGAGTCCTTATGAACTGTGTATATGTATAATATACTTGTCAATATAATATCCATATGTGCTGTGCGTTGTATACTTTATATGTAAGTTTATCCCAGTGCATGTCCTGCCTTTTCACCCTCTGAATGGTGCCTGCTGATGAAGAGGGTTTGCTCCTCTTGTTTTAATTTATCCCGCGTTTTCTTCTAGAAAGTTCATTGTTCGGCTCTGCTCTGTGGAGGAAACCAGGAAGGAGGCTGCTGGGGTCCCCCGGGCTGGCCCCAGGGAGCGGGTGCAGAGAAGTGGGGGCCGGGAGAGAGATGTGAGCGGCAGATTGAACAGGAGTGGATGCGGGTCATGATCTCTTAGCATCCTCCAGGGCACGTTCTGTTTTAAAGAGGGCTAGCCCGTGAGGCCCGGACTGGACCGACTGGCCAGGCTGGTCTGGCCTTTCTCCGAGCTGGGCCCGCAGAGTGGCTGGTAGCTTTCCGATGATGCTGTGTGGTGGTGTTGGCAGCTCGCTCAGGATTCCTGTAGCTGGGAGAACCGGTATTTATAGAACCCTGAGCAAAAACAATCTTCATTTCATATAAATAAGTATATACTATGTTGATATCATGTAAATAAATATATAAGTGAGTATATAATGGCAAGCATTGTGTTTATATGGATTATATAAAATATACAATACATAGAAAGTATTTAATAATACCTATAAGTACATATAAATGCATATAGTAATATGTATACACTAGAAGCTCAGTGCATGAAATTTGTGCATGAATAGGGTCCCTAGCCCTGGCCAGCGATCAGGACTGATCTGTGGGGTGACTGGCAGGGTAATCGGGGAGGCCCCTGCTGGCACCCGCGTTGGCTGGCCTAGGGCCTGTGGGCTGGGGGCAGCTCCTGCATTGAGCATCTGCCTGCTGATGGTCAATGCACGTCATAGCGACTGGTCATTCCATCAGTCATTCCGTCGTTCGGTCAATTTGCATATTAGGCTTTTATTAATAGGATGTTACATATAAAAAATTGCTTAATTATCAGGGACCCCAAGGTCTAGTTGTAATTCTGATGGCTGTGCTCGCCACTGCGTTAGGACACATTCTCTCCCAACATAGTTCCCCCGGGCTCACCTCCTTCCCAGCGTCCTGCCTTGAAGAGACTAAGATCATGCCGGGCCAGCTCATTTCTGGAGTCAGCATTTGTCCTGGAGGTGCCATAGTTTAAAGATCCAGGACGAAAACCAGCTGCCGAGTCTTTTCCCAACCCCTGGGGAGTGCTGGGCAGCCGGCTGTCACCGTGAACGGAGGGAGGGGGCTGCTCCTGGTTACCATTGGTAACCACGGACACAGGCAGAGATGCTGGGCACCCAGAGGTGCTGTAGTCGGGCTCCCCCAGCACCGAGCCCTGAGGCCTGGATGGGAGCATGAGTGGTTCTTTGAGGAGGTGACCCCAGGAAACACTAGTGGCGAGCGTGGAGGTGGGACACAGAAGGCCAGGAGCTGATGGTGTGTTATGAAGACAGTGCAGCCCGGCCGGCGTGGCTCAGTGGTTGAGCGTCGACCTATGAACCAGGAGGTCGAGGTTCAATTCCCTGTCAGGGCACATGCCTGGGTTGCAGGCTCGATCCCCAGTGTGGGGCGTGCAAGGCGATCAATGATTCTCTCTCGTCATTGATGTTTCTGTCTCTCTCTCTCTCTCCCTCTCCCTTCCTCTCTGAAATCAATAAATACAAAAAAAGAAAAAGACCGTCCAGATCACTCACCTCAGAGATGTCCCCAGAGAGGGAGGAAGCTGGGATTGACACCCCAGTTCCCCCCAGTCTGTTTTTGGTGGAGAGCTGCCCTTGGGCATTGACCCCCAGGCACTTCTGCCCCGTGCTCCCAGGGCAGAAACCAAGCCCCCAGACAGTGAATGGCAGGCCCCTCAGGAAGTGGCCTTCTGCGTTAGGGCTGAGGGCGCAGGGCACCGAAGGCGTCTGCGGCACCCTCCTTGAGAAACGCTTGCACACTCTGAGGTTCGTTTACTGTTGAGAAGTTCAGTCTGTTTCCCTCCGTGCTTTCACTTAGCATTTAACCCTTTGCACTCGCTTGCTTTTTTCTCGATTCCTTTAATGCTAACCGTGTCGAGTCACACTCGACATCCAAGTGCAAAAGGTTAAAAAACGTTTCTTTATTACAAACACATCCATTTGTATCAGAAGGCAGCACAGCAGACGAATTGAGAGGGTGGGCTTCGTGATCTTAGCGTCTCTGAACCTCAGTTTCCTCATCTGTAGAATGGGAGTAAAATACTCCCTGCCTCAGAGGTTGCTGGGAGAAATGAGTCTTTGTCTGTGAAGTGTTTCACATGAAGCCGGCTGCACACTCAATAAATAGAAACTACTTTGTTGTTGTTGTTATTGTAAAAATTAAAAAACGTATAACTAAGCAAAACGATTCAAATCAACTATAGTCTCATCTTCCCCTCTTAAGAGTTAACCTCTCGGAACATTTCCTATATATTCCTCCATTCCTTTCTCTAAGGATCCATACATTCAAATGTAAAATGAGAAGTGGGATCTTTGTTTGAAATGTATTTTTATTGATTTCAGAGAGGGTGGGAGAGAGAGAGAGACACAAACATCAGTGATGAGAGAAAATCATCGATCTGTTGCCTCCTGCATGCCTCCCACTGGGGATCAAGCCCACAACCCAGGCATATGCTCTGATTGGGACTCAAACCTTGATCTCCTGGTTCATAGGTCAACGCTCAACCATTGAGCCACTCGGGCCGGGCGAGAAATGAGTTAATGGTCCATATTGCACCTCAGTGTTTTACATTTTAACTTTTATTTATTTTGCTAGGCAATACACTCGCAAGATTCAGAGTGGGAAGTGACCAAAGTGTAGACAGTGAGAAATCTCCCTTCCATCTCTGTCCCCCACCCACCCATTTCCCCACCTCCCAGGGAGCAAATTTAAAACTTATTTTTAATTTTAGTTTTCCCCCTGAAACTCTTTGTAACTGCCTTTAGCTCAAAGGGTAAAAGATTGATTGTACTCATTGTAACTCATTATACATTGAGTGGCCAGATTATTATGATCTCTGAACACATAATAATCTGGCCACTCAGTGTATATCCTATATAATAAAAGGCTAATATGCAAATTGTCCCTTCGTCCAGGAGTTCGACCAGCAGGCAGGCCAGCCAACCGCCCATGTCCCCGCCCCCTGGCCAGCCTGGCCGGACCCCACCCATGCACGAATTCATGCACCGGGCCTGTAATATATACACTGAGTGGCCAGATTATTATGCGTTCAGAGATCATAATAATCTGGCCACTCAGTGTATGTCCCCCATCGAATCCCAGGAGAATGCCTTATAACCTTGGGAATTGATCCACGGTGTCCTCTTGTACGTATCACAGAATTCCGGCCCTGGAAGTAGAGATTGGTCAGCGCCCTGTGTTCCAGTTGGTAATGGTGATGGACCCGGGGCCGAGCGGGCAAGGGTCACTGTGGGGACATGTGGCAGTCCTCAGTCTAAACCACAGATGCTCTGTGCCCTGAGTGGATGCATGGCTTCATTCCTGGAGCTGCCATGAAGCGGAACCTTTCATTAACCAAAGCCGTTCCTCTACCCACCTGTGTTTAAGGCAGAGGGACAGAGGGGTCAAAATAAACTGTTCTCGTGACGTTATAGGCCATGACTCCTTACAGCAGGTAAATAACTTAAGGTTCAGTTCAGTCTTTACCTCCTGAAACCTCAGTTTACCAACCTCTAAAATGGGGATAATAATATTCTCAACCCCAGAAAGTCATCTGTTGAACAGATTGAAAGAAAGTAATCCCTTCAATGAATTAAATTAAGTTGATTTAATTAAACGTAGAGCGCTTGGCACAGTGCCCAGTCCACAGTAGCAACGAATAACACAGCAACTCTTGATGCTGCCAGGATTAATAAGGTGGGATGGGGAGTGTGGGCAGATTGCTAAACCTCCCCAGGCCTTATCTGCACCCATCAAGTGGGTCTAACCCTATGACCCACCGCAGAGGGTGGATTAAATGGGGGAAACCCATTTAATGTGCCATTTGGCACAAAATCAGGGCTCAGCTAGTGATCTGATGATGGTAATTATTAATACCAGGCTTTCCGAGGGCCCCGCACTTAATAGGTAGGAAGACAAAGCCATCGAATAGACTTGGAACAGCTCAGTGGGGTCTCCTTCTGGTAGTGGGGCCGGGTACATATCTCCAGCAGAGGCCCGCCTGGGTTCTGGGCCAAGAGCAGGGCCTGTCTGTCATGCCCTGAGGCTGCCAGGCCAGGCCCTGACAGGTTTACGAGGTGCTAGAAGTTGGTCCAGGAGGAACTGGTTGCCTGAAGGGTGTGGGAGGCACAGTTATCCTCCTGGGAAAGCCAGGAGAGGCCATGTCACCTGTCCTGCAGGTTGATTGCCATGACAGCGTGCAAATGGGGATGGCTGGTAGGGGTGGGGCGGGGACTGGGCAGCAGCCTGAGCCTCACATCTCTGGGACATGGGTTCAGTCTCCATTATCCTGTAGGTTTGTCTTGCACCCTGGTTTGGGGGGTGCTGTTTGGGGTTTATATTCTTTGGCACTTCCCTCCCCCCTCCCAACCCCTCCCCGATTTTCCTCAAAGCTGTGTAGATGACAGGCGGATATTGGATCGTAGGCAGCCTTGCAGAGAGTATCCACTTAGCCAGTCGCCCTGCCTTTCTTTCTCCCCAGCTGTGAAATGGGTACAATTTGAGCATAGCGAAGGGTGGCCTCCCCTGAATCACTGTCTCTCCCAGATTTCTTCACCACACAGCTGTTTCTTTAGGTCTTAAAGAATTTGAATCCTGCCCCCCCCCCAAAAAAAAAATATTCCACCAACCCACAAATCCCTCCCGGAGGCTTCATGGTCTGTTTATTTCTTCACTCATTCATTTATGCCTTTGCAGAAATCTACTATGTGCCAAATCTACTGATAGGTGTTTTACATATGCCGTCTCCTTTCATCCTAAGAGTCCTTTGAGGTAGGTCTCATTGAACTTAATTTACCCATGAAAAAAAGGAGCGTTCAGAGGTGAAGTGGCTTGTCAAAAGCACTATATTCACTACGGTGACTTAGATTTGTCCACTTACCCATTTTGTACCAAGCTCCCTGTGTTGGATAGGAACGGTTTTGCCTTTCTGTAATAGAAAACTGTCTAACAATGGCTTAAATAGTATGTTGTTATTCTTTTACACAACACAACAACAACAAAAATCCAGAGGAGAGTGGTTCCAAGTTAGTACAGCGGCTCAGCTATGTCATCAATATCATTTCCATGCCACTACCCTTAAAGTAGCCCTTATTACCTCATGGTCCCAAGATGGTTGCCAGGGCTCCAGGCATCACATCTTTGTTCCAGGTAGGAAGAAGGAGAGGGAGCACTGCAAGCTGCACCTGCCTGTTTTATCAGCTAGCAAAAGCCTCCCTAGAAGTTTTCTAGCTGTTTCTCTTGACTGGTATGTCTCTTTGGTCAGAACTGGATCGAATGGCCCCTCCTAGCTGCGAAGGAGGCTAGGAAAGCTTGTCTCTGACTTCGCTTTAAGAAGGGAAGCTTATAGAGAGCCTGCACCTGCAGTTGTTGACTCCACTTTACCGGTGATTTCCATAACCTCTGTACCATTATTTTATTTTTAAATTGTTCTCTTTTCTTTTTTTAAAAAAATATATTTTATTGATTTTTTACCGAGAGGAAGGGAGAAATATTGATGAGAGAGAAACATTGATCAGCTGCCTCCTGCACACCCCGTACTGGGGATGTGCCTGCAACCAAGGTACATGCCCTTGACCGGAATCGAACCTGGGACCCTTTAGTCCGCAGGCTGACGCTCTATCCACTGAGCCAAACCAGCCAGGGCTAAACTGTTCACTTTTTCAAAAGTCAAATACAATTTTAAAATAACCTATGGAGACAAAAAAAAACAAAACAAAATAAAATAACCTATGAAAAACTGTATTGTAAATAGTAAGTCAGTGTCATTTATCTTAAATAAAAAATAACGGTAAAATTAAATGCAATGAAAATAACATTATGTTTTAAAACCTGCTGCTCTAGCTGATGGTCTGAGCTTGGGGTTGTCTGCCTGCTCCTTGTTAAATTGGGAGATAATGCAGATGTGGGTGTCCAAGGCGGACCAAGCAGAGACCATCTTGGGGACTGCATGAGAAGGCTCCCCTGAGACTCAGAAAGGAAGCAGCTTTCACAGAACGTCATTCACAGAAGCTCAATGCTGTGTGGGCATCAAAGCATCCTAAGTGTTACCCCAAACCAGTGGTCGGCAAACTGCGGCTCGCGAGCCACATGCGGCTCGCAGCTCTGTTGACTAGTGAGTTTGCCGACCACTGCCCCAAACCATCTCATGTCCCACCGGGGCTGCCTCCCGCTTCGGGGGAACCTCGCACTCTCCTATTCTGCCTTCCCTGTGCCAGGCATTAAGGAGGTTCTAGGAAGGGGAACCCTGAATGGCAGGGTCTATGCCCTGGGTGGACTGGGGAGGGGAGACTGTAAATCTTGCAAGGGGGAGAGCCTTAGGCATTATAATCAGGTAACATGACCAAGGAAGGTTGGAAGGCAATCAGGATAGGCTTCCTGGAGGAGGTGTCCCTTAACAGGGTTCTAAAAGGATGGGTGGGATTTGGGCAAATGGAAATTGTGCTATAGATAAAGGGCTCTCATGGAGAAGGAATAAGTGAAAACGACACTCGAGTCCTGGAACCCTTTGGGAATTTGGAAGTGTAGGCAGGGCCTGCAGTGTAGAGTAGGTTAACTAGTTTTGGGGTGGTCTTGACCTTGTCCAAGGCAACGGACAATGGGAGCCATTTATTTTAGAGCGGGGAGCATCATGACCAGACCTTCCCAGAGTTTGAGCTTTTCACATAAGCCAGCTCTCAGGCCAAAAGAAGAAAATTCCTTCAGAAATCTATTTGTACTTTGAGGGAACGATTTTTTTTTTTCTCCTGAAATGCAATATGCACTCCTCAGCCTCCCTAAAGAGGGAGCGCGTTGTCTCCCATTTTTCTGAATCCGTCATTGTGCTGTGTGCTGCGTTGAATTGAGCTTTGAGATTGAATTTCCTCTGCCGTTCCGGGCTGGGTCTTCCTTCCTAGCCACTCGTCCACGGCCAGGCCGGACATGGCCTCCGGGCTTGACCCAGACTCTCTGTGAGCAGTTCTAATTGCCCTAACAATCAAGTGTGTGATGATTCTGCCATAAACAAGAACCAGTGAAGTTCCCAGTGAGGGCATGGCCAGCCGGGGGGGCCCTGGTTTATGGCTCATTAGACATCTTTATTGGGTCTGCCCCAGGGAGAGGCGGAGAACCCTGACCTCCAAGCTTTGAATGAAGTCAGCAGGGGATGTGTTTCCCTTAAGTGTGCAGGTCCATTCTGCATCTATCAAAAGCTCTAAAAAAGCTGTGCACCCCTCCGACCAGCCTGCCCGCTTCTAGGCAACAATTTAGTGCATGTGGGTGTCCATTGCAGGTTTTAATGGTCAGGGATCGGAGACAGCCTAGCGATCCAGTGGTGGGGGTGGGTTATCTGATGATGAGTGCGTGCACAGAGCTCCACAGAAGCACTGGCAGCAGCTGTGTAGGTCATGCAGCTCGGGATGTGAGAGATGTCCAGGACCCATTTTGACGTTAAACTACCAAAAAAAGGCAAGTTCCTGAAGAACATGCACGATCTGATTTCATTTTTCTTTTGACCAAAAGTTCCCGTTTACATTGGAAACGCACATGTCGATGGGCATTGGAATGCCAGGTCTTGGGCTGTGCCAAACACGTTTGCTCATGTGCATTTTTTAATTTCCTAGCGTGTGGGACATCTGAGGAGATCTGGTGGAGGGCTGGGCCCCAGCCAGAGTGGTGGGAGAGCTTTGGATGGTTTAAGGAGGGGAATGTCACCCTGGCCGGTGTTCTTCAGTGGTTAGAGCATTGGCCTGCAGACCTAAGGGTCGAGGGTTCCATTATTGGTCAAGGGCAAGTACCTAGGTTGCAGGTTCAAGCCCCTTGGGGCAGGTGTGGGAGGCAACCAGTTGATCTCTCTCTCCCTCTCCTCTCTCTTTCTCTTCCTCCTCCCTCCTTTCCACTCTCTTTCTAAAGATCAATGGACAAAATATCCTTGGTGAGGATTTTAAAAACAAACAAATAAATAGGGGAATGTCACATCCTTGCCCAGTTTCTCAGGGGACTGAGTTTTCCACAGTCTAGAGGAGGTGTCCCCAAACCCTTTCTGCAATGGGCCGACTAGTGAAGATTGTAGGCTTTCTGGGCTAAACAGCTTCTGAGGCAACTACTCAACTCTGTCTTCAGACCTAGGAAGAAGCCGGTAGATCACGTATGTAAATAAATGGGCTGTGTTCCAATAAAACTTTATTTACAAAAACAGGCAGTGGGCCGGATGTGGCTGGCAGACTACAGTTTGCCCCTCCCTGATCTAGGCGAAAACAAACAAACAAAGGACAGCTTGATGAATGGTTTCAGGGAGTGCTTCAGCCAGTTCAGAAATAGCACCAATAGCAGGAAGGAACAGGCCCAGGGACATTGAAAAGGCGGATGTTTAGGTAGAGGCGTAAAGATAAGTTGTAATGTTCTTCCTGCTGCGGACCAGCAGCTGCACCTGGACCAAGGGAGAGAAGCTGGGGAGGGGGGGGGGTGGGGAAGCAGTTTGGGGGTGGGGTAGATTGGGGGAAAACCAATTGATATGAGTCAGAAGTATTGAATGCTGGCTCTGCTTTTCACTAGCGTGGGATCTGGCTCATGTTCTGAACTGCGTTTTCCTCATCTGTAGAATGGTAATAATTTGAAAGGCACAAGGTTGTTGAGAGTGTTAAACGGGAGAAGGCAGAAGGTGCACAGAGTCCTTTGGTATGGTGCCTGACTCAAAAAATATTAGTTGGAAGTGAATATCGCCAAATTGCTTTTATGGCTTACATTGGCCCTGGGAGCAGATGAGCATATCAATTTCTCCACACCCACGCCTGCATAGGATATTATTATTTCCCTCTCTCAAGGATGCTCTCCCTTCACGTATTTTTTGCACACTGATTTTTATGTCCACTGTGGTGGTCAGACCCTGGGAATACAGCTGTGAACTGGACCCAGGCCCCTCCTGGCCAGGAGCTCCCAGTCCAGTGGAGGAAACAGAGGCAGTTACCAGGTATGCCCTCAGTGCTGGGCGAGGGAGAAGTACCAGGAGTTTGATACCAGGCTCCCAGGAGTCACCTGAACCTGCCCTGGGGTATCAGGGAGGGCTTCCTGGAGGAGGTGGCAGCTTGGAGCTGAAAATTGAGGGATGGCTAGAGATCAGCCAGGTCGTAGGAAATGGCAGTGTGGAGGCTTGAAAGCGTGTCTTGTGACCTGTCTGGGGTTCATTGTGCTGAAGTAAGAATGTGAGAGCATCTGAGAGACAGACAGACGGATGGATGGGAGGTATCGATCATTAGACTGAAGCTGGTGAGATGAGGAGGAGCCAGATCCTGCCGGGCCTCAGGGAAGGAGTTTGATCTTTATCCAGAGGTCGGTGGGGAGACTGCGTGGGCTTTGCGCAGCGGGGTGACGTGGTGTTGCTCACCTATCAGATCCACTCTGGCTGCGGCTAGGAGAGTAGATTGGAGGCATGTCAGCGGAAAGGCGGATTTTAAATGTCTCTTCTCAGTGAAGTTTTCCCTGGCCACTCTCTCCTTCATTGTCATTTATCTAACATTCTGTACATCTTGCTTATTTATACTCATTGTCTGTTCCCCTCTTCTTTTAAACAAATTTTGTTTAATTACTGATTTGGGGGGGGGGGAGAGAGAGAGAAAGAGAGAGAGAGAGAGAAACGTTGATTTGTTGTTCCACTTAGCTGTGCATTCATTGGTTGCTTCTTAATATGTGCCCTGATTGGGGAATCAAACCTGCAACCTTGGTGTGTCGTTGGCCAGGGCCTGCTCCCCTTTTCTTGACTATCAGCTCCACAGGGACAAGACTTTCTGGATATGTGTCCCCAGAACTCAGTCCATAGTGGGTGCTCAGTGAATGAATGAGCAAAGGAAGCAGCCATGGGGATGGAGAAGAGAAGATGCCTGCATTCCAGTGACATGAGGCATTGGGCTGTTTCCATCTGGGGCCTGTGGATGGATGAACCACACGCGTTTTCTGCATCCTGGCCCCTCTGGGAGGCCCCGGGCATGCACGTGGCCCTCTGCACAGTGCCCCACACAGATGCAGACTTGGGAGGCCAGGTCACATTCCGGAAGACGCTGCAGGGTGTCAGGCCTGGCTCGCACCCCTCACCAGATGGTGGCATTCCCAGGGAACAGCACCCAGAGATGGCTGAGTGAATGACTGGTGAGCTCCCAGATCGGGTTTGAGGGTATAATTATGAAGAATTGGCAACAGCTGTTAGAATGAATCAACGCCCCTGAATCCGAGCGGAAAAGCTGCCAAACTGTTGGGTTTTGAATGGAAGCACTTCTCTGGCCTCCTCCCGGTGCGGTTCTCTCGGATTTCCCCGGAGACTTTGAGCTCCGTGGCTGCACCCCCAGCACTGAGCCCAGAGCCCGGTTTGTGGAAGGAAGGTCAGAAGGATGGACGAATGAATGAATGCCCTTGAGAGACACCTGCCTAATTTCAGCAGCTATTGGTCTTGGTGACTCAGTTCCCAGGAAAAAAAAAATGGTTTTCGCTGCATGAAATCATAGGAAATGGAATTTTAAATTTTGCAAATCAGTTCAGTGAAATCAAGCCTTGTGGACTTGGCAGGTTTAGCAGAAGCAGAGACAAACCCATCACCACCCTCTGCTCCAGGTCTGCTTGAGGTCTGACTGTCATCCTCTGTCAGGAGGTCTAGTGTAGCCTCCTGACCTCCCAGGTCAGCCTTGCTCCTGGTCTGTCCCCCAGGGCGACCTCCATGATGATTAAAAAAAGAGGTGGCTCGTCCTGGCCTGTGTGGCTTGGTTGATTGGGTGTCGTTCTGTGCACCGACAGATTGCAGGCTCGATCCCTGGTAGGGGGTGTGCTGCAGGAGGCAGCCAATCGATGTTTCACTCTCACATCGATGTTTCTCTCTCTCCCACACTCAGTAATTACGTAATTGGTGTGACGATATGCCAGGCCACTGTGCTGACTACTGGGGACTCAGGGTGCCCTCTGGGGGCTTACCCGGGAACTAATGCACTATTAAATGTAACTGTGTAGCTATGATGAAGCCTGCCGAGTATCTGTGGGGCTCCGTGGACATATAAGAGGGAGATTGTACTAGGTTGGAGAGGGACAGGGATTCCTGAGCTGTGATCTCAGGGGTGGGCCTGTGCCTGCGCAAGAGGGGTCTCTCAGAGAGCAGGCACAGCATGTGCAAAGGCCCTGAGGCAGCATTTGAGAGCCACCAAGAGATGCAACGTACAAATACTACTGAGCAGGGGAACCAGGAGAAGCAGCTCCCAAGTCAGCCAGCACCTGAGTGCTCGGGAGTCACCTCCACTAAGCCGAGGAAGCCTTCCAGAACCACCACCGCCAACTCTAGGTGGTTAATCCTCCTCGCCCTGTGCTCCCAGGTACCCCTTTATGGACCATGATGGATGCTTATTGCCCCTTGCATGTGTGTGTTTCCCACACAAGACTGTGAGTTCCCTGAAAGCAGGGGATATTTCATGTTCACTTCTGTGCACACAGTAGGTGCTCAATAAACACGTATCAGAGGAATGGGGGAGATTTTTACTGAGCACCTACCGTGGACTCGGCACTGTTTATGCGCATGTATATGTAAGGCTGCAACATTGAAAAGCCGGAAGGAGCGTGAGTTTGACAGGCTGGGGGAGATGCCAGCGGACGCAGTTGGAGCTCTAGCGCTTTTGTACCGTCTGTGCACAAATCGCTAGAACCGGGGCTGCTGTCCCTGTCTCCCCAGTCCTGCGGAAACTCAGTCTTTCCTCTCCTCCCCCTGGCCGCCCCCCTCACCACCACCCGGGCTCCTGCCATGGGAGTGTGGGGACAGCCCTGCTGGCGATGAGATGTGACACCATTGGCTTTCTCTGGCAGTCACACATCCCCTGCCAGACGAGTCGGGTAAGTGGGGCTGGAGTGTCCAGGGGGTGGAGGGTGCCTGCGAGTTCTGCTGGGAATTTTCTCTCTGTCCTTGGAGTCCTGTTATTGCCGCATCTCATGTTCGGGCTGTGTCTGTGACCCTGAGCAGGGTTGCCAGAGGTCACGGGGGCTGGCTCTGAAGGTGAGCAGGCCTGACTGTGGGCAGGACCCCTGGTGTCACTGCAGGTAGAATTCTCCCTCTGTCAAATTCCCCGATTCTCCATCTCTGTCCCACTCTTCTGCTTCTGACGTGTCTAGACAGCGTTCTGGTTTGGGGAGAAGGAATCTGTTAGCACCATCGAGCGCGTAAGGAAGAGAAAATATCAAAATCTGTCTGCCTTTCTCTCCCGCCGGCTGCCGAGTGCGTCAGAGCCGGGGCAGCCGTGCGGGGCCTCGGGCGGGGAGCGGGAGGCTTGCATCGAACTGAAACACCCTCCAATGTTAGTCCACCCAGGTGGGGGCAGGCTGGGGGCAGTTTTTCGGGGAAAGGGGACACTGGTGTGATGGTGGGGACAGGGTGGGGGGAGGAATCAAGAACGGTGACTCGTCTGGCACTTTGTAAGACCAGAAAGGAATACAGCATAATTTTTCAAAAAGGCAGAGTTGGATGGATTGAGGACCCGAGGCCAGGTTTCAGCTGTGTGATGTAGGCAGGTCAGACGACCTCTCTGGGCCCTTTCCCTTTCTCTCTGTCATGGAGATACCGACCCTACCTGGCCCTTGGGGTTGTCGGAGGATTAACCAGAGGAGAGGGCTCCTGCTCTGAGAGAGCAGGTCATACAGAGCTGGATGGACCAGGGGCTGTGCCCGAGCCACAAAGGAGGTCGGGTCCTCACCGCACCCACCTCGCAGGGTGGTGAGGAGGATATGGTCTCTCAAACCCAGAGAGCACTTGGCTTCCCTCCAGCCCTCCGTCGTGGCATGTATGCCCTCGCCATTAGCTGTTGCTCTCGCTGAGACCATGAAGACAGCCAGCGAGGAGTAGGCATCCAGTAGAAAGGAATCCAAAGGCAAATGACCTCCGTCGGTGAGCGGAAGTCAAGGTGGCTTTGCGGAAGGCATCTGGAAGGGTGGGGGAGGGGAAGATACAGGGCAGGCCGGTGGGGCTGGGGGCTGCGGCCATTCACCCCCTCTGTGACCTCAGGGGCTCTGGCTTTGGGCAACGGTGTGAGCTGGGGCTGGCCACTCACCCTCTCTGAGCATGGCGCCCCGCACAGGCTCGTGAGGGGCTCAGCTGGGGTGCCTGAGGCCCGGTGGGCAGGCTCTGAAGTGGGAAAACGGTGACAGGAGACCGGGAACTCGAGGGCGCTGTCAGGGGGGCTGATGCTGGGAGCGTGCAGGGTGAGTGTCGCATCCCGACTACGCTTCTTGCTTCCTGAGCGACTTCAGGCCGGTCGCTTGGCCTCTCTGAGCCGATTTCCTTATCTGCACAGCAGAGATAAGCCCTCCTTACCTTGACTTGAGCTGAGTCAGGAAAGTCCTGGAGAATGTTGGCGCCTTCCCCCCCCCCCCCCCCGCCCTTTGATCTGGAAGGAACTTCAGAAACAGCCGGAGTTCGGAGGGATGGAGGGACTGGCCCGGCAAAGTCAGTGGGGTGTTGTTGTCCAGAACTTGGGGCTCCGGCTGCGGCTGCTTCGACCGGATGCTGGCTGCATTTAAAATTTCCCGTTTTTTTTTTTTTTTTTTTTTTTTTAGCAGTGGCTTCTCCATTTCGGATGTTTTGAATCCCCATGGATCCACAGCCGTAACCATGGTGACGCGGGTGGAGGTCGGCTCCATCACGCCCCTGACAGGAGTGCCAGGCCTCGGTGAGATCGCCAAGGAGGAGACCCTGACGCGGACCTACTTCCGCCAGGCGGGCGACACCTCTGGGGCCCCCTCGGCGCGGCTCTTGGAAAGAAAGAGCCCCCTCCGGAGCCCCGCACGCCTGCTCCCTCTGCCCAGACTCGCCCCCAAGCCCTTCTTCAAGGAGAGGGCCCCGGCCGTGAAGTCCCCGGGGCCCAGCCCGGCCAGGCCCTCTCCCTCCTGTGGGTCGCCCCAGGCCGCGGTGGCCAAGGACCTGGGCGAGAAGATGCCCAGCCTGGGGGGGCAGGAGGCGGGCGACGAGGGCCTGCGGAGAGGCTCGTCCCTGTTCCCCAAGGCCGCGTTCCTGCGGCCCAGTGCCAGCGCCCTGATCCTCTTCGAAACCACCAAAGCCGGCCCTGCCCTGGGGAAGGGGCTCAGTGAGGGGGTCCCTGAGGCCAAGGCAGGCGTGTCTCAGGAGTCCCCCTCGGGCTCCAGGCCTGAAGTGGCCGCCAAGCCCTCCCTGCCTGCCCGGAGGCCTGGGGGGACCCTTCCCCGGCCGGCCTCCCTGTCCCAGGACACCAGGCCGGCCGCCACCCGAGAGGACGCAGGCCCCGGGGAGCCCCCCTCCAAGGACAGCGGCGGGGAGGACGCGGGCAGCCCCGCGGGGGAGCCCCGGCCTCGCCCCAAGAGAAGGCCCGTGTCCGCTATTTTCACGGACTCCATTCAGCCGCAGCGGCTGGGCCCGGGCGGGGCGGCTGCGGTGGGGAGAGCGCCCCCCACCCCGCCCGAGAAGACGTGGGTGCGGAGGCCCCGGCCTCTGTCCATGGACCTCACGGCGCCATTTGAGAGCAGAGAGGTCTTGCTGAGGAAGGCCGCGGGCGAGGCCGCCGCAGGTCCCCCCAGCCAGCGCCGGGGGCCCGAGAGGCCCCCCCCGGAGCCCCGCGGGGATGGGGAGAGTCCGGTCAAAGCAGAGGCTCCCCCCGCTGACGCAGACTCCGACTTCCTGGAGGTGGCCAAGAAGATCCGTGAACGGAAGGAGAAATTGCTCCTTAAGCAGGCCGAGCTGGGCGGTTTCAGAACTGCGGGGGGTTCAGCCAGGGTCCCCCCCACAGACAACCAGAAGCCCGGGGAAGAGAAAGCCAGGCTGGACACAGAGCCAGAGAAGGCTCCTGAGTCCCCTTCGCCCAGGCCGGGCAAAGGCCGAGAGACGGCGGAGGTCAAGAGCAGAGCGTCCGACGGGGAAATCCGGCCCCGGGGAGAGTGGGTCTCCAGGGGCAGCGTCAAGAAGCGCCTCAGCCTGTTTGGGGAGGAGAACGCCTTGGCCTTGGCAGTGGGGTCTGAACCCCCGCCGGCCACCCCCGAGTCCCCATCGGCTGCTCCAGAGCCCGAGAAAGCGGGACTGAGCGTCCAGGACCGGATCAGAGGCTGGGCCACCGAGAGCTCCAACGTCAAGCCGGAGGTCAGGAGGAGGGCGTTCCAGGCTCGGCCGCTGTCGGCGGATATGACCAAACTGTGAGTGGGAACGTCTCCTGGGGTTCACTCTGTCCCTGAGCTGCCTCAGACCGCCCACCAGGGGCCCCCCTGGGATGCGGCACTGCAGGTGCCAGGCTCCGTGCTGGGCACCTCACACCTCCTCTCTGGGTTCACCCGCAGCCTCAAGAGGAAGCGGCGTTAGCTGCCATTTCTCAGATGAGGGGTGTGCCAGCAGTGGGGCCAGGAGCTCGGTTTTCTTGTCTCTTCTCATCTTTGCACTGGGGAGACATTGTGCCCATTTCACAGACTGGGGTAGGAAAGGTGAAGTACCGTGAGGAAGTTGATGTATTCCAGCTCCGCCTGTCTCCATAGCTAAGCTTTCTTCTCCTAAAGTCTTGGTCACCTAATATATGGCCGAAACCCCCACGAGTGGCCGGCAAAATAAAACCAGGTGGGTCAAGATAACTTGAGCCTCGGTTTCTTCATCTCATGATACCAAGACCTTAAAGGTAAAGATGCAGAGACATAATACTGGGAATCACTCTGCCCATGGGAAGCCCTCAGTGCATTGTAGCTTTAAATGATAGTACCAACCCTGTTAGTCGTCCTTTTCTAAGTTCGCCCGGCCTCTGATATCTCTTGTGCCTTTGTTTTTCCACAAATGGCTTCTTGGTTACAACAGGGAGATGCCACTGGGCGTGTCCACTAGCTCAGTAATGACATGCATGCCACTGACATACTCTGTCGGGGATGGAGCATCCAGGGGGCAGGACCTCTGGGCAGACT
The DNA here is from genome assembly GCA_025583905.1 of Ia io. NCBI lineage: Eukaryota > Metazoa > Chordata > Mammalia > Chiroptera > Vespertilionidae > Ia > Ia io. Next base: position 6,915,157 of record JAJQQW010000023.1, on the reverse strand, counting down.
GCCCTCCCAGCCCTGGGAACTAGGGCAGCCAGCTGGGCCAGAATTAGACCGGTGCTCTCAGCATTTAGAATCACCGAGAAAAAATACCAGTGCCTGGGTCCCAATTCCTGAGATTCTGATTCAGTTGGTCTAGGTCAGTGGTCGGCAAACTCATTAGTCAACAGAGCCAAATATCAACAGTACAATGATTGAAATTTCTTTTGAGAGCCACATTTTTTAAACTTAAACTTCTTCTAACGCCACTTCTTCAAAATAGACTCGCCCAGGCCATGGTATTTTGTGGAAGAGCCACACTCAAGGGGCCAAAGAGCCGCATGTGGCTCGCGAGCCGCAGTTTGCCGACCACGGGTCTAGGGATAGGGGCTCCTCGCTTGATAGTTTTTAAAGCTTCTGGGGTGATTCTCATGTGTGGGCCTGAGAACCCCTGAGCTCAGATAACAGAGAAAGGGGCATCAATGTCAGGGACCTCACACGCCTCCTCTCCCTTCAGTGCCTGGATTATTCCCATTGGACAGATGGATAAACTGAGGCTCCAAGTGTGGGTCAGGTTTCAGAGTTTTGATTTTTCTCTCCTTTCTTTCCTCTGTAGCTCCCCACCCCCACCCCACGCCCTAAACTAATCTTTAGGCATCCGCTCTAATGAACTTTTCAAAGATGGTAAAATTCTAGCTCAGAGCTCCCCTTTCTCCCTCTTCCCCTTCACAAGTGGGGAAACAGGCCCAGAGAGGGACAATGACTTGGCCAACGACACCCGGACAGGCAAAGGCAGGCCCGTGCCCCCACACATTCCCCCAGTCCAGTCCCGTGACCGGTGTGCAGTCGGGCCACTGTTGTGCCTGTGGTTGCTAACAACAACCATTCATTATTCCTCCCGGGGTATCCTCGGTCTTCCCTGAACGCCCTCAAGTAGCTATTAGGGCTCTGGGTAGCCTCTTCTCCGCCCTACAAAAGGTGATGGGGAGGTGTTAATTATCCCCATTTTATAGATGAAGAGACAGAGGCTCAGGTGAGGTCATAAGCCTGACCCAAGCTCCCGCGGTGGGAAGTTGGTAGAGCTGGCATTAGCACCCAGATCTCTTTCCCCCCCAGCCTGAGGCTCCCGGTACCCCGATGATGCTGTGTTTAAGGTAGGCTGTCCCTCCTGGGCCCTTTTCTGTTGGTTTGGTGACCAGACAGGAAATGTCTTTTCTCAGAGCAAATCGGGCGCTGTTGCTTTGATGATCTCTGATTCCACCCTGGGTCCCTGAGCGGGTTGTGGCATGTGGGATGGAGGGGAGTCGTGGCCCAGCCAAGTAACCCAGATCTCTCTGAACCTGGATCTCTGTCCCAGGTTTTCAAGTTCAGCTTCAAGCAGTGAAGTCAAGTATGAGAGGTGCTCAGAGCCGAGCGGCGAGCTTGCTAAGGAGCCGAGAGAAAAGGTGAGGAGTCACTGTGTGTGGTAGCTACACTTACTGCAAACGGCTTTTCTGACCTTCAAGACCCAGAAAGAATCGGGAGCCTCCCGCAAACAATAAGACAGCTGAATGCCGAGACCGTTCAAGTCCCTTCCGGCGTGCTGGCTGCGAGCCCCCGTTCCCTCGTGTTTAAATGCTTTTTACAAACGCGATCGCCAGGTCTGTGTTTTTTCTGCGCACAGAGGGAAAGGAACATGGCGTTCCCCTGTGAGAAGGCCTGCTTTGTTAAGAAACGAATAAAGCTTAAAAAATGTTCATAGAAACCCCCTCCATTTCCCTAATTATGGCCCCTGCTTCCTTCTCCACTCTGACTTTCACCTAGCAGCCACAGGAGGGAAATTACCGGTAATTAAATTGCTCAAAAAGTATCTTTATTTAGTTCATTTCGGAAGAAAAAAAAACTCATCAAAGAACTCCTAGGTGTAACTGGGTTGCAGTTAATCCCTTCGGCAGAGTTGTAATTTTCTAAAACAGCTTTATTGAGGTTTAACTGGCCTACAGTGAACACACATGGAAAGCGTGCAGGTGAAGAGTTCGACATGTGTACTGCACACCTGCGAAGCTGCCGCCACAATCAAGATAACCGGCACCCAGCACTCCCAGGTGTCCTCCTCGCAATCCCTCCCTCCTCCTCCTCCTCCGAGCAATCACTGACCTACTTTCTGTTGCAATAGATTCGTGTGCATTTTCTAGATTGTTCTATAAATGGGACCAGTGCTCTTTATCCCCCCCCCCCTCGGTTTTCCTTCTTTCACTCAGAATAGTTATTCTGAGATTCGTCACACTGTAGTGTGTATTAATAATTCATTCCTTTTCTTTGCTGAGTAGTATTCCATTGTATGGGCCAACCACAGTGTATCCTATTCATCCTTTGATGGACATTCGGGTTGTTCCCAGTTTGGGGCCCATTGCAAATAAAACCCCTTGTAGTCACATCAAAATACTCTAGTGGCAACAAGAGCAAGAACAACAAGAGCCAGTGAAGCAAGCTGGGTGAAATGTTATTGTCATTGAATTTAGGGGATGGGTTGAGGCGAACTTATTATTATCTCTGTAATTTTGTATATGTTTGAAAACTTTTTTTTTCTTTTTTTAAAATTAACTTTAGGGAGAGAGGAAGTGGGGGCGGGAGAGAGAGAGAGAGAGAAACATTGATTTGCTGTTCCACTTACCTATGCATTCATCGGTTTGAGTGTTGTATGTGCCCCTCACCACTTGCTTTTAATCCTTGGGGTTACATACCCAGGAATGGAATTAATTGGTGTGTCCTTTGGTTAATTCTCTCTTTTAACTTGTTGAAGTAGACTTACCTCTAACAGAAAAAAAAAAAAAAAGATTAAAAAAATGACTAAGTAGTATGTGCATGTTATGAAAATCAAACAGAACCAAAGTATGTCGGATTAAAAGATGATTTTTTTCATCTTTATTCCTTCCTCCTACTCACAGTTCGATTTATATCTTTACTCCACTGTCCATCTACCTGTGTATATATACACACAGGTGCAGTGTTGTTTTTTTTAAATGGTCTTAAATCATGAAGATATACTGTCCTGCAGCTGCTTTTCTCCCATCGACGGGGCGTTTTGTGTGTCTTGGATGCTATGACGGGGGGCCCCCCTCCTGTGGATGCAAGGGCCTGTGCGGTCCTCCACCGTTTGGAGGATCAAAATGGTCTTAGCCACCGCCTTTCAGACCGGGCGCTCACGGTGTCTGTGTTCACTGGCTTTCACAGACAATGCGGTCTGGACTTTCTCGCTCACAGAGACTTGTGCTCATGAGCAAAGAAGGAATCCTGAGAGGAAATTGGCCGGATGAAAGGAAATGAGAAGTTTAAAATCATGACAGATATACTGAATTGTCGGCACGACTTTTACGTTCTCTCCAGCAGTGTCCGAGAGTGTCCATTTCCCCGCATCCTCACCCACATTGGATGGTTCCGTCTTTAAATTGTTATGGTTTATGATTTTAATAGCAGCCATTTCAGCCTCTTCCTTTCCATTTTGAACCCTTTAACTTAAGTTTCTTTTCTTTTTTTTTTTTTTTTTCAGCAAAAGGAAGGGCCTGGTTTGGATGGAACACCTGCTCCAAGGAGCCCCTGGAAGCCTGGGACGCCCCGGGAGAAGGCCAGGCAGGCGCCGCGGAAGGACAGTTCTAACCAGGTCCCCAGCAGCTGTCACGGGGCAGGCTCGGCAGGGGCCCTGAGCTCCTCGGACAGCACCCCAGAAGACGAGGGAGGCTTCCAGACCGTGAGGGCCACCGTGTTTGAGCATCACGTGGAGAGACACACTGTGGCTGACCAGTCGGGACGCTATCCCTCAGCCACACCTCCTGGTGCTGTGACCCACATCTCGGAGCCCCTACCCAGGCCCGAGAGAGGCTCGTGGCTGGGGAAGGACCCTCCAGAAAAGACGATCCTCAAGAAAGAGAATTCGAGGTGGTCGGAAATCCCCGGCACCGAGAGAGTGGGACGGACTCCCCTCCTAAATGGGGACCCCAAACAGTATCACACGCCTCTCCCGGAAAGGTCCCCGCTGGGCGAGAAACGCAGTAGTCACCCCTTCCTGACGTGCTTGGAGCACCCTCCCAGGTCACAGAGGGTTGAGCCCAAGTACGACGTCATGCACACAGTGGGCGAGCGTGCGCACAGTGAGGCTGTCCCCACGGCGCCCGAGGAGAAAGCCGTGGAGCTCCGGAGCGGCAGCGGCAGGGCCCGGCTCCCGCTGAAGGGGAGGCAGCTGTCCCCCGACGTGGCCCCTGCTGACCCAGAGTGCGGGCCGGACAGTCAGGCGGGCTCCGTCCAAAGGGCCAGTCTGATCTGGGAATCTCGAGGGACGCAGGAGGTCAGCGGGCCCATCCCTGACCCCCGAGAGCCGCAGGGCACGTCCGGGGGCAGTGGCCTGTCCCCCAAGCGGAAAGGCGGGGCGGCCGGAAACTGGCATAGAGCCACTCTGGTGGTCAGCGATGACAGCGGCTCGGCAGTGAGCTCTCTGGTCCCCGGCGAGCGTTCGGCCAGGCCCTGGGGCCCCGAGGCCACCGGTCTGAGGACCGTCCAGGCCGCCAGCAGCGAGGCCCAGCACCCGGGGCCCGAGGGGGCCGGGAACAAGCCGGGAGGCTGTGCCGCGGCCGGAGAAAGGGCTGCTCTCCGCGGCTGCCCTCCCGACGCTCCTTCCAGAGCCAAGGATGAGCCCTCTGACCTCCTCCCAGCGCGGCCGCCCCCTGACGGGCTTGTGCAGAAAGGGCCCCACGTGGTGGCCCCGGCCCCCGAGCCTGAAGTCAGGATGCGGAGGGGGAGCCCCGGGGATCAGCGATTCGAGAAGTGGAGGCGGCGGACGTTGCCCCACGATGTGAAGTTTGAGGAGTTCAGCTTCCTGTCTTCGGAGGGGGAGCAGCCGCGCCTCAATGACCTGAGCCCCACCGCAGGCGTGAGGAAGCCTCAGCCATCCCGCAACAGGGTGGAGGCCCAGGAGGGGGACCCGGCTCTCCCAGCAGTGAGGCCAGGGCCGTCTGGGGAACCCAAGGCGACCTTTTTTGCAGTGACCTATCAGATTGCCGATGCTCAAAAAGCAAAGGGTGTTGTTAAGCCCGGGCCCGGAAACTTGACGGAACATTCTAGAAAAACAGCTCCGCCTCCCTCGCCTCATCCTTTAACTTCCACCTTGGTTTCTCCCAACCCTGAAGAGCCGCTGGAGACCGTGGGCAGCAAGAGCCGGGCGCAGGGAAGAGAGCGTGACAACGCCAGCTTTCCAAACTCTCTAAAGCCAACAGATGTTTCATCGCCTCCTGGGGACAGGATTCTGGATCTTTCTACCGAAAGAATCTTCGATGCAGACGCTGTATGTGTCCATCGGCGACCAGAAGGCCGCACTGGGTTTCAGAACGACTGGAGGGAAGGTGGGAGCAAGACGTCCCCCAGTGGCGCTCCCCAAACCATCCCTGCTTTCCAAAGTTGCCCGAAAGCCGGGGACCCCCTCGTCAGAAGGAGGAGTGAGAGGGTCAGCGAGACATCCCTGGGCAGCGTCGCAGGTGGCTACAGGTCCAGCGTTCTTGACATTGACGCCCTGATGGCCGAGTATAAGAAGCCGGAGGCTCCGGAGCGGATGGAGGGGCCGCCCGCAGAGCCTGGCTGGGCCCAGGAGCGGCCAGGCCAGCGGGGCGGGGTGGACCGGAGGCGGAGGAGCCTGAAGGAGGGGCCCGAAGATGAGGGTCCCCGGAAACAAGCCGGTTTTGCTGAAACGAGCCACGGTTCTAGTTCAGCCTCTGGCAAGCAGCTGGCCGAGACCCCGGGGGCCGCCACGAGCCCCAAACTCAGCTCTCCTCTGTGGGCTTTGCCGCCCGGGGCTCCTGACAAACAGCCAGGGGCCTCTCCCGGCCCCGGGGGTCCCGGGAAGAAGGTCTCGGGAACCACTGAGGACGAAGCCAAGGCCTTTGCTAGTAAACATCACGGTGCAAAGCGTCAGGATTACCCAGCTGCCTGGGAGGACCCCAGCAGCGGAGCCGGGGTGTTGCCCAAATCCTCCGCAGCGGACAAGAAGAAAGGGACCCCGAGGAAATCCACCGGGCGGGGAGAGGAGGGCCATGCAGCCCAGTGGGGTGACCACCCGCAATACGGCAGGTCACCGCTGGACGTCAAAAGGGCCTCTTCGGAGAAGGGTGCCCCTGCCAAAATCCGAGAGGGCCTGTCCATCATGCAGGAAGCCAGAGAGAGGAGGCGAGAGCAGCCCAAAGGGAGGCCCAGCCTCCCTGGGGAGAGTTCGGAGGCCAAGGAAACCAAAATGGGGCCCTGTCGGCGGGACTCGGGGATTCGAGACAGCCCAAAGGTGAGTCTGAAGGCTGTTTGTGTGTTGGGAGACGTTGGTTAAACATGAAGGCCAGGGGTCTCAAACTGAGAACCTACGTGGGCCAGGTGGGTAAGGAAATGAGAGTCAGGCTGGGGGTGAGACTCTAGGGCAGTGGTTCCAACCTTCCTAATGCCCCGACCCTTTCAACCAGTTCCTCATGTTGTGGTGACCCCCAACCATAAAATTATTTTCGTTGCTACTTCATAACTGTAATTTTGCTACTGTTATGAATCGTAATGTAAATATCTGTGTTTTCCGATGGTCTTAGGCGACCCTGCTAGCGACCTTGCTGCTGTAGAGCCTATTAAAGGGTCGTGGCATTAGAAAGGTTGAGAACCACTGCTCTAGGGAGTGGTGGGGATTGTGGCTAATGGAAAGCTCATGGCTTGTCTGAAGGGACAATTGCTGCTCATTTCTTGCTGATTCTTGACCAGTGAGAATGGTGGTCCTGAGACCGCAGATCCGGTTTATCAAGAGAATCTGAAAAAAACAATCCAGGTTTTTATATGTAATTTCCCCATGAAACGAGGACAACTTACTAAAAAATTCTGTTCAGCCCAAATGAGTTTAGCCACGAGTTAGAAACCTCTGGCCTAGAATGATGGTAGGTATCATTTATTGAGCACCTGCTGTATTCCAGTGTGTTGTGTCAAGTTCATTATTGTGTCCCAGAGGTCAGCATTCTGCCTGACATTTTGTGAACATTCCAGAAGTACTTGTTGAATGTGTGAATGAGCCATCTAAAGTGAGCCTCGTGTGGCAAGCTCTCTTTTGTGGTTTGGGTTTCCACAGAAGCAGGTTCTTGCAAGCATTGTTTTAAGAGGTGATCCTCAGAGGAGCTGGAAGAGGAGTGGAGGGGGGAGGCAGGGAAGGGAAGGCAGGTGATGAAGGTACCACTCTGGGCCGCTAACCCCCATTCTCACTGGAGGCCTTGGGGGAGCAGCATCGACCACTTCCAAGTCGTCCTGTCCAAGGGCCGAGGAACCTGGAGCATTTATTTTCCCGTTTGCTTCTGTCTTTGCTTGAGGCTGTTTTCGGGGCTTTTAACGTTCAGACTCTTCCATCCTGCCTGGCGCCATGCTCCGTAATGGAAGGAAAAACCCTCACACAGCCCGGCTGGTGTGGCTCATTGGTTGAGTGTCAACATATGAACCAGGAGGTCACGGTTCAATTCCCAGTCAGGGCACATGCCTGGGTTGCAGGCTCAATCCCCAGTGCGGGGTGTGCAGGAGGCAGCCAGTCGATGATGTTCTTCTCTCATCATGTTTCTATCTCTCTATCCTTCTCCCTTCCTCTCTCTCTAAAAATCAATAAAAACTTATTTATTTTTTTAAAGAGAGAGGGGTCCAAACTGGAAAGGGATGTTGTGGAAATGCAACAATAGAATTATATCGATTGAGATCATGAGATGAAGATTCACCCAAGGTTCGAGGTAGAGTTTGGCTCTGAACCCACATCTCTACTCTGCCACTTACCAACTGTGTGTAAAGCAGGAACTTGGTCTCCTCGAGCTTCATTTTCCCCACCAGAGTTAACAGGGATCCCTGCCTCCAAGTCCTGTTTCTAGGCTGAATGGAGATAAAGCACCCAGCACGCGCCGGGCACCCTATGGGCATGAGCTCAGGGCCTGCCCCTGGCTTCTGTACAGGTGCTTCTCGAGAGGGGATCCACCTGTCCTCACCCCCAGGGTTATTGTGGGAGCGTGGGGAGAGGGAGGAGACCAGGGAAATGCGACACTGAGGCTGTTTGCAGTGCCTTTTCGGGGCCCTGCTGGCAGCGGAGCCTGCAGGGTGGAGGGCCCGCCCGGCCTTGGACGCCCGCCCAGGGTGTGCGGGCCCAGCAGCGCTGTTGTCAGGGGATCCGTTTCCTCACTAAGGACCGGGAGGCCTTGGACCAGCTCCCGTTGCTCTCCTCTCCTGCCCAGAGATATCTTGTTCTTCATCTTTAAAAAAATGAAAATCCATACAAGCAACACAGAAGTGCACAATGTTGGTTGCTGAAAACTCAGACCTTACCAAAGTGCCTAAAATAGTGTTCCCCCGGGACCCCATCCCCTTTTCCGTCCCCCAGATGCAGCCAATGGGGCAGTTTTTGATGTCCTGTGGGACTCTCCTACACTACAGATTGTCAATCATATATGTTTACTTATAATTGTTGTATTTTCCTTATTGCAGAAGGCAGTGCATGCTTGTGTAAAACTTAAAATATTATAGAAACAGACGTTTTAGAAAGAAAATCCCCCTTGAAAGGATGAGTCTGGTGCAGGAACTGGGGCATGCCCCTCCAGGCCCATTCACGCTTCTCGGTCTTGCACAGTTTGCCCTCAGGGCCCATTTGACAAAGTTTGAGACTTTTTTAGTTGTGACAACTGGGGGAGAGTGTGTTCCTGGCATCTAGTGGCTGGAGACCCAGGGTGCTGCCCAGCCCCTCCAAATGCCCAGGACGGCCCCCCCTGCAGACAGTCATCAGCCTCACGGGGACGAACGCGGCTCCAAGGCCGAGGAACCCTGGGCTAGACAAAGATAGAGGTAGCATAGAGTACATATTGTCTATGAAACACGGCAACATTCTTCAGAGCATCTTACAACATGCTTTTTTTTTTTTTTTAACTTAACAGTAAAAAACAGTTCTATTACCTGGTTATTTTGAGTGGCTGCAAAGTATCTTATAATGGGACTGAGCTCCAACTTTTTTTAATCCAGATTCTTGTTGATGGCCATTTGGGCTGGTTCCAGTTTGGGGGTTAGAAGCAGGATGTCACTGAGCATTTTGAGGCACATCTTTGCTTCCTCAGGTCAGGACTTCTTGATTTCACAGCCTGTTCTGCTCATGTACTGTGCATGAGTGTGACTGTAATTAAAGTGATCCCTCCCTCTTCCTCTCCCTCCCTTCTTCCCTTCCTTTCTTTTTTTTCACTTAACATTTATTGAAACTTTGTCCCACGCCCGATTATTGTATTTCATGTAATTAAATTACTTATTTTTGTTTCAGAAGACAGAATATTTTCACGTGGCTCTAAAAATATTTAAAGGTGTGGAGTGAAAATTCCCCCATACCTCTCGTTCCCCATCTTCCCATTCCTCCCCACCCAGTAATTACTTCCATTCTTGTTTGTACAAATTCCTTTAGAGTTTCTTTCTGAAAATACAAGCAAGTAGGAATGCATATTCTTGGTTTTGCCTCTTTTTTTTTTTTTTCTTTCCCCACAAAAGAGCATTCTGTACAAGTGGTTGAAACTTTGGTTGCCTTTGGGAGGAACCCCCGGAATCGTAAAAAGCAGCAATGCAGGGGCCTCCCCCGAGACCAGTTCCATTGGGATCTCTGGGGTGGGGTCCGCCTTCGTTAGCTGTGAAAGCTCCCAGGGGGTTCTCGGGTTGAGGGTTTCTGCTGAACCACAGATCGGCCTCTTGCCCTTTTTTCGTAAACGCATCTCGGAGAGTTTTTGGATTCAGCCCACGGAGAGAGGGCTCATTCTTTCTGGTTGCTGCACAGATGGGAACATTGAGGCCCAGAGAGGTCGGGCTAGGTGGCCTGAGTCACAGCAAGTGTGTACGTACCTTGTGCGTGCCCACGTCATTGTGCGTGCCCACGTCATTGTGCGTGCCCACGTCATCGCGCGTGCCCACGTCATCGTGCGTGCCCACGTCATCGTGCGTGCCCACGTCATCCTGCACATGCGCAGGTCCAGCCGGCCCTCGAATGCCGTTCGTTTGGTTCAGCGCTGAGCAGAGAAAAATGGCTCCCCAGCTGGGGCCACTGTCTGTTGTGGAGTTTGCACGCTCTCCCCATGTCCGCGTGGGCTTCTCCGGGTACCCCCGTTTCCTCCCACACTGCGGAGGGGTGCGCGCTGGGGTACTCCGTGTGTCTGCATCGTGCCCGCCTTGGGCCCCGAGCTGCCGAGAGAGGCTTTTGGCCCCCCCCCCCCCCCCCACGAACTAAAATAATGGGTTGGAAAATCATCGTCTTGTGTGTTGTTGTTTTTTTTCATCTTTACCTGAGGAATGAGGATATTTTTTTCCATTGAATTTTAGAAAGAGTGGAAGGGAGGTGGGGGGCGGGGGAGAGAAACATTGATTGGTTGCCTCCTGCACGCGCCCCCCCCCCCCTCTCCCCCGGGGCCGGGGATTGAACCTGCTCTCCAGGTGGGTGCCCTTGGTGGGGAATGGAACCTGCCGCCCTCTGGGGCACAGGCCCAGCCTAACCCTGGAGCCTGGCCGGCCAGGGCCGTCATCGTCATCGTGTTTGTAGTCATCTTTCTTAAATGTATGCATAGCTCGCGTTTATTTCTCTGCTTACTGTTAGGTGGTTTGGGTCTTCGAGGTGTGGTGATGTTTTGTGACCAGATACATGTCCTAGGGACTTTTGTTTAGATCAGTGAGCCTGTGGTCCGTTGTTTTGCTTAAAGTCACCGTTCCAAGGCCCTCGGGACGACGCTCAGGGTGCACTTGGTGTCCGTCCGCGGGGTCGGGATTGGCGGTCGCCTGTCATTTTGCAGGACCCGCCGGTTTGCCCCGCAGCGGGGCCGTCCCAGTTTGCATCCCCACCGTCAACAACAGGGCCCGGTTCCCTCAGCCTTGCCAGCCAGGTGTGGCCTCAGACCCCGGGGCTCACGGCCCGATGAGTGCCCCGAGGCCGAGGCCGTCTGTGTTTCCCTCCTGGAACCGGCTTGCTGACCTTCCGCCCGCGTTTCTCATTGAGCTCTTTATGAGGAAGGTGAGCCCTTTGTGCTTTTCTGATTTCATGTCTCCACTTGGGCAGACCTGGGACTGGGCCCTAGCTTTGTGACTTACTAGCTGTGCCGCTCCGGGCACCTTGCCAGACCTTTCTGAGCCTCAGTCTCCTCATCTGCAGAATGGGGATCCTCCCTGCTTCGCAGACTTGTTGGGGGTTTATCAGTAAATCATGTGTGGCCTAGCCCCAGGCCCCGGGGCCTGATGTGAAGGAGGTTTGAGGAGCTAAACTTCCAGGTTAACCTTCATCCCTTCATCTATTTACCACATTTAGCCAGTGTCCTAACCCCAGGCCAGGCCCTGGTCTGTGGCTGGCTCCGGACGCACCTGCCTTTCGACCTTCCCTTGAGATGCGGGGAAACTGAGACGGACCAGCCAGGGAGGGAAGAGGAGACCCAGAGTGTCTCATACGGCATCAAAGAAAGATCTGAGGCAAGAGGTGGGGAATCCAGCCTCGCTCTTCGCTGGTGCTGCGTGTCCTCAAGCAGGTGCCATCGCTCTCTGGGCTTTCCTCCCCTTATCTGTGTGGGGAGAGGAGGAGACATGTAAGACCCATTCTGGAGTCTTGTATGCACTGGCCTGTGAATGTATCCTCTACATATAGCTGAGGGAAAAGAATGACAGGATTCAGACTAGTGTACGTACGACTATTTATATACCTAGATATAGACTCTTTCTGTGTCTGTGTGCATATGTGTTTGGATGTATGGAAATATGTCTAAAAATGAGGGCACCCAGAGTTACCAGTGGCAGTAGTAAGGCTGGATGGCATTTATGGGCTCCCCCTTGACCGGCATGTCAGGGAGACTAGTGTGAGACAAGTCAGGTGCCCAGGACCTGTACATGTCCGCCCCCTGGTGGCAGCACTATGTCATACACTTTGTGTGTGCAGACCCCAGCTTGGTTTTCCTGTGAACCTAGAAGCTGAACACTGTTGTTATTGGTCATTTTCCACAGGGTCAAGGATCAGAGAGGTTAAGGCACTCACCTGAGCTCACACAGTTGTTAAATGGCTGAGGCCGGGCTGAATCCAGACTTGCTGATCCTTCATATTACCTCCTCTCATTGAAGCTATGGAGTCAGAGTGTGTGTATCTGGTGGGGGGATCAGGGGAGACAGAGGGGAGGAGCGTTGCTGCTTTAATTTTATTTCCCCCCCCTTTTAGGTACAGAATGGGCTCTCATGGTGTGACCTGTTCTTCTTGCATATGGCAAAGCCCCAGTAAAGTCCTTTCCTTGTGTCCTGTCTCAGGTGACATCACGAGACCTGGGGAGGGAGGAGGCCCTCCAGGACAGCGATCCGCCTCTCCAGCAGGTGTCCCCTGTGGCCTTGGGCCCCCGGAGGAGCCACAGCTTCTGCAAGGACAAGAGGAGCGGGGCCTTCGTGGTGAGTGGTCCCGGCGTGGCCGGAGTGGGTTTGCAGGTGGTGCTGGTCCTTGGACACCACTGGGACTGGGACTGTGTGGAGAGTCAGGGCTGGCCCGGGGGCCCGGGGGCCTGAGGGGTCAAGGCCAGGCAGGCGCCTGTCTGGGGGTGTGGTGGTGTCCAACCCGCCCGGCTGCGGTTTCCGATGTGGAGGAGGTTTGGAGGCTCTGCCGAGAAAGCCTTCCTCCCTCTCAGGTTTCTGGCCCTCTGTGGAGAGGTAACCCCAGCTATGGGCATGGACCCGTTAAGAGAACATGTGCTGGGGTCTGAAAGTCCTGGGTTTGAATTCCACCACCCTTTCCTCTTAGCCTGTTTGAGCGCTTTGCTTCATTTCTCTGTACTTTAGTTTCTTCACTGGCAAATGGGATCACGATTCTTAATTCTGCACCCTTGGGAGACGGAGTAAGAATGTGCTTAGGGCCTAGCACACAGCACAGTCTCTGGTAGTGGCAGTCCTCGTGGGAGGCGGTGTTAGGCTGGTGGAGCCAGATCGCCTGGGTTCAGATTCTAGCGCTGCATGCAGATGGGCCTCTGGCCTCAGTTTCCTCATTTGTAAAACGGGAATAATAATAGTATCTACTTCACAGGGCGGATGTGGGGGTCGGATAGGGTCATGTGGGGAGTTCACAGCAAACATCTTAATAAGTGTTATTGTTATTATTATTATTATTATTACTACTGTTTTTGCGTCTTCTGGGGCCAGCACCTCCTTTCCCTCAGCCTGTTTCCTCACCTGTGGAAGGAGGCGGGTCAGTGATGCTGAAGGACCCAGGGAAGCTCCCTCCTCCAGAGCCTGTGTCCCCAAATGGGTTCCAGGACTTCACCACCTTGGATTTTCAGCGATTTCCTTTCCTTTTCTGTTTTTGGACTTTAGTTCCATGATACTTGGAGATCTGCTGAGCACTACACTTGCTCATGAGGTCCCTCCTGGGTCTGGGTCCCATGCGGGGGCCTCTAAGATAGGTGTTTCTTTAACGAGGCGGCTCTAGTTCTGCTCACAGGTCCTTTTTGCTCGCACAGTTTTGGGCATGTCAGCAATGCCTGTGGCCGGGCTCATGTCTCTGAGATAGGGGATCCCCCAGCATATAAATCCTAGGCCCATTCCTCCCAGCTTTATGGCCGTGGGCAAGAAACGTCACTCCCCGACCTTGGCTTCCTCCTCTGTGAAATGGGGTGAAGAAGGCGCCCTGGTAGGGTTTGTGCAGGGACCAGATGGGGTAATGGCTGCAACAGAATTAAAAAGCCTGACTGTGGGGCTGGGGCGGCACAGCCAGAGGAACTGGGACCTCTGGAGCCATCCGCTGAGCAGCCCCGGAAAGTGTCCGAGCGCCAGATCTCAGCCACAGGCTTGCAGACTCTCATACATTCGAAACCTGCCCGGTGTTTCCGTCGAAGTCTCCCTTCCCTGTTTTCTGTCTTACCCTTTCCTCCATTCACTCTCCAGTGCACCGACTCAGCTTATCTGATTGTACTTGAACTTTTGTGTGTGGGGGTAAAGACAAAGGTTATAGAGAGAAAGCATTTAAAACCGGTCTTTCTATAGTCTTGGCACCCTGGCACCCACCCTGGTACCCCGGCTCCTCCTCTTCCACTCGCTGCCATTGAGGCGCCTTTGTCCTTGGAGTCCTGGCATGGCTTGCCTTGGCGCCGTCCTTCAGGCCTCCAGGCCCCCAGGCCCCTGCCCCACTGCTGCCTGCTTGATTTTCTCTCCTTCAGAGGTGGATGGGTGGGGCCTGAACCCCATAGGCTGGGATGGAAGACCTCATTTCTCTGCTTCCAGGATTCATGCCTGCAATTCTGTGGAGTGGCCACCAGGAGGTGTTGATGTTCAGCTCACTTTCTGATGGCTTCAAAGCCTGACTCTGGGACCTTAGCATTGGGCTTTGCAGGCTGAAAGAAGTGGGTTCATGTTCCGGTTCTGACACTGTATGACCCTGAGCAAGTGACGCAATGGACCTCTTTGAACCTCAGTTTTTCTTCCCTAAAATGAGGATGGTCCCATCTGGCCGCAGGAGTATTTCTGTGAGCAGTGAGATTACTCAGCGCTCCGAATGGTCAGTAGCCACTTTTCCTTTCTCCCAATCTCCTTCCTTTTTCCCATATTCCCTCCTTCTCCGCTAGCTCCTTTCCCTTCTTCCTCCTCCTGGCTCCCTCTCTTCCTCTGCTCTCCCTTTTTCCTCACTTTTCAACTCTCTCATTATAAATGAGGAAACTGAGGCCTAGAGAGAGGGCCTGACTTGGCCAGAGTGACCCTCCAGGTGGAGACTGGGGTCCTGTGCCCTGGGTCCTGCTGGTAGCCACTACTCCTCTGGCAGTAGGCTGGACCTGCGTTTTGAGGGGGGTTCGCTGATAAATGTCTGCTTTTATTCCCACACTGTTTTATGAATGATTTTGTGCTGTTGGTTTCCAATTTAGGGTCAGGTTCTTCCCCGTCTTTGAGACTGTGTCTCAGACCTTGCTGGGCTATCTCCATGTGTGGGAAGTCTCGGAGGATGAACCGGTGTTTGCCAGTTGGGTGTGGTCTGGGAAGAGGTGGTTTGCCCGGTGGAAGGAGCAGCCTGGGCAGAGGTTTAGGGGCGTGACACTGCTCTACACGAGGGACATGTTCCAGAGTCCAGGGGACGGCTTGGCCTCGCTTTTAATCTTTACTTTGATGCATCCTTCCTGGACACCCCAGTGTGTCTTGGCAATGGTGAGCTCAGACTTGCACATCGCTTGCTGAGGAAACCGTGGGCCTTGCTTTTGAGGGGCGGCACCGCCTCCCAGCCACTCTGTCGTCACAGCACCCTCGCTGTACAAGCATCTGCCAGGGCCACCAGGAAGGTTTGGAAGCATTTGGCCCTGATGACTGTTGTAGTGACTGGAGAATGGGGGTGGGGCGGTTCGGATTCTAATGACCAGGCTGGGAATTCCTGTGAGTGCAGTCCACCTGAGGTCGCCCCCAGTGGACACACCGCTGGTCCTGGTTCCAGATTCTCTTTGAATTCCAGTTGGCTGACTCGGCGTTCCAATGGGAAGGGGGGAAATAAAAATGAAAGACTACATAGGGACTGCTAGAAAGAACTCCTCAAAGGTTGTGCTTAAAAGACAAGTTGAGAATAAAGGTTTTGTGGCTTCCTATCTGTCTGGGATGTGGACTCTCCTTCCCACACGTGATGTTACCGTGTGCTGAAGCTCACCTTCTCTGCAGCCTGTGTCAGGGCTTCATCGCTGCTTATGGCTGAGCAGTCTTCTCATGTGAACACACCACGTTTGGGTTATCTCTTCGTCGATTGGTAGACAGTTGCTTTCCGCCCACTTATTGGCTCTCCTGAACACGCCCATCATTTTTATAATCCCATTGCCCGCGTTTACTGTCTTCACAACTCTGACCTCTCTCTGCACTCAGTGTTACTTTGTTTTCTGGTTCTTATCTCCCTGCCCCAGATGAGAATTGCAGGAGGGGGCTCTTGATTCCCTGTTTGACTCTGTGTCGTTGTTGATGTTCAGTTGAATAAATGAATGAGTGAGCGAGTGAACGTCTGAATCAGCAACCAGGAGGGCAGAGTGATTTGTCCCCCTTGACTTGGTTGTGGGGGAGCCAGAAAGGCTCGGGGTACCATCGGAGCTGGGTCTTGAGAGTGAGGAGGAGAGGGCAGGCAGGAAGGGCCACCTGGGCAGAAGGCTCAGCCCAAGCAAGGCCGGGAGGCTTGAAGCTGTGATGCAACAGTGACTTGTCGTTCTGGACACGTCATTCCTGAGTGAGGACCCTCGTGTTCTCAGGGCGGCTCGTCCTTACTGAACAGAGGCAGTTTGGGAGGAAAACGGAGAAATGAGTGGGGAGGGGGCAGAGTTCCAAGGACCAAGTCATACTCCATCCACCTCAGACATCCCCTGATCTGGTGATTGTTAATGTCCAGCCTCAGACATGCCCCGGTCACTTTGGGGTTTCTGAACCCACATTTGCAGGCGCTTTCCCTCGAGATCCTGCCAGGAGCTCCGCGCAGAAGCCAGGCTGGGCAGGGAGCTCCGCGCAGAAGCCAGGCTGGGCAGGGACGGGGAGTTCGTGGTAAATGGGGAGGAAGGAGGGAAGCACTGTTGCATTCCAGCTCGTCCCTGCCCTGAGGGCTTGGACCATCGGGTATTTCAAGCAAAACTGAGGATCCTGATCTTAAGGTGAAATCTCACCATTTTTACATGTTGGAACAAAATATATATTTATTTAATTATGTATATATTTAATTTAGCCATACCCAGCTGCCTTCACATGGGGTTTTGGCAGTCTTGTGTCATATGCGTTATCTCTCCGAATCCTTGCCACAATTTATGGGGAAACTGAGGCTTGAGGAAGTGACATGACTTGGCCTAGGCTCATACAATAAATAGGCAGGTGCCACAGGCAGGACTCCACGTTAGGTGACATCAAAAATGACCTGAGCATCCTCCACGGGGTGTTCTATCTGCAGTTTCTCTCTTTCCCCCCATCCTATCTTCCACATCAAGGAAAGCACCCGTTTCCTTGTGCGGTGTTCAAGAGTGGCCACCAGGGGGCAGGATGGAGGCAATCTATTTTCAACCGTACATTTTATTACTTGTTTTTAACCCCTTCTGCATTAGGACCTTCTCTCTAAACTGAAAAGGCCGTTTTTCATGACCATTTAGATTATTTTTAGTGCATGCCGGATTTAGGCACATGTGTCACTCAGCTCTGTTACCCATCATGCTTCTTGTCAGTTTCCATTTACAAGCCAGACATCAGAGCTGCTGGGCTGAGGTGGGGACAGTTCTTCTGCAGCCTCACTGCCCTAGCCCCCCTAACCATGTATGACCTCATTTCCCCTCCCAGTCTTCACTGATGGCTCCTCCCCCTCCTCTGCCTCCCCTTTCTCCACCTCCTCCTCCCCTCTCCTCCTCCTCCTTCGCCTCTTCCTCCTCCTCTTCCCCCTCCTCCTTCTCCTCCCCCTCCTTCTCTTCCTCCTCTTTCTCTTCCTCCCCCCTCCTCCTCCCCCTTCTCCCCCTCCTTCTTCCCCTCTTTCTTCGCTTCCCCTTCCAAAGCTTATAAAGGTATAATGCACAGATTATAAAATTAACTCATTTTAAATGTACAACTTAATTCTTTATAGTACATTTAACAAGGTTGCACAGCCATCACCCCTATCTAATTCCAGAAACTTTTCATCACCCCAGGGAGAAACCCGTCTCCATTAAGTCACTCCCTGCCCCCCAGCCCCAGCCCCCGTAGACCTCTGATCTGCCCCGTCTTTGGAGATGGGGATATCCAAAGGGAAGAGCTCACAGAGAAAAGGGGCCATGGAGGCAGGGTCAGGGTTAGCCCGGGATGAGCTGCCGCTGCCCATTGCTCCCTTGGTTGCAAGTCTCCTGGGGCCCCTTAGAGGTTAGTGGTTATGTGCATATGGGGAATGGGAGGAGCGTGCTTTGTCCAGAGCATATTTATCTTTCTTGCAGGTGGAAATCTTAGGGGAGGTCTCAGGGGAGGGTCTTAGTAGAATTAATTCATCAGCTTTCCAGGTGTGACTTTCTGGGTCCTATCTCCACTGATGGGTCGGCATCAGGGCAGGAAATCTTTAGTCAAGGCACCTTGGTCCTGAGGCAGCCGTGGGGCCATTGGTCTGGTTTTGCTACTTTTCTGGACCTGGAGCTGAAATACAACCAAGGCCTAGATGTTATCTTTAGGGAGGAAAGGTCAGGGGCTCTAAACCGCCCAACCAGTGACATGCTAGGGGAGGACAGGTTACCCTGGGGCCGCGGTTCTTGTTTTCCCAGGTTTGCCCCTTGCTAGGCACCCCGGGCCTCTGCCCTGATGCGTTTCTGTCCTGGTCCATCACCCTTGCTCTGGGGGTTCTAACACCCTGTGCAGTGGCTCTGCCCTGGGATGAGCTCAGAGGTACCTCTTTGGGGTCGGTAATACCTGGCCCTGATGGGCTGACCTTGTTACCCTGCCAGGCAGCATGGCTGAACTGATAGGACAACAGGAAATCGTGGCTGAGATGCTTGGAGTGCTTACTGAGCTCTGGGCTCGTAACCATGTATGACCTCATTTCCCCTCCCAGTGACCCTGTGGGGCAGGCAGGCACTGTCGTCACCCCTAATTTTCTTGAGGGAACTAGGGCACAGAGAGGTTAACAACCAGCCCAACATCGCACAGCTAGCTAGTGCTGGGGAAAGGATTTGAACGCAGGCCGTCTGCCCTCAGCGTCCACACCCTCACCAGTGCCCTGGCTGCCTCTAGGAGACATGCCATCCTCTCCCGAAGTCTGTAAATTCAGATGCCTGTGCCCTGGCTGGCATGGCTCCGTTGGTTTGGGCATCGCCCCGTGCACTGAAAGGTCGCTGGTTCGATTCCTGGTCAGGGCACATGCCTGGGTTGCATTCTTGATCCCTGGTAGGTGGTGTGCAGGAGACAGCCAATGGATGTTTCCTTCTCACATCGATTTCTCTCCCTCCCTCTCTCTCTGTTTCTCTCTCTCTCCCCCTCCTCTCCTTTCCTCTCCCTAAAAATCCATTTTAAAGCCTTCAGATGCCCGGGAGGGCCAGCATGTGGTCTGGGCTGGGGCTGTGGGGAGTGGGAGGAATGAGGTGGATCCAGGCCCCAGACAGTAGGTGCAGTGCCTGCCTGTCTGTCCCCGCACAGGAATGCAGACCCATGGGGAGGCCAGCCTTCTTCTTCTCATAGAGGAGCCAGGGGTCTGCATTGCCACATGAAATTCTGCTGATGCCTAAATGTTGGCAGCTAATTAAAAAACCAAAAAAGTGCACCTGCCTTCCCTGTCCTCTTCACTCCCCCTTGCCCCCCCAAAACTTAACACCCAAGCAAAATCACTCCCGGGAGGGGGTGCCAGTTTTCTATGTTTGGTGTGTGTATGTGTTTTGTTTGTTTTGTGAATGCTGATGTCAATTTTAAAACCTCCCATCTTTTTTATGGATGGAGTTTCTGCTAAAAGCTAAGCATGTCGAGTAGGTTTATAGGATGGTTTGGACAGTCCGTCTTTTTTGGGGATGAATGAAGAACGTTAATAAGAATTGTCCCAGGACCTGCTGCGGCCAGGTGTTGCGTTAGGATGAGGGCAGCCAGGCTGACTGGGTGGGGCCTCGGGGGGCTGAAGGAAGAATTACAAAGAGGAAGAATGTTCCCCAAAAGAGGGGCTTTGAGACCCCGAGGGGTGTGGTTGGGGGGGCTGCCTTTGGCCTGGCTGGAGGCTGCAGAGGAGGCAGAAGGGTTGATCTTCAGCTGGAGGCCTCACCAGGAATAGGAGCAAACGGGCGAAGAGGAAGGGGGAGCACATTCTCTTTCGGGGCTGCCATGGGAGTTACCACACCCTTGACAGCCTAAAACAATAGATATTTATTCTCTCACAGCTCCGAGGCCAGAAGTCAGAAACCGAGGTGTCAGCAAGGGAAGGGCCCTGCTCCCTGCAAGGATACTGGGGAGGCCCCTCCGGCCGCTTGCAGCTCCTGGGGCCCCAGGCGTTCCCAGCATGCCCCAGTCCTGCCTCTGTCCCCACCTGTCCTGTGTTTGCAACTTCCCTTCGGGCTCTTACATTATACTCCCTGGATTTAGGGCCCACACCAGGAAATCCTGGACGATCTCATTCAACATCCGTAACTTGGTCATATCGATAAAGATCTTTTTCCAAATACGGTGCTGGGTTGACACATGTTTCTGAGGGCCAGCTTTCAAGGAATAGCAGAGCAAGCGCCCTGAGGGTGGGGCGGGGCGGGAGTGGGGTCAGGTGGTGGAAGGTGGGCAAAGTGTGTGGTGGGAGAGAGCAGTTTGTTGGGGAGCCAGGGAAGGCTTCCAGTGTGTGGGTTACCATTGTCACTTTAGTGCAGTGGTTCCCCTGGCCGGAGGAGAAGCATCCCACGGTGCAGGGCGGGGCCGGCTGACCAGAGTGAGTAATCCAGACTAGGTAGGGGTCACTTCCACCCGGGGTGAGGGGTGCGGTGGGGTCTTTTGCTCCGGGGGAAAGGGCAACCTTTGTCACTTTTCCGTTAGCCCCTCAGTTAGCAGGGCCCAACTTCCAGACTTTACTGTTATTTAGTCAACCTCCCCCCCCCAACACACACACACACACACACACACACACACACATATATATGTATGTGTATATATATATATATATATATGTATGTGTGTGTGTGTGTGTGTGTATATATATATATATATATATATATATATATATATATATATATATATATATATGTATATATATATATACCCCAGCTACATAGCTAGCCTGCAAGAGCCAGCCTGGCTACTGTACCGTTAGCCAGTGAGTGGGGCCAGCCTTCGGGCTGTACCACAGCCAAGACTGCCCTCTGACTGCACGGTCAGCCAATCAGTGAGACTGGCCCTCTGACTCTACTGTCGGGGCGGAGGGCGGGGGAGGGGGGATGGGGGAGTGAGCAGGGCTCGGCCTTCCAGCTGTACTGTCTGTGGGCAGTGAATGGCTGGGCCCATGGCCTGCGGATGTGGTGCTGAGAATGGAGGAAGCCACAGGCCGGCTTGTGAAGCACTTTGAAGCTTGCTGTGGTTTCCTCAGCCGCTGAGCTCAGCTTCTCCCTCGTGTCCAGGGGATTTCCTGCCAGTGGCTGGGCCTCTGCCCATGCTGGGCTGGGGGCTGAAGTGTGTGGACCAGATGGGCCCAGGGGCCAGCGGAGCGGGAGCTGGCACCTCTGCCAAGTGCCTGCACCCCTTCCTCTTCTTCCTCCTCGGAAAGGGGGACTCTTGACAGGGGCTCTGGGGCTGCCCTACCGCTAGTAGCCATAGACCCCAATGCCTTTGAGCTGCTTCCTCTGGCTGGTGGGCAGGATAACACCTCCCAGTGGAAACGCTGTGTGGCCTAAGCTAGGTGTGTTATTCTACCTCATCCACCCGAACAAGGTGCCCTCTCATTGCACAGAAGAGGCAACCGAGGCTCAGAGTGGTGGAGGGACTTGGCAAGATCATGCTCCTGTGAAGGAAGCATTTACGCTAGGTCACCTTGGGGTGGCCTTGGGAGCTATAATTTGCATTCTTAGTCCCTGAAAATGGATGCTCCTCCCACCCCCATGGTGCAGCGGGCAGATGGTGACTGTGAGAGCTGGTCTCTCCCTTCCTCAGCACCCCCACCCTCTCAGGAGTGGACGGAGTCCAGGACTCATGGTCAGGAGGCCCGCATTCCAGCCTTGGCTCATTTTCTAACCCGCTGTGTGGCCTTGCCCAATCAGCCCTCTCTGGGCCTCGGTTTTTCACTCTGTGCAATGGGGACAACCAGGCGCTCCTTCCAGGGCTGCTCAGCAGTGTGGGAGGAGCCTGACTGAGGCCAGAAGGGACTGTGTGACCCAACAGGATCCTGAGTTCATTTATTTCCTTTCTGTGTCAGGAGCTGGGGGCTCTCCCCCTCGATGTGCAGTTTGGGGAGAAACCACACACACTGCTACTTACACGTTCCCTCATACCATGCTTGCACACACACCAGCACACACATCCACACACTAGCACAAACACACCCTTGTGTAAAACTCACATTCACACGCAATCACACTGTCTCACACACACATCCTGGCTTTTCCTGCCACCCAGCTGGGCACCCTGCCATACCCCAGCACCTCCAGGAGGGCTGAAGGTCCAGACAGCTCCCGGCTTTAGGAGGAGCCACTCCTGGCTCCGCCCTGCTCGACAGGCCACCAAAGGTGCTGCAGGCGGGGCTCACGGGTTCACAGGCTCATGGGACCTGAGCAGTGGCTCCCCGCCCGGCAGGTGGCGTGGCCATTCACAGGGCGCAGGGTGTCTGGCTGGTCTCCTGGCTGCCAGCCGGCCTTTGAATGATTCATGCCACCGTGAACTTGATTCCTGCGTGACCAGCCCTGAGGGAAGAGCCGCCCCCTCCCGAGGAAAACGGGAAGCACTCAGATGCGCTGTGCACAGCCCAGGCCCGGCAGAGCGGAGCGATGGAGTACTATTACTGCCCCGGCTTGCTGAAGCTCCTGCGCTACCTCTGGGTGAGTGGCGCCAGGCTGCGGCTTCTCTTCTCCTCCTCCCTCTCCTCCGCCTCACGCCGAGTTTGTCTCTGGGCTCTGCCTGCCAGCACCGTCTCTGTTTTCTTGAACAAATGGTGGTGGTTTCAAGGAGCAGGGGTGTTGGGGAGGGGAATGGGCTTGTGGAAGAGCAGGGAATCCTGACTCTCTTGGGATCAGTGGTCCACGGGTGGTCACAAGTGGCCTGAGGGGCGGGGAGACCAGAAAAACAAGGACAGCTTTGGTGAGTCTTCCCGAGAGTGACATTTCTTTGATTTAAAGGGCTATTCTGTGTTCTGAAATTATATCCTCTTGCTTTTGTGTGTGTGTGAAAATGCCCCGGCTTTTATGAGATGAGACTAGATTTCGTTTTTCTTTCAATGAACTTACTGAGCAAACGTAAAAAGTGGAAACCCTCATGTTGTTGCGTTCTCTCCTCTGTATAACAGAAAAAAACCTGAAACTTTTTCTGGCGAAATGCCAAAGGCAGGGAACCCATGCGGAAGTGGTTTTGGGGGTATGAAGTGCTTTTCAAATCTTGTTTTGACTCTGAGGCTGACCTGCTGTGTGTCCCTGGACAAATTGCTTCCCCTCTCTGAGCCTCTCTCTGTTTTTTTCATCTGTGACACTACAGGGTGGGCAGTAGGTGATGGAGGTTTAGATGGCATTCATCAGGTCTCCGTGATCAGAGGGGCTTAATGAGGAATTGTCACGGGTGGGCCTTGGAGTTTTCTAGAACATTTGCCACTGGGTTGAGAACGCCCAAAAGGGGAAAGACTTGGAAAATATTATTTTTCCTCCTGCTGAATGTTTGCAAATACTTCAGATGCCTCTCGCCCAGGGAATTTTCCGGAGGCCCTAAAAATACAATTTTAGGAGACGTCCTTCAGCTGCTTCTCCCCCAGAGTGGGCCCTCCCTCCCGGACCCCCTGGAGCAGTTGAAAAACAGGAGCCCCTCCTGGTTCACATCCTTGGCTTCTTGACCTTTGGACCTGGTCATATTACACCTGTTGGGTGACATATATTGCCTTAGTTTTGTGGTTTTTTTAATTACAAAAACAATCTTTGTTGTTTTTTTAATTACAAAAAAAAAGACTGTGGGCTTGGGTTCGGGAGGCTGTGATATTGTGATTCATAATAAGAAATATCACTCCAGCCGGTGTTGCTGAGTTGGTTGGGCATCATCCTGTGTACTAAGGGGTTGCAGGTTTGATTCCCGGTCAGGGCATGTGCCATGGTGTGGGCTCGATCCCTGGTAGGGGCCGTGCAGGAGGTCGCCGAACAGTTTCTCACATCAATGTTTCTCTCCCTCTCCCTTCCTCTCTCTCTAAGAAAAAAACTAAACTATTCTTTAAAAATATATATATTTGGTCTTTCTCCCCCACCCTTTCAGTCACAGACATCTTTGTGCCTGACAGCCCTGGGAGCCACTAAAACCCATGGTATTGCCTAAGTGATCAGAGCAATAAAGATGCCTTGATATTCATAACAAACCCCCTTAAGCCACACCTGAGGTAAGGATGGGAGCTGGTTGCCAGGGAAACCAACCAGTGATGAGAGGGTGGGAACTTTCAGTCCCAGCCCTGACCTCTGGGGGGCGTGGAGGGGACTGGAGGTTGAATCGGTCACTAATCGCTAGTGATATAATCCATCATGCCTATATAATGAAGCCCCTTAAAATCTAAAAGGATGGGGTTCAGGAGCTTCTGGGTTGGTGAACACAGAGATTCAGGGAGAGGTACACACTCAGAGAAGCTCCGCCCCTTCCCACATAACCTTGCCCCGGGCACCTCTGCCATCTGGCTCTTCCCGAGCTGCAGCCTTTTATTGCTGCCTGGTCATCTAGTCCGTAACATGTTTCTCTTAGCAAATCGATGGAATCCAAGGAAGGGGGTCATGGGAACCTCTGATTTCTAGCCCGTCGCTCAGAAATACAGGTGACAGGTGACAACCTGGAGTTGCCACTGGTGTCTGACGTGTGTGTGTGTGTGGGGGGGGGGGGGCGTCTTGTGGGACTGAGCCTTTCTTCACCTGTGGGATCTCATGCTGACTTCAGATGAGAGTGTGAACGTTGGTTTAAATTGTAGGACACCCTGCTGGTATTGGAGAATTGCTTGGTGGTGTTGGAATTGGTGTCAGATTTGGAGGTGCAGAGATGACTGAGGTGCAGGCTGCCATCCCCGGGAGCAGGGAGCTCAGTGTGGGTGCTGGGAGCATCAGCAGCCGGCTACCAACATGTAGTCATTCAACACACACTGAGCAGCAGCAGTTCGGAGCCGGGGTCAGGTACTTGGAGCACAGGGTGAGCAATCCAGACATGGTCACTGACCTGTGGGACTTGCAGTCTAGTGTCGACATGGACCCTGCACAAGACATTGGAGCAAAGACTGTGTGTGTGCGAGGACAGGGCCATGCCCAGAGCTGTGGGGACACGGTCTCATCGTGGGGTTCCACGAGCACCCGAGGAAACCAAGCCCTGGGAGATACATAGTGATTCTGTGGTGGGGCAGGGGAAGGGTGTGGTGGGTAGAGGGAACAGCATGTGCAAAGGGCTGGGATGAGTGTGAGAAAACGCAAGACCCATTGGCATGCTTGTGGTGGGCCCAGGAGCCAGCACACAGTCTGGCGGGTGGGAGGTGGGAAGGAGGACTCAGGGGCTGCTTTGGGGGTAGACAGAGCCACCACTCCCCTCACCTGGCTTTGCCCCAACTCTCAATGTGACCTTAGGCACATCTTTGCTTCTCTGAGCCTCAGTTTCCCCATCTGAACTATGAAGAAGTAAGGCGAGACGGTTTAGAAGGTTTGTCCTGGGTGTGAAGCCAGGAGAGATTTCCACTCGTCACCCGCCTCCTGTGGGTGACGAGGTCTCAGAGCATGCGGGCTCGCTGCTGGTTTTGCACTGTGCCTACGATCTCCTCATCCCTCCAGGGCCCTGAAGAGGGCCCGGCTCACGTGTGCAGATTAGCCCGGTGTCTGGAATGCTGAGCTGCACTCTTGCTTGTTGAGCTCCGGCGAAGCTGGGGAATGCAGAAGATCCACAGGCTTCAGATTGCTATGGAGCCAGGTGGCCTCAGCTTCGTCATCTGCAAAGTGGGGGCGCGCTGCCTTCCTGTCTTCTTTTGGGACATTCCTGTGACCCCTGGAAGCTGCTCCCCAGCAAATGTTAGCTCCTCCTCTTTCCCAGGAAGCCTCTGTCTGATTGAGTGGGACCAACGGACCAGGAACTGCTGCCCAGGTCCAGGGTGGTAGCCGGTGGTCTCCCCTCCCGACTGCAGCTTTACATGGGAACGTGCATCCACCCCTTGTCCCTCAGCCCCGTCCTCTCTGCTTGCACGTTTCTGCCGGTGTCTCCTCTTCTCGGGGTCTCCACTGAAACAGTGCCTGTGGGACTTGCAGTCTAGTGTCGACATGGACCCTGCACAAGACATTGGAGCAAAGACTGTGTGTGCGAGGACAGGGCCATGCCCAGAGCTGTACTTCTGGCTGAAACAGTGCCCCCCACCCCCCTTCTTGTTTAAATGAGACTTCGTTTTGGAATGCTTTAGATTTCTAGAAAGTCAAGTTGCAATGATAGTAGAGGAAATTCCAGTGTCCCCTCATGTTAGCATCTTACAGTAACCAGGGGATCACCACAGGTGCAATACTGTGAACCAGACTCAGACTTGATTCCGGTGGTGCTTATCCCAGGCCGACCCTCAGGGCACATTGGACAATGTCTCGTGGTATCATTTGATGGTCACAACCAGGGGGCTGCTTCTAGCAGCTAGTGGATAGAGGCTGGGGGTAGTGCCTAACATCCTACAGGGCACAGGGCAGCACCCCACCTCCACCACAGAGAAGGGCCTGGCCCCAAATGTCACAGCCCCAAGGCTGAGAAACGCTGCCCCCTTCACCAGATTTCGGTTAATGTCCGGGATCCCACATCATGTGTGCCTCTGGGAGTTTCATCCATAGGTGTGCCTGGCTGACTACTCAAGAGTGCATGAGCGATGCCGGGTACACACCGCTCTCTGCCTGTGCGTGCCCACGGATGACAGGAACGTGCCCATGTTATTTAAAAACGCTTTGCAAACATGCTGTTGGATGGCGCCTCACAGGCCCACCCATCGTCAGCCTGGACGCATTCGCCGTGCCCCTGTGGTCGGGTTGTTTTCCACGGAAAAGGGTCCAAGTGTCTAAATATGGGGAGGCTGGCTGCTCTGGGCCCAGGCTTTCTTGCTACTGTTTGCTTAGCTGTATCCCCCCCCCCAAGGCTGTCAGCCACTTGGGTGGCTCCCGGGCTGTCACTGTCCACAACTCATTGATGATTCTGCTCCACCTCAGGCCTCTGCTCACCCTTCACGTCACTCCCCACGTCCACTCCTCAGAAGTGGGCCAGGTGTGGGCTGCAGCCGGCCTCTGCCGAGTCGTCATTTGTTGTGGGATGTCAGCGGCTTCCTGTGGGCGGCCCACGTCCGCTGTGTAGCTGTAGCTCTGCTCTGGGGGCAGAAGCCACCCGCCCCCGCTGTCAGGCCCCGCTGTCAGGCCCCGTCACCGGCAGCATCAGCTGGGAAGTGGGGGAGGAAGATCAAGTGTCTTTTTCAGATCATTAGTAACTGTAGCTGGGGGCCACCGCTGCCATGGCTGTTTTGAGTTACTTAATCTCCTCTGTTGCTGAGATAACTGAGCCAGGCGGTCCAGCACCGGTGGCCTTGCTGGGACACTGGCATCAAGATGGCTGCTGTGGTTGTCAATTACAGTGATAATAGTAATAATATGGTACCCCCTCCCCCCCGCCCGAGCACGCTCAGCATCCTGGGTGCCTCGTCGTATCCTCATGGGGACCCTCTGGGTAGATCTCATGGTTATCCCCATGTTGCATTTAGGAAACCAGAGAGGTTAAGCAGCTCACCTAAGGTCCCCCAGCCAGGAAGTGTTGGACGGAGCCTGTATCAGAGCCCGGGTCTCCCTCTGTGTCATTTTAACTCTTCATTGAGTTGGATCTCCTGGTTTCTCAGATGGGGAAACTGAGGCCCACGGGCTGGAGGCAGCTTGCCAGCCCACAGGAGAGCTTTATATTCACGTCCAGCTTTGCAGGGCGGAGGGTTATGGAAGGATATCACCCTGGGCCAAACTGGGCTCTGGAGGGAGAGGGCCCTGGCCGAGAATCCCAGCTTCGTCCAAAGCAAGTCACATCGCCCCTCCGAGCCTCAGTTTCCCACCTGTGAGTGGGGTGGTCAGTCCCATGTCGCAGGACGATGCTGGGGATCAGCTTAGATGAGGGGCACTGCATCCTGACACGGGGCAGGACTTAGTATCTAGAAACAGGTCTTCTTCTGTGCGGGTAGGGATATAACAGCGATGAGCCTGGGAGGCTAGCTTGTGGCTGGCCACCTCCCTCTGCTCCATGTCACCTACAGCTAAGGAGGTTGCCGGAGGGTCACGTCTGACAGTGCCTTCAGGAAGATGCCACGTGCTATGGCAGTGGTCGGCAAACTGCGGCTCGCGAGCCACATGCGGCTCGTGAGCCGCTGTTTGCCGCTCTGTTGACTAATGAGTTTGCCGACCACTGTGCTATGGATTCCGAGACCCAGGGCGGCCCCCCGAACTGTTGGCTGTGGTCCCTCGCCTGCCCCCTCTCAGGCGCCTCCTCGCCGGGCTTTGTGGTTGGAAGTCCCATTCTCCATGGGATGAGGGGAAACCGCTTGGTCCTCCGCTGTGGTTGGTGAGTTCTGTCTCCCCGTGCTGGGCTTCATGGCCAGATTGTTTTCCACGGAAAAATGTCCAAGTGTCTAAATATGGGGAGGCTGGCTGCTCTGAGCCCAGGCTTTCTTGCTACTGTTTACTTAGCTGTATCCCTCCCCCAGCCTGTCAGCACCACCAGGAATAAAAATAAAGGTCTTGAGGCAACAGCATGTCTGCGTCCCTTTCCCTCCAAGCAGTTCCCCATGTGGCATCTCGATTAGGCCTCACAACACCCTTTACAGGTGGGGAAACCCAAACTCCAAGAGGGTGAGTGCCCACCCGATGTGAAACGGCTGCGATGGAGATGCTGCCTTTGCTCCCATTCTACAGGTGGCAAACCGACCATCTGAGAGGTTTAGAGGCTCGCCTGAGGCCCTAGACCCATAGTCGGCAAACTGCGGCTCGCAAGTCACATGCGGCTCTTTGGCCCCTTGAGTGTGGCTCTTCCACAAAATACCACGGCCTGGGCGAGTCTATTTTGAAGAAGTGGCGTTAGAAGTTTAAGTTTAAAAAATTTGGCTCTCAAAAGAAATGTCAATTGTACTGTTGGTATTTGGCTCTGCGGACTAATGAGTTTGCCCACCACTGCCCTAGACCCCATTAGTAAGTGGCTTAGAAGCCAAGGAGCCTGGCACCAACCCTGTCTACTCTGCAGCCGGGATTAAAGGGCACCCACAACTCGAGTCAGATGCAGACATCTCATGACGCAAGCTGTCCTGTGACCCAGACCTCAGGCCCAACTGAACAGCACAAAAATAGCCAGTTCTTCTCTTCTAACCGCACACGCTGCAAAGCCAAACTAGACCCTCAGCACAAGCTGAAGGCACCAAGACCTGAGGTTCAGGAGCTAGTAATAAAAATAACAGTGACAGCATCGCGTCACGGTCAGGCTCCAGCCATTTCCATCCCCACAACCCCTTTGGCAGACTGGGTAGTTTGGGTGGTCCATCAGCCCACGTCTACCGAGCACCTACTGTGTGCCAGGCACTATAACAGGGCTGGGGCGTCGGCAGTGAACGGGACAGACAACCTCCCTGCCTGGGGGAGAATGGGTGCTGTAACCAAGCATATTAGCTTCAGTGCCAGGCTTCCCAAGTTCGAATCCCAGCTCCACCCCTATGATGGGATGGCTGAGCTTTCCTTACGGCACCTGCGGTGGGGCTCAGATCATCTGGGCATCCTGCTCCACCTCCGAAGAGTGCTTCGGGGCCAGGAAGCTGAACTCCCCAAACTTCACCTCGTGGGGTAACGTCCGCCGTCTCCACCTCTTGAATCTCTGGTTCCTCAGGCTCCCCCTCCGCATCCTGACTTCAGGCTTCTGGGCCGGGGCTGGCCTCTGTTTACCCTCCCCAGCAGCTACACGAGGGGCCCTTTCTGCACAAGCCTGTCAGCGTCTGGCAGTGCTCTGGCCTTGTTGAATTTGAAATGTCCATTAGACACACAGTGTCATCACATTCCCTGTCCTTCCCAGCCTCACTTTTCCCATCTGTATAATGGGAAGGTAATTCCTGTCCTTCCCATATCTAGAGGTTGTTGAGATGCTTGGGCAGGAATTTCAGAGGACCTCCCAGGAGGATTAAAACACCAAGCCCACGGCATGAGATTGCTTTACCCCTTTAGATATTTCCCGGCATTTCTGAGCCCTTAGGAAGAGGCACTCAGAATCTCTTAAGCATGACCAGGCCCCACTAACTCCACTGTAGGGTTTATAAGAATTCAGCTGGACCAAGGCCGGTTCCCCCTGGCATGTCCTTCATTGTGGCAAGTTCCAACTCTTCCACCTGTTAGGCCCCTCCAGCAGGACCACTGCCCCTGTAAGGCCGTAGGATCCTTAACGTAACATGAAACGAGAGCCCTGTGATGCTGATGGCTCCCCTGCCTTTCGCCCCTCCTGGTCCTCAGTGGGCCGTGGCCAGCCTCATGCTGTTGGGAACTTCATGCGGATGGGCGGGAAAGACAGGCTGGCAACCCTTGCTGTCCCAGGGGAGTCGTTGCTGTTTCAGACATTCCAGGCTTAGAGCGGTGAGAAGGGACACGCCGATCCTGTGACCACTAAAAGGAATGATAAACGCAGGGTAGAAGCTCCAGAGGGGTGGGCATGTGGGCAAAACACTTCAGGGAACCAGGGGTCTGGGGAGTAATTGCTGTGTGACTCTGAGGCAGTTACTTGTCCTCTCTGCGCCTCAGTTTCTCTGTTGGCCCAATGAAATATCGGAGTGGTCCTCCTTAAGGTCTGTTACTGTGTACAGTCTCCCAATTCTAGGGCTCCAGTAAAGAATGGAGCTTTGGGGTCAGACAGATCTGGGTTCAAATCCAGCAGCTACACGAGGTGCCCTTCCTCCTGTGTGACCTTGAGCAAGTGGCTTCATGTCTCTGAGCCTCAGTTTTCTCATCTGGGGATGAGAAATCCCCCTTTCTTTTCAAGTGGGGATTATGTCAGCATCTCATTGTGGAGAACAGTAGGGAGAGTGCAGGGCACATAGTAGGCTCGAAATAAATGGGAGCTGTTATCTTTTTACATATCTTCCCAAGGGTTTTTTTTATTATGTTGGCTGGCTGCCTCACAGGCATAATGATTTCCAGATCCATACGCTAGAGGGCGCTCCTGTTCAAACAAATGGCCTTTTCAAAGCAGGTGCAAGACTACACCCCTTTCACACCTGAGCATGGGTAGTCCTCTCCATAGAGGCGGGCGCTCTGATTGTCCCTATTTCACAGATGGGCACACCGAGGGAAACCTGACTTGCCCAGGGTCGCACAGAGGGGAGGGGTCAGAACTGGGTTTATAGGCAAAGCTTTTTGTCCTGGAGTTCATGGTTTGCTGTCACTCAGGTCTCCTGCCGCCTGAGTTCTAAGGCCAGTGAGGGGTGAGGAGCCCTGAAAGCTGTGTCGCCACCAAGGTAAGTCTTGGTGGGAAAAGCCAGGGCAGCTTCTGACCTCTGGTTATTTCCGCTAGAAAATTCAAAATCAGGAGGGATGTGGTGTGGAGTGTAAATGATGGGGAGGGAGTTCTGATAAGTTTCACTAAATCCTAGGATGTTCCTGCTTGGAGAGAAGCTGCACCTATTTTTGGTAACAAATCTGGCTTCAGACCATAAGCAGTGGAGGAATGAAAAGCTTGATGCGGGCCAACGCCCATTCTGCCACTTGGTTTTGTCACTGGTGGCCAAAGGGTTTTCCAGAGCTGAACAGGGACTTGGATTTGGGAGGTTCAAGCTGAAGGAACACATGGTTTTCCTGTTTGAGGCAGAACTGATGAGCAGGGAGGCCTCCTGGGCTAGGAGGAGAGCCTTACTGAATTGGGAGCCAGGAAACTGGTGCCTAGTCCCAGCTGTGTGACACTGGGCCAGTCACTGCCCCTCTCTGGGACCAGCATCTTCATCTTTGAAGTGCACTCGTTGGCTTATCTCCAAGTTGGCTTGCTGTGCATGTGTATTGAGTGCTTGCTCTGGGCTGGGTCTTAAAGCCTGAGGATGGCAGCGGGTCGGGGCATTCAGGTGGCAGGATGAGCATGTGCAGAGGCCTGGCAGTTCTGGAAGAGGTGGGAGAATTGAGGGTGTCTTTGTTTGGACTCCAAAGACACAGTGTAAATATTTCCTTTATGAATGTGAAATAATGCAGGGTTGAGAAGGCTGTCAAGGAATTTGATCTGAATTGTTTAAGAAAACGCTTTTACCATGTCAACTGTAATTGAAAAGTAAATTTTTAAATATTGGGGGGAAAAAACCTCTTTACTTTCTTTTTAAGAGCACCTGATGTTTTATGTAGAAATTCTTAGGTAAAGAGGGACAATTGTGAGCAGATGGAGTCTGTTTAGTGTTATACTAATATTTTGTATTAAACATACTTATGTTAAAATAAGCACATTCATGTTAACATAATATTATCTCACAATTATAAATGCAATATAGTTATAGGATCTCTTCCTACATGCTAGTGTATGTATTTGCTAGGGCTGCCATAGCAAAATACCACCGATGGAATGGCTTACACAACAGAAAACAATTTCCTCACAGTTCTGGAGGCTGGAAGTCCAAGATCAGGTGTGGACAGGTTTGGTTTCTCCTGAGGCCTCGCGCTCCTTGGCTTGCAGAGGTCACCTTCTCGCTGTGTCCTCGTGTGGCCTTGTCTCGTGCGCACACCCTTGTGTTTCTCTTTGTCTGAATTTCCTCTTCTTATAAGGCCACCGGACAGATTGGATAAGGGCCCACCCTAATAGCCTCATTTTACCTTAATCATCCCTTTAAAGGGCCTCTCTCCAAATACAGTCTCATTCTGAGGCGCTGGGAATGGGGCTTCGACATATAAATTTTGGGGAAACACAGTTCAGCCCACAGCAGCCAGGCACTAGGCAGAGCACTTTCTATTGCTTCATTTTATCCTCACAGCAGTCCTGGGAGAGAGATGCTGTTATCATCCCCATTTTACAGATGACAAAACTGAGGCTCACAGAGAGGTTGAGTCACTTATGGAAGATTATACGGCTGGTCAGTGGTGGAGCTGGCATTTGCTCCCATGCTGTCTGGCCTTGGAGCCCACACTGTGTTAATTTATGATTATCATTTGACTTTAATCCTGTGGGTTTTTTTTAAACCTTTCATGTTCGATTGAATTGATGCAATATTTCCCTATTTCGTCTCTGAACTCTGCCCTGTCCTTGTTTTAGGTGTGATTGGAAAAAGCCTGGAGGGGTAGGGAAGGCCCTTGCTAGACCCCAGTGCTGCCCAGCTTATCTAGGCCTCACCCAGCCTGTTGTTGGCCTCCTTTGCAAAGGGGGAGTGCGGGGGGCGGGATGTGTTGGAGGGGTGTGTTGGGGGCCAGCCTGCTGCCCTGTCTGTCCCAGACTGCCTGCCTGTGTTTGCCTAGAGCAGCCAGTGAAAGCAGCCTTTGTCCTCCGGTCCATTCCTCCAGAGGGATGACCTAAGTCCCGTTTGGGGAACAAAGGGGCGACCTGCCACGTGAGTTCAGGTCAGCTCAGTAGCCCGCAGTCTCCCAGGCTAAGCAGGGTGGGCGACGGCCTTGGTTTCAGGGCTACAGAGTTAGGTGGGGTTCTGTGTCCTGCGTGATGATGCTGGGGGCTCCTGTGTACACAGACTTTCCAGTTTATAAAACTGTTCCAGGCTTTCCAGTTTAGCGGATCCTCCCAGGTTATAGAGGCCAGGGACACTGGGGGGCAGGTGTCAGTTGTCACGAGGAACTCTAAAACATATGAGTATAAACCAGGGATCCTCAAACTTTTTAAACAGGGGGCCAGTTCACTGTCCCTCAGACCGTTGGAGGGCCGGACTATAGTTTAAAAAAAAACTATGAACAAATTCCTATGCACACTGCACATATCCTATTTTGAAGTAAAAAAACAAAACGGCAAAAACACCCGCATGTGGCCCGCGGGCCGTAGTTTGAGGACGCCTAATATAAACCAACCACTTCTTTATGCTGGTAATATTCAGTGGCTCAGGAAACAGGGCAGGGTCAATGGGGACACTGCTCCATGGTATTGGGGTGTCAACGGGGAGCCCTGAATGACTGAATCATCCAGAGACTTCTTTACTCACTGTCTGGCACCTGTGATGTTGCAGGCCGGGCTTCTTTGGGACATGTGGCCTCTGCTGTAGCTTGGGCTTCCCCACATCATGGCGCTCAGGGCTCCCAGAGCGAGTGTTTTGGTGGAGGCTGACCTCCCTTTATGATGGACGCAGCCTTAGAAGTCACACAGTGTCCCTTCTGCTGTCCTCTGTTGATCGAAGCATTCACAAGCACCCCAGATTCAAGGGGAGGGCACATGGGCCCCACCTCTCAGTAGGAGGCATGCCAAAGGATATGCAGCCATATTTGAAAGCCACCACAGTCAGAAGTAAAAGAAAATGTTACTAGGTAACATTTATTGAGCACCTGCTATGTGCCAGGCACTGTGCCAAGGGCTTCACATGGGTGAACCTATGTGATCCTCCCCACAGCCCCATGAAATGACAGATTCAAAGCCTATTATTGTTTTTTTTTTTACAAGCATTTTGGCCCAAAAGACTGGAAGAACCTTGCAAAATCCACAGGGCTGCTGGCAGTTTGGTGTTGAACATGCCACAGTGGGAACTTGTGAGCTGATATTTTTTCCTTCCTCTTCTAAACTTAGACTATTCCTTGAGTTCTTGAAAATTCTCAGGTGTCTGATTCATCTCCTCCTCACTTACCAGTTCTCCCCTTAGGTGTTTATTGTGAGCAATTTCTCTCTTCCTGCGTGCTGAGTGCCCTCACCCCCATAGCTCTGCAGTTCTCTGGGAAGGGTGGGTTGCAAATTTCCCAACCATCTGCCTCTCTCCCAGCTTTTGAGGAACCATTGGTTAGGCCTCATGGTCTTGACAGGGGAACCAAGCCATCACTTACCTGGGTGTGCGGATTTTTCTGTTCCTCCAGGGATTCATTCTTCTGCTTCCCTAGGGACTGACATACAGTAGATGCCTAATATGTGTTTGGTGAGCTGAACCCATAAAAGATGAAGGAAGGCTGGCTATTTAAGGGTGGAGAATCTCTCTTATGCACACCTGTGTCCCTGACATATAGTAGGCACTCAATAAATGTTCATTGTACCAAATGCACAGGTGGGTGAGAGACTGAGAGCAGCAACTGTGCCATATGTTTATATCCTTGTCACATATGCAGTACCGGACACCCATTCATTCCATCAGTGAGTGTTTTGCTAAATGAGTGAAGGAGCCACTAAAGTCACTTCTGGACCAGATGTGTCTTACTTCACATCTGTGTCCACGGTGCTTAGCAGAGGGCCGGGAACACAGCAAGTGCTCAATCATTGTTTATAGAACTGAATGAAAGAAAGAGTGAATGAAAAGCTTGACTAAGTAAATGAACCTTCTTACCATCAGGGACCTTGTCCTGTTCATCTCTGTCTCTCCAGTTCCTAGCATAAAGTCTTGCATACAATAGGTGCTCATTAAATGTTAAATTGAATGAATGAGTGAGTGAATGAATGAATGAATGAATGAATGAATGAAACTTGTGAAGGATAGGCCTGTATCTTTTTCATGTCTTTACTCAGGTCCTAATACAGACCAGGCATACAGTAGGTGGTTAGCACATCCTTCTTGCACTGCCTGGGAATGGATTGAGGAGGGAAGCTGGGCTGGGAGGACCTCACCCATCTGGATTTGCCCCTTGCCCACTGGGCCCACTGCAGACTTTTCCTGTTGTTCGGTTTGCACAGGTGGACGGGAAACCCCCAAAGACCTTCCCAGAGTTCCTTGCCATGTTTTCTTCATGCTGGGCTGGCCTTGAGTTGGACCATGGCGCCACGCCGAGCCCCAGTGCTGTCTGGCTGTGGAGCAGTGCCCCCGAGGGACCCCGCTTCCTGACCATAGCAGTTCTCTTTTAGAGCTGGCTATGCAGTCTGCAAGTGAGGCCTGGGTGAAGGCTCCGCTCAGAGCCAGCTCCTAAAATCACCTTGTTCTGATGCTGGCCAGGCCTGTTAACCCCCTAACAGCTGAGCATCAGCCACAGAGCGGAGAGTCAAGGCTTTGGGGTCAGAGAGAGTAGGGATCAAATCTCCCTGGGTGACTTTAAGTTGAGCCTCAATGTTTTTCACCTGTAAAATGGGTGTGATAAACCTTTTTTAGGGGATCCTGTTTCCCAATCTTGGCTACATGCCTGATGCTTTTGCAAATGCCTCTGCTGGGGCTGCCCACTCCCAGAGGTGTGGTTTCAGGAGATTCTCAGCCACTATGTTTACGGAACTGTACGCCCCAGTTGGTTTGAGAGGCAGTGTCCCAGGCTGGGTCCCCTAGACCCAGAGCCCGAGATAGGAACTCATGTGCACGTAATTTAGTGACAGAGAACTTGAGTCAGCCTGATCCTGGAGGAGTTCGGAGGGTAAACCACAAAATAAATCCACCTTGGAGCCGCTGGGCAGTTCTTCCTCCACTGGCCAAGGTCTGTTGTTGGAGACCAAGATGCTGTAGCAGCCAGCACCCCAGAATCGGGGGGGATGGTGTCCTAGTCAGGACAGGGGACCTGGGCAGGGCACCAATAGCCTCTACTATGGTCAGCCGGGGTTGATTCAGTTCAGCGAGAAGCTGGGTATGAATTGTCTGGCATGGAGCAGTCGGAGGTTAATAAATAGTAACTTGGTAAAAATGGAAAGTCCTTAAGAAGATGGAAGTCAATATATGGGTGTTAAAGGTGTCATTTGTTCCTCTGGCACTTACTCTCAGTAGAGGGCCTGGCACACAGTAGGCATTTAATGAATGTTTGTTGAATGACTAAGTAAACTAGTGAAGGTTAAAGTAATACTAATGGTTCCTTTCATTACAAACAAAACTTTTGTTTGCTTATAATCGTACTTCTTAGTATGATGATTTGGTTTCTACTCAGAATTAGACTCACATTTCTAAAAATGAAACTCATCTATCTTTGCAACCAAGTTTATCCCATAGGGATCTGACAGTTTGCTTGTTTTCCCTCTGGGAAGCAAATGAAGATAGCTTAGAATACCACCAGGGAAAGAAATCGGAACATTTTCTTTAGAAATTTCTGCATCATAAGTTAAAGCGAGATGGAACTGTACTTGAAATTTTCAGTTGCCATGGCTACTGGGTAACACAGTGAAGCGAATTCTTACATATGGCCTCCACTCCACCTTCCACAGCTCAGTTACAGAGTTTTGGCTCCTGAGTGCGTGTGATGCAGGGAGGGGCTGGAAAGAGATTCCTTCTGCTGTCTCTGCCTTCTGAGGCCCAAGGCCACCGGGGTTCACCTCCGTCACCATCCTGCGGGGGTTGGGTTGCCACCTCCATTTTAGAGATGAGCAAACAGCCCCATAGAGTTTGAGATGTGCATTTGTGTATTCACTCCACTCTGTAATTTATTTGTTCATTCATTTATTCCTTTGTTTATCTGCTCAACAAGTATTCATTGAGCCCCAGGCGCTGGTCTAGGCCCTGAGCCTCAGTGCGGAATAAGAAAAGCACAGTTCCTGCCCTGGCAGCATGTGTGTGCCCATGAGAAAGACATAATACATACAAACAGTACATGCTGGTAAATGCATGCGGACACTAAAGCAGAATGCCATGGCAGAGAGACTGGGAGGGGTGTGGCTTGAAGGCCTCTGAGAGGATGTGTGGCATTGGAGCAGAGATCTGGAAAAAAGGAGCTCACCATGTGGGGACCTGGGGCAGGAGTGTTTCAGGCAGTGGGAACAGCGTGTGAAAAGGCCCTGAGGTGGGAACCAGCTTGGAGGGGTTAAAGCCAATATGGGTGGCCCAGTAGTGATCGAGGTGGGGAAGAAGGTTGGGGCCTTGAGCGCCAGGACCAAGCATTTGGGGTTTCTTCTGGCTGTGGTAGAGAGCCGAGGGGCACTTTGGTGGAGGCTAACATGATGGGAGGGAGGATTATAAAGCTCATCCAGGCTGCTGTGCAGGGTGGGGGGTTAGGGGTGGACTAGAGGGACAGAGGGAAAGTAGGGAGGCCAGAGGTGATGAGGGCTTGAGTCTGATGCTGAGGTGGGGACTCTGTGAACTAGTGAAGGTTAGCGTACTGGTTCCTTCCATCACTAACAAAACTGTTTGCTTATAATAGTATGTATGATGATGATGTGGGTCCTATGCTCAGAATTAGACTAGTGTTTTTTAAATGGGGGAAGAAGCGATCTTGTCCAGGCTGGTGCTGAGGGTGGGGGTGTGAGGGGGGAAGGCACTAAGGGAGGTTCCGGGCTTCTGGCCAGGACAGTGGGCAGTGGCAATGCTTTTTGCTGGACAGAGAAGAGAGTGGAAGAAGCAGATTTGGGGCCCAGATTTCTCTTTCAAGAGGAGATGGGACCTAGCGGGGGGGTGGGGGGGGCTTTTGGCAGAACATCAGGGACATAAAATGTATGGTGTCTAACCCTGAGCTGGGCCCATGGTGGGTGCATGTGGTGGCCGCCCCTCCCCTGACCTGTTTCTGTTCGCTCAGCTTCCACCAAGTGACACTGGCTGTGGCATCTCATTACTGCACACCGTTTTCAGTTGCTTCGGGAAGTCCTTCCTCCAAGGGACCTCATTAAGTCACTGGAAATGAGCACGCTTGGCGGGGAGGGAAGGCAGTTAGAAGTTATTATTATACTCTGAAAATGACTTGTCTGGGTAAGAATGGAGAGGCCCTGATCTATCCTAACACTCTTAGCTCCCCACATACCCCCCCCACACACACTCTCACTGTCCCCACCCCTTTCTTGTGTGGGTGGCTCAAGACTTTGATGTCAGCTGTAAGCCGGACAGACCCAGGTTCCAGGCCTATCTCTGCCCCTTCGCAGCTGAGCAACCTGGAGCATCACACTCTATGCCTCTGAGCCTCAGTTGCCCTCTGCATGTTGTCCATCTCACAGTGTGGAACTAGAGGTTTTATGAAAAAAGTGGTCCTTATAAAATATGGGACTCTGTGTGGTCCAGCCTTTGCACTGAATCACATCCTAGCATCCAAGAGCAAAACAAAATAAAATAAAAATTATGTGTAGTGTTTATATATGTCTACAAGAACAGGTAAGCTAGAAGCTGTAGGAATCCTGGTGACTTGTAAATCTCCCTGACACATCTCTGCATGCCCGTCGACTCAGTTGTTTCCTCTGCCTGGTCTGTCTTTCCCCTTGTCCTTCATGGTTTAGCTAGCCCGACCCCCTGGTTACCTCTGACTGCCTGTCCCTGCTCCAGGCCTGTTGCTCTCTGGCCAGGAAAGACAGCTCCTGTAGAGGGGGAGGAAGGCCAGGGTTCCACCAGGCCTCCTAGCAATCAGACAGTCCCTGGGACCAGGTGGAGGAGGAGGATCTGAAGCTGCAGACCCAGACGTGTTCCCCGCCTGCTGCAGATGGTGTCACTGAGCTGGGAGTTCTGCCTATTCTCTCCGGGATGAGTGGGGGAAAGTCTCAGGCTACAGGGAATTCTGGTGTGTGCCCTGGGTCTCCTCAGACGAGAGGAGACCAGCTGCGGGGTGCCGGGTGAACTGGCACCCCACACACCCTTTTCCTGGTGGGAAATCCAAAAAGGACTTATGGGTGGTCGGTCCCAGCCTACGTGGGTCCCAGAGGCTGGAGTGGCCATCAGGGCCAGGAAGGAAGAATACTGTTCCTGGTTGTATTTTTCTAGGCTGGTTCTTAGATTAGTTTCCTGGTGCCAGTTGTTTTGAGTGGGTTTGAGCTGGGTACCAAGTCACCCTGTGCATCCTGGGCCTCAGTCCCTTCATCGAGATTTGGGGAGAGTGTTGTCTCCTTTAAGAAATGTTGAGGAGCAAAGGCATGCCTAATGTATGACACACAGTCAGTGCTCAGTAAATGCTGTCCCTCTTACCCCTCCACTGTATTGCTGGGTAGGCCCTGCGATTCAGAATGAAATTGACACAGCCCTGACCTTCACACTGTCTACAGCTGATGGGTAGATGGGTGGGGAAGTTGGCCCTGATAGTACAGCGAAGAGAGGACTGTGATGGGGAGCCAGGAGTTGGAGAGTCCAGAGGAGGCACTGAACTGAGTGGGGAGGGTAGCAGGGAACTGGGGGTCTTGCCTTGATGGTGCTTGTATTGGGGGGGGGGGGGACTCTGGAAGGCTTTGACAGGCTAGCCCAGGGTCCCAGGACTGCGAGGCTGCTGGAATGTGCCTTGTACCAACAAGTTGAGCTGCTGTGAGGACCTGTGTGGAGACACACCTTTGTGCCCAGACTGCCTGGCTGCCCGCCTCCCCGTCCAGCACAACATGGCTCTTGGAACAGCGTGGGCCACACAGAGGAGGGCTCTCTGCATGAGGAGAAGTGAGGCTCTAGAGAATAGACCCCCATCAGGGTCGGGAGAAAGCACTCCTGTGTGGAGGCATCCGTGAGGGGACTTTTGCTCACAGCAGCTTTGACATGAGAGGACGCCTGAGGGCTGACGAGCTGAGTGATGGGAATGAGGGGATGGGCATGGGAGGCCGGAGGTACTGACTCCCAAGTTCCCACTATCTGCTTGCGCACTGAGCCACAGCTGCAGGGAGGGGTGTTGGGAGCACAGGCCTCCAAGCCAGATTTGCCACTGAATTGCTGTGCAGCCTTCAGTCTTGACGCTCTCTGCCTCAGTTTCCTCATCTGTATAATGGGGATAGTTGTTCTCATGAGATGGTCAGAACACAGATCATGTAACCTTCACCACCCCCTGAGAAGCGGGGGACCATTTTTATTCCATTTTAAAGACCAAGAAGGAGAGGCTCAGAGAGGGCAAGCCACTTGCCCAGGGTCACAGTGAGGAATCAGCCTTGGGAGCCCCTGCCCTTAACCGTGTTTGTCCCTACATGAGTCTCCTTTTCCTGGTCTCTGCAATGGCGTCATGGTTACAACCTTCCTAGGTAATACAGGTTCAGGAGGGTGCACAGTAGGACCTCAGCAAGTGCACCCTACTGTGCACATAGCAGGGTGCACAGTAGGCCCTCAGCAAGTGTGAACTACTTCAGTTTGTTATTATACTTACTGCAAAGCCCAAATAAACCCCCTGGGGGCCAGGGATCAGCTACTTTATTCATTGTCTCCCCAGCGTCTGGCACATAGTGGGTGCTCAATTAAATATGTACTGAACTCAGAAGGGAGGAAGGAAGGGGCCAAGGACAGAAAGGCCTTCTATCATTCTTCCAGTCTTCTATTATCCTCACAGAGATCCTTCAAATCTTAGGGTGCTGCTTAGGTGGCAGTTCAATAGCAAGTTCACTGCTCAGAAATAAGTGTCTTAGGGGACATCATGCAACCCTCGTCCCAGTTCTAATTGTTGCTCCCCAAGAACATCTTGCTCTTTTGCTAATTGATCCAAAGGGGGCGAAATTCAGTGGCTGTGGTGGGAAGGGACGTGCTGACCAACCTCAGGCAAGGTGACCAGAGTTCCAGGAGGTCCTCTCCTTCACTATGTGCTCGAGCAGAGAGTGGCAGCGTCCTGGAGTCCCGTGTCCCCAAAGCCAGTGGACAGCCCAGTGGGATGAATTAGGTGGTCCCCTCAGCCCAACCTATTTCCGTTTTAGAGGAGGCCTGGGCGCCCAGTTTTATTAGGGCCCAGCCCTTGAAGAGGGGCTGTAATTACAGACTGGCCTTGCCACGCCAGGCGGGGCCCCACAGTAGCTCTCTCCAGCATGGAAAATGTCACTTTCCACTTGAGCTCAGGGTGGGGCCTGATGAAGAGTTCCTAGCTGTTTCTAGAAAGATTTCCTTTCCAGATGATTTTTTCCCTCTCCTCCCACGGTTAATTAAGGGCATCTTGGGCCTTTAAAATGACTGTTTGAATAAGAACGTAATAAATGAACACTAGGAAATAGTCTTGGGCTCGGTTTGTAAATAATCTGGGATTGACTGTAAAATCAAGTCAGTTCTGGTGTTTTTGGTATATATATATTTTTCCATATCAGAATTCTTTTCCCTGTTGCCTTGGAAACAAGCCCAGGGAGAGGAATGTTGGGAGTTGTGTGACTTAGGTTCAAGCCTCAGTGGCTCCTTCATTTTACCCAGTAGGCATGGCGAGTGCCTGCTGAACGCTGCATGCTGAGACTCAAGTGTGAACAGGACATGTTTCTGCCACCCTTGGGCTCATGGTAAATCAAGTGTCAGCCCAGTGTGCTAATGATGCAGTGGGGGTAATGTGGCAGGGTGGGAGCCTAGAGGTGACCTTCCATAGGCTCAAATAATCAGGGCAGGCTTCTTGGAGGAGGCTCTACCTAAGCTGAGTTATGAAGGACAATAGATGAGGACCAGGTGAGGAAGAGTGGAATGGTGTCTTAGCCATAGGGAACAGCATGTGCAAAGGGCTGAATAAGAGGCACTGTGGTGCATCCTAGGATGGCAATTCGTCCAGTTTGGCTGGGGTGGAGAGAAGCTGGGAGAATAGGTTAGACATGAGGCCAGAGACCCTGCAAAGTCCTGATCATGAGTGACTCCTGGGAAATCAGAGGGCGCCTGCACACAGATTTACTGTGGGCCCTGAGCCAGTCATCCACCGGGGCCTGTTTCTTCAGTGAAATGAAAAGGGTGACCAATTCTCTCTGCTGGCTGTTCCAGTTCTGACCGTCTAGGATCCTATGATTTAAACAATGAGATGCTATGAATTATAACAGAATAATTATCATCCTTTATGGCTGCCATTTATTGAGCATTTATTCTTTTCTGGGCAAGAATGATCTTAGTTGTTCTTTACCACAACCTTTTGAAGTGGGTGGACTTTCTGATCTCCTCTTTATGATAGGGTTAAATGAGATGAGATGTGTGGGTAACCAGTTCCTGGCACATAGTAAATCCTTAATTAATCGTTGTTATTTTTACTGCACCGTCTTCCTCATAATATAATATTAGTATATTTCTAGGCCCACGATGCACACTCTTGGAATGTCGAATATTTAGGGAAGTGGGATGTGAAGAGGGTCGTATAAGTAAGACCTCCTGGGAGAGATTTAGGAAAGTTGCTAAAAGTATTCTTGGGGTGAGGGGAGATCCAGGAGAGATGGGAAAATAGGGAAAGGCAGCCTTAGGCAGGGACACAGCATGTGCAAAAGCCTAGAGGCAAGGCTGAATATGGCCATGCCCCTAGCCTTTTGCACATATTGTTCTCAGCCTTCTTGGAGTACTCCTAATCAACCTTCAAAACCCCACCCAGATACTCCTCTTCCGATTGCAGATCCTTAATAAATGGCCATCTTCCCTTTGCTCTTCTTTCCTCAACTTCCCACTTTCCTGGTTGAGTGTCAGTGTTCCCATGGCATGTTGCTCACTTGTCCATCATAGCTCTTGACACATGTATTATCATTGGTCATTCTCTTCTGGCTTTTTCTTCCATTTGACCAGGAATTCTTTAGAGTGTGCGTGTTTGTACCAGACTTTTTGGAGAAAGTAGAAGCCTCAGGTCTGAGGTGGTCCATTGGGCTACCCTCCCTCCTTTGAATGGTTGAGCATCAGGGAGCTACCCTCAGCTCTTCAGGGACTGCAGGTCCCCTCAGGGCCAGCACAGCTCACACAAAGTAATGCACAGAGAATGTTTGTGGAATGAATGAGTGACCAATGCTCTGATTTTTGTAACTGCACACGCTTCTCTCAAAACAGTGCTGTCTAGGCCCTACCTCACGTTGTGGATCAAATTCCCATTTGTTTCCTGGATCTCAGCAGCCCCTCCAGCATATTTTGGATTAATTATGTAAGGAGATGGCTCTTTCCTTTTCAATGCCCAGCAACATCCCAGGAGTTTCCTGGAGAGAACAGAGGAGTTTGCAGAAAAAGTCCCCCGGAAGGGCAAGTGCTTGCACTGCCCCAGTTTTCCGAGTGACGCTTTTTATAGTCACAGTCTCAGAGCACATTGCACCTCTGGGGAGGCTGGAGGGAACAAGCAAGCCGTCTGGCTTTTCAGCTCTCTTCTGCACCCTGCTCCTGGCTTGGGAAGGAGGCAGAGCTGTGCCATCCTGCCCACCACGTGATCTCCTCTGTTTTTCCTGACACTTGTTTTCCATCCAGACTGATTTGGCAAGGGCCAGGACATCCTCTACCTTGTCAAAGGTGTGAGGCTGGGACTAGCAAACTCCACCACTTAATAGCTGTATGCCTTGGACTGGTCACTGAACTTCCCTTTGCCTCAGTTTTTCCATCTATAAAATGGGGGTAATAATCACAGCACAAACTTCATTTCATTGTTGAGAGGAGATGATATAATGTTGATGTAATAACAGAGAGTAAGTGCTACTGACAGCATCCATGACCATGATAAGTTGGATGATTTCATCTCTGAAAATCAGAGTGGTT
The DNA here is from genome assembly GCA_025583905.1 of Ia io. Lineage (NCBI taxonomy): Eukaryota > Metazoa > Chordata > Mammalia > Chiroptera > Vespertilionidae > Ia > Ia io. The sequence goes on along the minus strand of JAJQQW010000023.1, from coordinate 6,871,233 downwards.
AAGTAACTTACTCAGGATCACACAGCTAATAAGAGCTCGAGGCAGATTTGAATCATGATACTATATTGATTTAGCAAATCCAGAGCTGAGAATAAAATGAGGTGACTTAAGCATTCACCTAGCATGCAAAATTTAAAGCAGGACCAAAAAATATCAACAATCAAGATAAATAATATTGTAATGCAGTATTTTAAAAAATAAAAATTAATGCAAAAATCCATGATGAACAAATGATCAACATTGTAAAAAAAGTATCGGTATTACTGATTTGTTTTCTTTTGCCTCTGATGTCCTATGACTCATTGCTGTGCTGAGCAAGTCTCTTTTTGTTGGACAATTAGGTTCTGACTACTTTTTCACAAATCTATAATAATAAAAGCATAATATGCTAATTAGACCAGACGTCCTTCCGGATGACCTTCCAGACGAAGCCACAGCAGTAGGGGCCGAGGCAGAGGCAGCTTCCGTGGTGGTGGGGGCTGAGCCCTGTGCACAAATTTTGTGCATCGGGCTTTTAGTATATATATGATATGTTCTTGAAGCAAATATTTGTATAGATCATTCTCATTTCTAAAGGCAGATTATGGGATGTGGAATTCATGAACTTCAGGGTTAAAAAGCATGCACGTCCTCCCACCCCCAGCCTTTTGGTATGAAATTTTTCAAAATATAGGATTGTACAGTGCACACACATATACCCATCAGCTAGATTCTATAATTGCTAACATTTGCTTTGTAAAAATCTAGCCATTCATCCATTCCTTAGTATACCTCCTTTTTTTTCTGCATGTCAAAGTTAAGTTATAGACATTGTCAGTACATTTCAGCCTGTATGTCATTAACTGGCAGGCTATTATTTTTAAAACTTTTGATCTCTGGGGTGTTAAATTCCTTTCAGGAACATACACTGATTTCCATCTCCATCTGTTGTGGACATATATGTCTCTTCCACCACAGCCTGGCCAGCACTGGGTGTTATCATTTTAGAGGTATTTTCCTTACTGCTTTGATTTAATGTTTTTCTTCCCAAAGGCGGGATCCCGGTAGATTACCCACCTCTGTGTCCTGACTATCTGTTCAGAAGCTCTGATCCTTTCCAGCCCTTCAGTTATTTCTGGGGTGGGAAGGACTCAGCACTTTCTCGTATCTGCTTCTAGAAGTTCCTGTCCCCAGGGGGAGGGAGCAGGGCCACGAAGTGGCCTGCCTGCCTGCTGCAGGAGGCTGGCTGTGCACACTCTATGTGAAGAAAATGGATAAACCTTGGGGTCCAGGAGGCCTGGGACCCTGAAGGCTCTACAGGTGGTGGGTGGGGCCCTGCGAGTTTCCTTGTCTGCCTTATGGGTGATGCTTCCTAACAGTAGGATCCGCTGCTGCTGGGAGAGCCCCTTGTTGCCCTCCCCTTCCCCCCGTTCTGCTCCAGCCCTTGGATCCTGATGGGCCAGGCACTGTCCTCTGGGCATCTGCATCTCTTGGGGTCAGGAGCTTGGGAGCCGCTTGGCTGGGTGGCTTTGGCTTAGGGTCTCTCGTGAGGTTGCATTCAAGGTGTCTGCAGGGCAGCGGTCATCTGAAGGTTTGACCTGGGATCAGGGTCTCCTTCCCAAGGGGCTCACTCACATGGCTCACTCACATGGTGCTCTTGTTCGCTGGGGCTCCGATTCTCTCCACGTGGGCTTGTCCATAGGGCGGTCTAGCATCCTCACAACATGGTGACTGCTGCCACCAGTGTGATCTCAGAGAGCCAAGTGGCAGCTGGGACGCCTTTTATGACAGCCGTGACTGTCACTTCTGCCTTCTTTGGAGTCCCTAGACTAACCCTGTGGTCGTAGGGGACCAAACTGGGGTGTGAATAACAGGGGCTGCCTGCCACATTGTGTGAACTCAGCAGATGACTTCTGGGCCTCAGTCTCTTCCTCTGTCAACTGGATTCATGGGAGGATTCATGACTTAATTCCTGGGGGCACTTGGAATGGCATCGGGGACTCAGATTCCAGTAAATATTGGCACCACTGTAATGTCCTGCTGGCCTGTGAGCTCAGCAGCAGGGACCGTTCTCAGTCTGAACCAGTGCCTGGCGAGGAGCAGGCACCTTTAGTGTTTACGTGAACAAGTGAGAGAATGAATGAGTGAATGAACAGCATGCGGATAGGAGTCTAGAGAAGGAAGAAATCTGTGCAGTCGGATGCCTTTGTGAAAATCTCAAGCGAGGCCCTTCAATCAGTGTCTAGGGAGCAAACACTTATTCGAGACCAAGGTGATGCGGTTGGGGAGCGCTCGTGATCAGTCAAACTGACCAGAGTTTCTGTGTGGGACCCCGCGTTCGAACAGTAAATATGTACTGAGCTCCAACTCTGGTCCAGGTGCCCTCTTGGACCTTGAAACGGTGGGGAGGGAACCACCTCTGACCATGCTCTGGTGGTACCCTTGCTGTGTGACCTCAGGCAAGTGAATCTATGTCTCTGAGCCTGCATTTCTTCATCTGTACCATGGGGGTAGCAGGAGACAGCAACAAGTGAGCTTCCCCTCCGGGATCCAGCTGCTGCTGACACTCCCGACAACCTTCTCTGGTCTCAGAATGCTGCTGTCTTGTCTCCTCACACTCACCCCACCCCCATTCCAGCTACTCCAGCTCCATAAGAGTTAAAATGCAGGCACTCATGTGACCCAGTGTAAACCAGGAATCATTCCCATTGCTCCCTGTGCTGAGAGCCTGCCCGCCCAGGATGGGGCAGATGCTGTGCCCCCAGGTTGCCATGGCAACTCTGCCTGTACTGAAATACAGCCCAGCCCAGTTCCTTCCTTGGGGGACCTCCAGGGTTTCACCTGGTTCTGTGCTGCCTTCCAGGGAGGCAGGGAGAGAGAGAGAGAAAGGGAGGGAGGGAGGGAGGGAGGAAGGGTGGGGGGGAGAGAGAGAGAGAGAGAGAGAGAGTGGAAATTTGAGACTCGGAGAGGGAGGAGAGAACCTGATAGAGAAACAACAGACCACCAGAGGGAGACAGACAGCGGCCAGAGGTCCTGAGCAGCCGCCTGTCACCCTAGAGGCAGTTTCTCAACTGTTCCAACCTTCCGGGGGCTGCCAGGTCTCCACATCCGTGTGCACATGTGCTAGTGTGCACCGCGGGCGGCCGAAGCTCCCCCTGTGCCTGCAGTGAGGGCACTGGGCGGGTAGCAGCCTGGTGGGTAAAGCCACTGTCAACCCCGCGGGACAGTGAGCGAGTTGAGACTTGGGGAGAAAAATGGGGGCGGACGTAAGCTCCCTGGGCGTCCGCCTCTCTGAGGCCCCTCCTGCATTCTTGGGCAGCGAAGCCCCTCGCTAAGACAGGCACTGATGTCATCCCGGGCTGCTTGGCCAGGGGACCCGGGGCCCTGGTGGCTGCTTCCGGAAATGAGCTAGCTGCCGGCTGACAGGTTTGGAGTCTCTGGCCAGAGGACAGGAAACCTGCATGGGTCAGGTGAGCGGGGCCCGGCTGTGGGCAGCTGGGCAGGGGGCAGCGGCGGGCTGCAGCCTGCCCACCGGATCCTTCCTGTTTGCTCCTGGGAGGGGCTGCCTCCCTGGGGGAAAGTGAGGACCAGGTGCCCAGGGCCACTCTTCCTCCCCCACCTCGAGGGACGGTCACACCCTGGAGCCAGTGCCATTGACTCTCTCAAGCTCCTGGTCACAGCCGGTTCAGTGGGGTGATCGCCAGGGACTGGCTGTTGGACCTCCCAGCGTGTTGACTTTGCATCCCTGTGGGTGGACTCCCAGCCCGACCCTGAACTCTCTCCTGATTCTGAGCGAGACCCGCGGACGCAGCCGGCTGCCGGCTCAGCGATGTGGATTCACTCTGGGTTCAGCTGAAGAGGGCTGCTGGCTTTCTCTCCACGCAAGTCCTGCACTTCCAGGAGCTGCGAGTGGGAAGAGGGCAAGGACCCTGGTCTTGTGATTGCTTTCCTCCCTCTCATCGCCCGGCCCCATGGATTACCTGGGAGACAAACTCAGTGTGGCTCAGACCCACATGACCCAGTGGATGGGCACCGTGAGGAGGTCCTTCCAGGATGCCCTCAACTTAGTGACCACCACGGTGAGCCACGAGCGCGCAGGCGGGGAGCCCACCAGCCGGACCCCCTTCAAGCGCACCTCCTCCTTCCGCCACCTTGCCTCCCGGAGCCGGGAGTCTTTCCGCCGCTTCTCCACTCGCAGTCAGCAGAGGTTTTCTTCCCTAAGGAAAAGGCACCCGGATTCGGAGCCACCAGATTTTGTAAGCTTATTATGTTTTTAAAAAATATTAAAATAGCAGTCAAAACTCCTCCCTCCCACACTCCCCAGGTGGGGAAAGGGGGGGGTCCCCATAGATCCAATCAGGGAAGTTGCCTCTTCCTGAATAATTGTCATCAGGCCCCACTGTTTCCTCTCCCCACGCCTGGGAAAGAGACAGGTGGGGTGATCCTCCTGCCGGTGGAGTTACTCTCCACCCTGAAGTGGTCGGGAAATTCACACTGGGTCCAGCGTCTGTGTGGACGGGCTAGCTTTGCCAGTTGACTTATCTGTAAGCGCCGACACTCCGGCCCCTGAGAGAAATGCTTGTCTGCCCCTATTTTTAGGGAGGATTAGCTGGCACCTGCTTCATCTCCTCTCACCCTCCAGGATGACTGAGTGTCCATGCCCTATGCATGTTGAGTTGTGGCTTTTGTTGTCTTGTCGTCGAGCAAAGTCTAGAGGTCGCCTCTGATTACCTAAGGAGACCCCAGGTGGTGGGTGGGTTTGCCCACTGGCCCACGAACCTGGAGCTTGATGTGAGTGGGCCAGGCTGGGTCCTGGGACTCTGCCATCTCTCTCAGACAAGCTTGATGGGGCTTGGAAGACAGGCTGGAATGGCAGCTAATGATTAAAAGCCTGGCCCGCGTCCTGCTAGGGCATGGTGCAGAATCAGTCTCAAGGACCTCACTGATGATTTGGAGAGGTGGGCCCAGAGAGGGAGAGGCACCTGCCTGGGGTAGCACAGCGAGGGAGTAGCAAAGCTAGAGGTTCTGATCCCCAACTCGGCTCTCTCTAGCCAAGCGCCTGGCATAAGGATTTCTCCAGAACTTCCTGAAAACTTCAGGGCTCCCACTTTAGCAACCAGGACTGAACTCCAAGATGAGGGCCTGGCATTTTCACACCTGACTGTGTCGGCCCGGGTTGCAGGAGGCTGAGACGGGCAAAGGGCAAAGCCAGCTCCTTCCCTGCGTCTAGCCTTGCGATGAGTCCCGATGGTCATTATGGGACCAGGTGTTTAGGGACAGAGTCCTGGGGTAAACCAGGTGTCAAGCCGGCCACCTGCATAATTGAGGTTGAAAACGCTCACACCTGCCCTCAAGGTGCAGGGACTGACCCGGCATCCCCTTGGCTGGTCCAGAGAGGTGCAGTGACTTTTGGGAGGCCACACAGCAGCCAGAGCAGTCAGGTGCAAACAGGTGTCTTATGAATATGACATCTCTCATGGGTCTGTGTTCTTTGTGGCCCCGGACAAATCAGTGGGGCCTGAATTTATGAGACAGGTCCCCCAACCCAACCTCTGTAAAGGGGAAAAAGGCCTTTTGTTCATTCTTTCTGTCCCTCTGTCTCTGTCTCTCTTGTCTCTGTCTCTACGTGCATATCTCTCTGTCTCTTTCACTCCCGATCCCTCTCTGGCAATGCGGTTAAGGGTGTGGGGGTCGATAACATTCAGCTCTCCCACCCTGGGAGCCATGGATCCTGGGCCTCCTTGCCTGGTGTATCATGCGGGTACCGCTACATTGAATGAATGAAGTTAGGCCGTGCAGGCCGCTGCCTCCTCTGTTCACAGTTCTCATGGTGCCTCCAACCAAGTGAACGTGTGCTCCATAAATCTGGGCTTCGGGTTCCTGCCCATTTAGCATTTGGCATCTACTGAGTGGTGGGCACCAGCTGTCATTGGGTTGAGAGCTTGAAACAGACTCAGACACGTCCATGCGGAGGGAACTTGACTAGTTCTCAAGCCTGTTTCTTCCTCTGTCAGCAGGCTGAGGGCAAAGTTGGGATGGGCATACATGCTCTGTCGCCGAGGGCTCAGGTTCAAATCCTGGCTCTGCCACCTCCCAGCTGGGCTACCTTGGTGAGCTCCTCCCCTCTGCGTGCCTCTGTTTCCTCATCTGTGAAGTGGGGATTGTCATCATTTCACATTCACACTTCTCATTGTTACCATTTTCGGGCAGTGATGTAACCATGTGATGCCATGTGGCACGTGTGCCTTAACAGTCAGCAATGAGGACAACCAAACCTTCTCTCCCAAGCCACTTTTTTCAACGCTTCCCAGTGAACTGGAAAATACACACACATCCCTTTTACCTGGGGCTTTCACTTAAATATTTGTTTTATGGGAGGAAACTTTTAAAGCCACAGACAATAAGAGTTTAGGGACAGGAGCAATATCTGTAGGTGGTGTTAAGAGGGGGGCAGGGTTTCAGTCTTTACGACTTGGACTTGTACACGATTTATCTAAACAATCAGTTCAGTTCCAATCCTGCCTGAGGCTGGTATTTACTCAGAGGCGTGCCCTGAAATGTTTTCCAAAGCCAGCCTTGAAATAATTTGCTAATGGCCTGCCTCTGCCTTAAGAAAGAAAAGGGGGAATGGAGGAAATCAAACTCATTGTCTCAGAGCCACAAAGGCAGGAAGAGGCATGTTGTGTGAAGCCCAGCAGACTAGGTGGACTCCAGTAGAGGCCAGAAGAACATTCCAGAACCCAGGAACAATGGCAATGCCACGGAGGCCGAGGCTGGAATAAATGTGGGAAGTGGGGGTTTCCAGGGCCGGGGGTGTTCTACAAATAGGGCTTTGAAATCGGACAGACTTGGGCTCAAACCTCAGCTCCACTATATGCTGGCCGAGCGACCCTGGGCAAGTTAAATCACCCATTTCAGCCTCAGTGTCTTCATCTGTAAAATGGGGATTCTCCTGGTTGGTGGTCCAACGGGTTGGAGAAAGTAAGAACCTACACAGCCCTCGCACTTGTTAAACACCTGACATACAGGAAGTGCTTAACAAATGTGCATTTCACATCACTTTCTGGGGTGAGGCGGGAGGTTGTTGCCTGTGGATGAGTCCCACCTGCCTAGATGGTCAGACCCGTCCTCCTGCTGACCTGAGTTGGGAGAAGGACAGGGGTCTTACACATTGAGTATCTCCTACTTGCCAGGAACTGGTCTCATCGAATCTGCACAACTGCCCCTGAGGGAAACGGGCTACAGTCCCATATTTAGTGGATGAGAAAGCTGAAGCACAGAGAGGTGAAGTCACAGGCCTGGGATCACGCAGCTGGGATCGCTGAGGCTGGGACTCCAGCAATACAGTGTGTGTCGGCCTTGCTGGGCCTACAACCCGCCCTGCACTGGAGATGCACAGTTTAGGCATCGGCACCCGTGCTGAGCAGTCAGCCTCCAGCGAAGGCTGAGTGGGAGTATTTGGTTCTGCGTCAATTATAGAGTGAAATGGATGACTAAAATATTCAGCAGGGCTCAGCGTCCACCCCCCTCCCTACCCCCAGACACATACAGCCCCCTCTTTATTTTAGTAAGTGGGAGAGAATGTGAGAGTAAAAGGATGTTTGTGACTCTCATCTTCAGTCAATACCTCCCCTGCACTAATTTCTTAAGTCTGCCATAATACATTGCCACAAACTTGGGAGCTGGAAACAACAGAAATTTATCTCTCAAAAAAAAAAAAAAAAGAAAGAAATTTATCTATCAAGGTCTTGGAGGCCGGAAGTCCCAAGTCAAGGTGCTGTCAGGCCATGCCACCTTCCTAGAGGGAGGATCCTTCCTGCCTCTTCCAGCCTCTGATGGCTCCACGCATTCCTTGGCTTATGGCTGCATCCCTCTAATCTCTGCCTCCGAGTTCATAAAGCTTCTCCTGTCTCTTCTAAAGACGCTTGGCAGTGGATTCAGGGCCCAAGAGATACTCCAGCATGATCTCATTTTGAGATCCTTAACTTAATTACACCTGCAAAGACTTTTTTCCCCAAATCAAGTCACATTCTTAGGTGCCAGGGGTTAGGATGTGGACATACCATTTTGGAGGCCTCTATTCAACCTACTCACCCTCCTTACAACTTTCACTCTGGCCCTCTCCTCTCCAGTCCATTCTCCACCCGGCAAACAAAGGGGTCAGGTCATTCCCCTGGCTCACCCTGGACTTAGAAAGCCCCAGCTTCTTGCTGTGGCCTGCAAGGCCCTGTGGGATCTGACCCCGCCTCCCTTTTGACCTCAGCTCTTACTGCTGCCTTCCATGCTCACTCTACTCCTGCCACTCTGACCTCCTGCTCCTCTTCAGTCAGTGCACGTTCATTCCAGACCGGGGGCCTTTGCCCACAGTTCCCTTGGCCTAGAATGCTCTTCTCTCTCTCTTCATCTGCACAGATACACAGAGAGGCTGTCTGACAGCTGAGGTGGAGGCGATCCCCACCACACTTCTCTCCACCCCACCCCTGCTAATGTCCTCCGGGCACTCGTCTCAGTCTGCACTTGCTTCATTTCACTCTTTAATTCTCTGTCTCCTCCACTAGAATGTAAGACCTGCGAGGGCTGAGATTTGGGCAGCCTGGTATCCCCAGTGCTTGGAATAGTGTTTGGCATGTCTAGGAGCTCACCTAGTATCTGGCTTCCTGAAATTCACTCTCCTTTATTCTTGTGTCCACCTTGTGTACCATCTCCATATTGTAGATGGGTAAACTGAGGCCCAGAGAATATCAGTGACTTGGCCCTGCGGCACACCTCCTAAGAATTGACACCAAGATTTCTCCCGGAGACCTGGGCTTCTGGGGAGTAGGCCTCAGCTGCCATGACCCCCTCCTCCATCTCTTGCTGTCTGTGCCAAATGCTGCCCACCACTGCGTGTCCAGAGCCCTGCCAGGTGCCCCGGCTTCAGGCTGCCCCTTAGAGTGTGGCACTGAGGTGCTGGCCTAACCGCAGCCCCAAGGCCAGTGTGACAGGATAACGCCTCCGCTCTGGTGAGGATAGGCAGGCAGGATAGACCGCTTTCTCTTGCGCTGGCCGCACCCAATTTCAGGTCTCCTTTCCACCCTCCAGGCAGCAGGATGATGTCACCCAGAGAACAATGGCCCCTTCATGAACAGCCGGCCTGCCGAAGGCTGGGCCCAGACTCTGGGAGAGGGACCTGGAGTGATAGGCAGGGCAGGACAAAGGGCTTGGCCACTCCACTGGGCTCTGCCTGTGTAAAATAGCGTCCATCACCCCTCCTCTCCCTCCAACTAAGAAAGTGGGTGTGCTCATTTCATATTTGGAAACTATAGAAAACCTGCACAAAAACAAACCCACCCATTATCCTGACATCATGAAAGCCAGTCTTGGCATTCAAATGCATTTCCTTCCTGTCTTTTTTTCTTCCAGCCTTCTGTCTTTTTCCATCTTTTTTTTTTTTTTTTTTAAAGTAAGTTTTATAGGTTTTTGGTGAAGACCATTTTATTGCCCATGCAACATGCAGCTGCGTGCAGGCTCTATAAGGTATGAACCCCTCTGGCTGGGTGTTCGGGTTGGTCCCATTTGGGGCTTTCAGGAATGCCTGCAGGGGCGGGCCTGGGTGTGCACTTCTTTGTGGGGTTTGTGAGAGGTTTCTGAGATTTAATCAAGCTCCTCTCCATCTTTGGAGCCCGGAGGCCCCTCGGTTACTCTCACTTTCCCTCCCTCTTCCAGTGTTTTCAGATCTCAGATGTTTTGTTCAGACAGATGCCTCTTGCTTCCTCACCAGGAAGTCAGAAACTTCAGGAAGGAAATCTGGATTGATCCACATCACAGGGAAGGTTATATTTTTAGATTTCATGGAGAGTGTGCTCTTTAGCAAAGAAGTCATACAAGATAATTCCTTATTAGAGGAAATGGTATGCTGGGTCAGCTACAGTGGGCTGCTGGTAAATGGTTTTTTACCTTGTTTGTCCTTTAAAAATATATTTTTATTGATTCCAGAGAGAAAGGGAGAGGGAGAGAGAGAAAGATAAAAACATCCATGATGAGAGAGAATTATTGATTGGCTGCCTCCTGCACACCCCCTACTGAGGATTGAGCCCACAATCCGGGCATGTGCCTTGACCAGGAATAGAACCATGACCTCCTGGTTCATAGGTTGATGCTCAACCACTGAGCCACGCCAGCCAGGCTGCTGGTAAATGTTTAACAACGGGGTTTGAGAGAGCAACAGTCCTGATTTGTAGTGTTGTATCCCACCAGAGCCAATTTTAAGCTACTAATTAGCACAAGGAGCTGGGAAAAGTTGCATAGTGTGTCATTATTATACAGTATTTGTACCATACAGATTGAGTATACGTAGATGATCTGAAGGCCGTAGATAATAGTAAATATCGTAATTAGAAAGTGATACAGTGTGCATATTTTTTTACCTTTGCTTTTAATATGATATATTTCATTGTAAGTTTATATAATTTAAGTTTTAGCAGTGTCTTATAACAAGTGGCTCACAGAGGACTCCTAAAAATGTCACTGCTGCCTCTGGGAAGCCAGGACCAGCCAGCTCCAGCAAACCACCCGTGGTTAAGAAGGCAAGTTGTGGGATCCACGAGTTGTGGGTGTGAGTCCTGGTTCCGCCTCTTGCTTGCTCTGTGACTTTGAATAGGCTGCTTGGTCTATTTACGCCTCCATTTCTTCTGTGAAATGGGGCCAGTCATGTTACATTGCTGCACATCTGCGGTGGAGGCAATGCACATGAGCACTTCACACAGTACTTGGTGTATAGTAGGATCTCAATAAATCGTTTCTGTCATTATCATCATCATCATCATCATCGTTTTTTGTTTAGTGTTTAATTGTTGTTGGCAAGACACATTCAGACACTGGTCGGCAGCCACCAGGTTGGCCCCCAAGGATTCTCATCTTTTGATATTCACTCCATTATGAAGTCCCCTCCTGTACCAGGTTGGTCAGGGTGACCAATAGAATATAGCAGAAGTGATGGTGTCACTTGTGAGATCAGGTTACAGAAGACACTGTGACTCTCCTCCTGGTCACTCTCCCTTTTTGGAGCATTTACTGTGGGGGGAAGTCAGCTGCCATGTCTTGAGGACAGTCAGGCAGCCCCATAGAGGGGCTCACATGGCAAGGAACTAAAGTCTCTGCTGTCATCCAGGAAGTGAAACCTGCCAACAGCCATTCCAGTGAGCTTAAACCACTCAGCTGAGCCCCTCCTGGATCCCTGACTTCCAGACACTATGAGAGAGAACATTGGTTGTTTCGGGCCAATGAGTTTGGGGCTATTTGTTATGCAGCAATAGATAACTGATACAAGTTCCTTTTCATTTCTACCTACCACAACCGTCTGAGGATGACCAGGAAGTGTTACTTAATCCCTCATCTCACAGGTGAGTAAATTGAGGTGAGAAGAACTCAGGTGATCTGCCCAAGGTCTATAATGTGGTAACCCTTGGTGTTCCCAGTGGGTGCTGGTCTCATCTCAGGAGTCCTTGCTTGTAAAGGAGGCTGCTCGGCCAGCCTAGGTTTGTGGTGCCAGGGGCTTTTGAGCAACTCACCCTTTTAGGAATTGGCATGAATCTGGAATCCATTTCTTGGATCCTAAGTGCTCATCACCCCATTTAACTCATCAAACATTCATCGTAAGGGCTGGGCCATAAACAGCAGTGAACTCTGCACGGATTTGAGAGCAAGGCATACTACATCGGTTTCCAGGCCCTTTGGATTGTCCTGCTCCATTTAAAGGAGGGTCCTCAAGCATAAGTTATAACCAAGAGTTAAACATTGCAAAGTTTGTGAACAGTTTTTACTACTTTTAAACAGATTTGGTATCCTTGGCTGTCCTTTCTTGATTGAAGAAAAATAAAAGGGATGCAGGTAGAATTAGGTCAGTCCAGTTAAGAGCTTGGCTTTCTCTTTAACGCAGATCTGAGTTTGAATCCCAGCTTTGCCACTAACTAGCTATGGGACCTCGGACAAGGGACTTTACTTCTGTGAGCCTGTTTCCTTGTGAAGTACTTAGCACAGGGCCTGGAGCCTAGAAAGTGCAGAATAAATATTGGCTGCTTCGTTACCCATGAAAGTTTTTAAACGAACCCTGGGAGCAAGTGTAAACGCGTGGTGAGGGGCAGGATGTCGGCATGGAGTTACTCCTCCTCTGGAAGCTGCTCCTGAGCCTTGATTGTCAGCACATCTGGATCATTCCGGTCCACCCTTTCCTGTTACAGTTTGGGAAGCCAAGGCCCAGAGAGGGAAAGAGACCTACACAAAGTCACACAGCAAGTCAGTAACAGACCCAGGGCTGGAGCTTACATTTCTAAGTTCAAAGTTGGGGCATTCAGAGGCCATGAGATCCTCAACCTTGATGTCCTTCAGAGTCGAGCAGCAGACATTTACTGAGCTGCTACTGTTTGCAAAACTCTGCAGTCAGCTGTGTGAGGCATTAAAAATAATGAGAAAAACACCTTTGGGAAGTTTTCGGAAAAATGATTCCAGCTGTGTAGCTTTGCACCATTCCCTTCTCTGTAGCACAGGCTCTGGGTCTCAGTTTACCCATCTGTAAAAAGGGAATCATAGTATGTAAGTCGTGGTAGTGAGAACCCTGCGTGGCGATGAGTAAAGCACTCAGCAGGGCATCCGGCATGTGGTGAGCACTCAGTAGCTACAGTTGATCATCATGATTGCTCACAATACCTGGCCTTGATTGCCAGCCGCCTGGGGCTGCTCCCAGCTCTGGGATAACCGTCCCTCTTCCCTGCCTTGGCACAAGCCATTGCCTCCATCTGGAATGATGGAGCAGGGACACAGGCTCCATCGAAGTTTGAAGGTCAAGCCTCCCCTTAAAAGTGTGCTGTTTTGTCACCAGAATGACCCCCCATCTGCATGTATTGTTTGGTGGGCCTGGTCTACAGTGACAGAGCCCGTGGCTCCCAGCCTCCCCACTTCCTCTGGGCTCCCCACTCTTGCAGCATGCCCTGTGCCCTCCTCCCTTCCTCCTGCCTCCCATGGCTACTTGATGTGAAAGCACATTGGGGTCATTAACAGCCACGGCTAACTAGGAAGGAGGCAGCAGTGCAGGGTTAAAGAAGAGGCTGAGGGCAGACCAGTTGGAGGTTTTCCTACCTTGGCTGTTGTTTCCTTTCTCTTGCATAAATACAAGCCCTCTTGGGGGAGGGATAAAAAAAGAATGGAGGCCTTCGGAGCTCAGCTTAATGAGTTTCCTAATCTCTTCATATAATGTGGAGCCCTGTGGATTTTCAACAGCTCAGTGCCGTGCTGGGGGTGGGAATGGAACCCTGCCAGGCTTTTCGGAGCTGAAGAGCTGACCTGAGGAAGCGTCTGTGCTGCCTGAGTGTGTTCTGACAGCCTGGGTGGGGGCTGGGGGCGGAGGAAACAGCAGGAGTTGTAGAGTCCTGGGTTTGAATCCTGGCTCCGATACCTCCTGTGTCTGGGACCTTGGCCAAGGGTCTTGACTGCTTTGAGCTGTTGTGTTCTTGGGTACAAAGGGGGCTTAAACCGTTAGGACTGAACTCAAACTTCAGTGGGCGCCTTGGATACTGGTTTGGTGAGTGGAGACCCAGGTGTGGGGTCTCAGGGATCTGCAGTATAGCCAGAGCTCCACGTGAGTCCCATTTGGAGACTGTCATGTGGGCACAACCCTCGGAGAAACAATTCCTGAAAGCAGTGCCCCCAGTCAGCAAACATTTACTGAGCACCATCTGTGTGCCAGGCCCAGAGATCCCTCAAGGAACAAGACAGAGGTAGCCCCAGCCCTCATAGACAATATGACCTTACAGAGGGCTTGCTGCAGATTTGCTTCAACAAACATCATGTGCTTGAATGAATGAATGAATGAGTGAATGAGCAAATGATGGCGGCACGAATTGTTAATACACCATTCTGCTCATCGAGGTGTCTCTGCACCTTCTTCCAAATTCTTCCCAGCAGTTCTTGCTAGACCACAAAGCAATACTGAGAAGTATTCGCACTTACACATCCTCGGAGCCCAACACTATGCCTGGCACACTCGTGACACTCAGTGAATATCTGATGAATGAAGGAGTAAATGAATGAATGCATAGATGAAGGTGTAAATGGACTCTGAGCTCCCAGGTGGCCACCAGCCAAATTTGTTAGGTGGGTGGCTGGAACTCGATGGAGCTGTGGGCTTGCTAGGAGCTTGGTTTGGAGAGCTCTGGTTTGTAGATATGGAGCTCTCTGTGCAATGGCAAACTGTCGCGTGGGGTCACGGCTGTCCTCTCCTCATGAGGATCACAGAAGACTCATGGTCTGTTGAGGTCGAGAATCAAGACCTTGAGCAACAGAAACCCCAGCATGCTTTCCCTCTTCAGGCCACCGCAGTTTTATGTGGGTGCCCCTGCTCCATATCTGTGGGTGTCCCCCATCAGCCATCTTGCTGGACCCCAAGATTCTCATAGCGGTGCTACGCATACAGGCATTTGTTGATGGGGCTGCGCGGGATTGGAGGTGGCAGCCTTCCTGAGAGCTCGTGTGGAATCCGCTCTGAGCTGATACGAGGTGTTGCCTAAGGGAGGTCCCCGAAGCTGCTCTTTAGGTGGATCCCATCCTCTGCTCATGTGTTCAGCTAACCTGCGCTGAGGGTCAGCTGCGTGCCCGGCACAGTCTGGGCGCATTCACGTACTTCATGCTCCTTTCAGCCTGGGGGCTGCTGAGAATCAAAAAAGTTGGTTTGGTGGCTAAAAGCACAGCTCTGGAGCCAGATGGCATCTGTTCCAAACCCAGCTTTGCAGTCTCCTAGCTGTGTGATGTAGGCATGTGTGCCTCAGTTTCCCTATCTCTAAAATGGGGATAATTATAGTACTTCACAGGGTTGTCATGAAGGATATATTGGTTAACGTATGGGAAGCACCTGGGATAATGCCTGGCTTGGAGTTAGTTCTGAAACATGTTCGGTATGGGTATTAATATTACTATATTCACTATAAGTATAGTGGATTACTATATTACTATATTCAATATTACTATATTCAACTATGAATAAACACATAAAATATTATGAGTCGATATTTTGGAGGTGTGGTTTACACACAGCCAAGCTTGTATGTATATCTTAAGCATACAGTTGGCTGAGTTTTGACAAGTGCAGACCCATGTAACCCACATCTTCCTCAAGATCTAAAACATTCTCGTTACCCCAGAAAATTCCTTCATGCTCCTGCCAGTCAATCCTCCTCCCCTGGCGCGTCATAAACACTTCCTGAGTGAATGAGTGGGTGAATGAGATCCATTGTGTCTGATCCCATCCCTCTGTAGGCCAGTTGTGCTTGTAATCATCATTACATAACTTGACTGGCTGTGATGTCAAAATGTATGAAATAGGAGTGTGAAAAAAGAGTGGCCATACCATGAAAGCTTAAACCTGTTGAAAAGACTCCATAAAGGTGCATTCCTAAA
The DNA here is from genome assembly GCA_025583905.1 of Ia io. NCBI lineage: Eukaryota > Metazoa > Chordata > Mammalia > Chiroptera > Vespertilionidae > Ia > Ia io. The sequence goes on along the minus strand of JAJQQW010000023.1, from coordinate 6,855,828 downwards.
AAAGAATCCTGTCCTATTGGGGCGGAGGTGACTGGGAAATCACACACTCCTAGGTGGGTTCCCCACCCCAGATTCCCCAGGTGTCTGGGCCTCCGCTCAGAGCTCAGGCACTGCCTGTGCCCTCTCTGGCACCGCAGCACAGGGACCCCATCCTCCGGGCCGGGAGCCCCTCTCTCCGCTGCTCCCCAAGCATGTTCCTTCCGGGGAAGCAGATCCGCCTGCAGGATGTAGGAGGTGGAGAAGCTTCACCCTGCTCGTGGTTTTCATGGGAATGAGAGCACAGAAGGAGAGAGGTGGGTCCCAGGGTCCTCAGCCCCTACCGCACCCCAAACTAGGGTTGCTCCTTGATCTTTGCAATATATTGGACTCCTTGATTTTGCCTGGAATTTTCGTGTGTGTGTGTGTGTGTGTGTGTGTGTGTGTGTGTGTGTGTATTGATTTCAGAGAGGAAGAGAGAGAGAGAAACATCAGTGATGAGAAAGAATCATTGATCAGCTGCCTCCTGCACACCCCCACACTGGGGATCGAGCCCAAAACCCGGACATGTGCCCTGACCAGGGATCGAACCATGACCTCCTGGTTCATAGGTCAGTGCTCAACCACTGAGCCACACTGGCCGGGCTGGAGTTTTCTAAAACTAACAAAGGAGAAGGGAAATGTAAAATGGGTGCTGTGAGGCCACCCCCTGCCCTCCCCAGAGGCAAGATGTTCCCACGGGGCAGGTGCGTTGCCAGTGACACGCTGCAACGCAGTGACGGGCTGTTCCCATTTTGGACTTCTAGCTCTGAGCTCTGAGCCTTTTCCTGGGTTCCCAGTCGGGTGCTGTCCCCCTTGGAGAGCACATCTAGGGACCCTACCTTCAGCCCAGCCCATGTGACCCCATTTCGGGATCTTGGGATGCACAGGATACCCAGCGTGTACCTGGTACCTTGCACAGGTAGTGCCTGATTCCAGGGCCTGAGCAGGTCCTGCTGCTTCTCAGGGGACCTGCTGTGCTTTGGGTCTTGGGTTCCGCCCCTCTCCCTCCAGGCCTGGCAGCTGCCGGGAGCTGCTCATTCCCTCGGGGGAGGTGGGGTGAAGTCACCCTCCAGGCCCCTGGGCCTCGTGGCTGGTCAGGTGAAGGGGCCGTTCCACTGGCTCAGGCTGATGTCATCCCGGGAAACCATTTGGCTCTGGGGACCGCCTTCAGCCTGGCTGCCTGCCCGCCTGGCTGTCGCTTTTGTCCTGTTTTGTTTGTTATGTGGGGCGGGCTCAGGGACGGCCTCGAGGCTCATGAAGAAGGTCTTCTCTCTGCCCTCTGGGAACAGGTGACACTGATGCCATCCCTTTCCTCACCGAGGCACCTCAGGTGTGGGGCAGACTGGTTTCAGGTTCAGTTCCCACCTCGGCCACCTCCCTGCTGGGTGGCTGTGGGTGGGTTATTTTGCCCCTCTGTGCCTCAGGTTCTTCCTCTCCAAAAAGGGGCAACGGGGCATCGCCTGCTAGGGTTGTTCTAAGGGTGACTGAGGTGATGCTGGTAAAGCTGCTGAGCGTGATGGCTGTCCTTGGGAATGCCTGTGGCCACGGTCTCGATTATGGAGGTGGCGGCAATGGCTGTCATTTTTTTTTGCATTATTCCCAGAATTGATGTAAGTCAAGCTTAAGAAACAAAACGTCACACTTGCTCCCTCTTGGCTCCCCACCTGTTTTAAATGAATGCGATTTAACCAGACACAGAATCTGTGAGCAGGATGGGTCATTACCAAAACCTTTGCTCTGGCAAAGCTCTCAGCCTTTCAATTTGCAAACCATTGCTAGGGAATGGAGCTTCTCAAAAATGCAGGTGCCCAGGCCCCACCTCTCAGGCGACTGACATTATTGGTCTGGGCTGCTGTCCAGGAAGCTGGTTTTCGAAGCTCCCAGATGCCTCCAAGGTGCCACCAGGCTGAGTGCCACTGGGCCGGGTGGCAGAACAGAAAGTAAGTCACCTCTCAGGCAACTTCCTCTACCTCCCAGGCCCTCGGTTTCCTTGTCTGCAAGATGCTTCAAGAGGCTGCTGGGAGGGAGCTGAGGGATGTGAAGGAGTTGATGAGTCAAAGGGTGGACAAGTCACAGATGTGTTCCCTGGACATCAGGGTGGGGCAGGGACCTTAAGACACTGCTCAGCCAGCCAGCCCCACCCCTCACCGAGGATCCCGATTCCTGGTCTCCCCCTCACTTTTCTGGTCTGGGAGTTTCCCAGATTCTTTTTTGCTACACTTGACACGTGGATAGGTGTACCATGAATAAAGAATACCAGAGAAAATACACTGAAAAATCACTTGGTTAAACAATGTTGTTAATGCAGGACTTTTCAGAGCCTTTTACCATGCAAATATACTTCAGGAACCTCCAGAGATGGTCCTTGGCATCCTGGAGTGCCTGGAGGTCTGAGACCTCAGTCCCGAGAAATGCTGTGGATTCACTGGCTGACCTGAGGGGGACGTGGCCGGGAAGTGTCACTGTAGGGAGTGCACCTGCCCTCAGGAATGCTGAATCTGGGGATGGGGTGGGGCCCTGCCTCGAAATGAGGGGTCAATAGCACTCAGCACTCAGGACAGAATTGGTGTTTGCATAACACACTCCTAATGGGCCCAGTCTTTTCCCCTCTAGAATGATATACCTTGGCTTCCAGTAAAAGACTCTGTTCTGCAAGCTGCCTTATAAAGTCAACATTCGTTTATTCTCTCCTCTATTTTTATTGAGCAGAGAGGAAGATGGGTGTATGCGTGTATAGCTGTGTAAATGATGTCATCCGAGTGTGGATGGGATGGGCCTAGCAGGGCCCCAAGATTCCAGAAGAGGAGCTCTCCATCTGGTCTAGGTGCCCCACCCCCCTTTGTTTAGAGGAGGGGCTGAGGCTCAGAGATGGAAGAGACTTGGCCAAGGTCATGAGTCCCTCCGAGGCCATCCTGTCCCTGGATTTTTTGCTGTTGTCCATCTTGGCAGAGGAGCTTGCAAACTGTTTGTACATCCTGAGTCTGGTTGGCCTCCAGTTATTGAAATGAGTGGAGGTTTCCGGGAACAGAGCAGATCCATAGAGTTTAATTAATGAATGCCCCGAGGGCTTGGCAGCTGGATTCCATGTTTACCTCAGGCTCGCCTGGCACGCAGTTCAGGAACTGCAAGAGTGCGGTGTCCATCTCCCCACCTACCCTGCCCTCCTGGTGTGTGTGTGTGTGTGTGTGTGTGTGTGTGTGTGTGTGTGTGTGTGTGTGTGTGTGTGTGAGAGAGAGAGAGAGAGAGAGAGAGAGAGAGAGAGAGAACCTGAGATCTCCTTACTCCCTTTACAGCCCTGTGACTGCATATGACTTTCTTAATTGTTTTGAAAAGTGCTAGCGTTTTGTTTTTCGAATTCTTTATCAATTTGTTGAAATGAAAGCATCCCTCAGAGACCCTGGAAATAGAAGGAAGTGTCCCTGACCTAGGCAGACCTAAGTGGAAGTGCTGTCGTCAGTTGTTACCGGCACATTAGACCAGGTTGGGGCCTGTGGCCAGCGGAAAAGCCGAGGTAACCTCCGTGCGCTGAACCCCGAGATAGGAGGCAGCGGAGCCAAGGCGAGTACTCTGCAGCGTTGCCAAGCAGGACCTTGTAGTGGCCACAAGGCTCAGCGTCAGGCAGCCCAAGTTTAAACCCCACATCTGTCACTTGCCCACTCTGTGTCCTGGAGCAAACACCTGACGTCTCTGAACCTCAGTGACTTCTTAGGTAGGATGGGGATACTGATTGTATATATAGAGAGAGCTGATGCAGGCAGAGCACATAGCAGGATGTCTCCTAGCAAACACTGTCAATGTGAGCAATGATCATAGTCATCATCACATGCATTCCCTGTCATAGTGTGACAGCCGAGTCAGGAGAGGGTCGCCGACTTGCCATTTGGCACAGCATTGGGATTATATGTTTGCTGTGACCAGCCTCGCCACTCCTTCATATGGACAAATCGTTGGGGGATCCCGGCCCTTTGGCTGTCCATCCGAATGCTTGTCATTGTGTGGATGCCGCCTGGCTTCCTGGAGCAGTGCTGCTCGGCTTTCCCTCCACATTCACACTTTTGCAATTTCCTTCCCACTTCCTGAAGTCCCAAGACTCGCAGCCAGACATGTGACTCATTAACACCTCTGAAGTGGGGACATAATAATGACTTTAAATGTCATTAAAGTGGCAGCCACCGAAAGAAGGGGATCCTGCCCCTCCCGTGGCTGCCTGATGAGTGTCAGCTCTGGAGATGGACAGCGAGACCATCTCCTTCCCCGCTGTCCCCTTGGGTCCTCCTTCATCCTCCATGTCCCTGGGGAGAGCTGCCTAGTGCTCTGCCGAGTGCTCACTGGGTGCCAGGCTGTCCCGAGTGCTTATCATGCTTAGATGGTTTAATCCTTACAAACACCTTGTGAGGGAGTGCTGTTATCCCCTGTACAGTTTTGGGAACTGAGGCTCAGGGAGGTGAAATGACCTGCTCAGGTCATGGGCCTGGGTGGATGCAGAACTGGCATTAGACACAGCGTTTTGGACTTGAGCCTGTGAGCATGACCATGATGCCACCCAGGGTATAAGCTCTGAAGCTAACGGGAGCTCTGCATGGGAAACTGCCCGACCCCATTTAGAGGAGGAAGACGGGGAGGGAGCTGATCTTCCTTTTGTAGCTACTCTGGGCTTCATGTGCCAGATGGTATGAGCCCTTTACATGTAACTCCCATTTAGTTCTCTTTTTTTGTATACTCCCTCTCTCTCTCTCTCTCTCTCTCTCTCTCTCTCTCTCTCTCTCTCTCTCTCTCACACACACACACACACACACACACACATTAGCATTATGATCCCTGTTTTTTGGATGAAGAAATAAGCCTCAGAGCCATTAAGGGGCTTTCCCTGATCACACAGCCAGTCAACATCAGAATTCGCACCCAGGTCTAGAGGATTCTGAGCCCATAGTTTTTCCACACCGAGCCAGATGGTGGCATTTCTGGTCCTGTCCTCACAGAGGAGAGGGATGATGTGAATCTGGAGCTTGGCTCATGGAAACAGCCTAAGACCAGGTGTCAGGAAACCGGGAACTTAGTCCTGGTTCTGGCAGGATCCTGCGGGCCAGAGAAAATCATGCCCCTGCTTTTCCTCCGTTATTCCATTTGTAACGAGTTTGTCTCCCTGGTTTCTGAGCCCCTTTCACATGCCAGCATCTCCTGTGCATTCTGATCATAGCAAAAGAAGCCCAGCTGTGTGTCCTGGAGAAGACACAGCTCAGGGCAGACCCGCAGACCTCCCTGGGGTGTGGGGAGGAAGCACATCTGTGTCTCCCAGGCAGAACTTGGACCAATAATGGGACTTTTACTTAACAAACAAGGACGTTTTCCTACTAGCAGAATAGACAGGCTCCATCGCTGGGATACATTTCCGAGGCTGTAACTATTCAGTTTATGCAGTCACAGCACATGTTAGGGAATGTGGAGTGGGGAATCTCCCGTCTCTGGTGGAGAGCAAGCAGAGGCTGGATGCTCTCATGAGGCAGAGTTAGAATGACCTCTCAGATACCTCTAAGTCCCGTAATCCCATGATTCTGATAAAAGGTAATCAGCTGGTAAGCCAACAGCAGGGTATCAAATAGATCTCCAGCCACCTGCTAACTCTAAATGACTGACAGTGACTGCCTGTGGTTGTCTGAGCTCCATTCTGTAATTGATTGATGTCTGCCATGGGCAACCAATGGCGTGTTGTTATTGACTTTCTACATTTTGCTGTTTTCTGAAGAGTAACGCGTTGTGTTTCCAACATGAAATTATTACTTTTTTTTTTTTAAATCCGGGGACAGGATGGTGTGGATGTCAGCAGCCATAGTAGCAGCAACCACCAACTGCACACCTGGAGTTCTCTGTCCACGTTGTCAGGCCTGTGTGCTCTGCCTGTAAAGGCCAGAGGCCTTTGGTCTGGCAGAATTTAGCAACAGCCAGTAATTGAGGTTAACAGAAGCAGGTAATAAGGACATTTGAGATGCATCTCTTCTGTGTCTTTCAGGGCACCATTGTATATCTGCCTAATTTTCAGAGCTTACTGGACATGTGCTGGAGGAAGAAGCGGGGAGCTGAGGCCCCCTTGATGTGTCTCACCTGGGAGGTGGGGGAATGGGAAGCTGTGGGCTTGGCAGGCTGTGGCCTCCAGCCCTGCTTCCAGGACAGGGAGCCTGATTAGAAGGAGGCCTCCCTGTTACAGGGGAGGCCCTGGGAGATGGGAGGAGAGCTGTATGGTGTATCGATGAGGTCTGACAGACTTGCCTTGGTTCCCAATTCTGCCATCTCTTTGCTGTGCAGCCTTGAGTAAATCACATTGCCTCTCTGAGCCTTAGTTTCCTCTTGTCCTAAAAAAATGACATTAATACAATCCAGTTGTCAAAAGTGTTATAGTGGCTCCTCAGCTTACCTGGGAAAATCAGGCAGTAAAAAAATCATCACACTGGCACATTGCCCCTCAAGTCTGTTCCCAGCTTCATAAAATGCTGAACAGACATCTCGACCAAGTAGCTCAGTTGGTTAGAGCAGCGGTCGCCAACCTTTTGGACCTCACGGATCACCGGTTGGCGACCACTGGATTAGAGCATAGTCCCGATACGCCGACGTTGCGGATTCGATCCCTGGTCAGGGCACATACAAGAAGCAACCAATGAATCATAAATAAATGGAACAGCTGACCAATGGTTTCCCCTCTCTCTGTCTCCCTCCTTTGTCTCTCCTCTTCCTTGCTTTCTCTCAAAATCAATAAATAAAGTAAAATAAAATACTGATCAGAAGTCTGATAGGGAGTAAATTTAATTCACCCATATTTTAACAGTGATTCTCTTTGATGGTGGCATTGTGGGTGGTTATTTATTTTCTTATAACATTTTATTGTTAACAGATATCTTATGTCTAGATCTGTATTTATATTTTACAGGGAAATTGTGTAACTTCTAGAATCAGAAAAAAAATTCTGACTAGGGCTTTGGGGTTGGCATATCCCTTTTTAACACCCTCCAACCACGCTCATTACAGCCGATCGGGGGGCTGTGCATCTCCCCATATTTATTTTACTTAAAAGTGGTCTGTCAAAGTGGATTTTCATTTTTCAACTTCCTGAAAGCTGAGTTCTCGTGGTGGTTTTGATTTACACCATGAGCTCATGGTGTGTCTGGCATCTTGCAAAGTCCAGAGTTCAGTAGATATGAACTTGAATTTGAACCCTGGCTCCACTATGTACTAGCTCTGTGACCTTGGGCAAGCCACCTCCTCTCTCTCCAGCCTCAGTCCCCCTGGCTTTGAATTGGGTAACCATAGCCTTGCTTCATAGGGACGGATGGTAGGAAAAGCAATGGGGTGAATCATATGGAGGCACCTCACAACCTAGAAAACACCGCAAAAATGGTCATTTGTTCAAAATTAAAAATTAATGAGCCACACATTCTTTATCAAGCATTTCTGTGGGCAGACCTTTAACATCTGCAGTACCTCCCATAGTTCCAGTCCCAAGGGGTGGGGTAAGGGGTGGGATGTGCTCTGTAGCTGCTGCCTCTGGTTGCCTAGCAACTGGAAACCCATAGAGGTAGATATTCTAATCTGTCAGAATGGTTTACCCGCTGAGATGGAGCTGATATCCAGTTACCTGAGAAGGAAAAGAAAATAAGCTGTGTGCACAGCCCTGTCCACGAGCTGCAGAATCCGATCCCTTCCCAGAGCCTTCTCACGCCTTAGTTAAGATTTTAGAGGCCACCAAAGAGTCGTGAAACTGGTTCTTTCACCGCAGGGAGCTCGTGATCCCCATGAATTTTCAGCTCCAGCTGCCACCTTGGCCTGTGGGCCTGGCTTTGAAATGGTGTTTTGGGTTGAGGCGAGCCGGATACTGTTGCTGTCAATCCATCTGGGCTCCTTTTAAAGCAGGTGGATGAAACGTAAGGTGCTCTCAGGTCTCGCCTAGAAATTGAACGGGCCTGCCCTTTAGAAGCCCAGCTGGCCACTCTCAAACTTGGGAGCCAAGGCCAGTCATTGCTGTAAGCATTCTCACAGTTTCTGTAAGTTCTGCCCGATCCTCCAAGAGGGTGTTGACGGGTTTCGGCGCTGCAGTGATCTGCACCACGCATTTGGAAAATGCCTCCTTTCTAAAAGCTTCTGGTATCACGCTGCCTCTGTGTCTCCGGCTGGTTTCAGAGCCACAGAGAGGAGATTCTGACTTCTGAGCATCATGACGACAGCACTCATTCCTTGAGTACCTGCCATGTGTCAGGCACCGCGCTCAGCACTTTACATAGATCATTAGCCGTGCAATGCTGGCATCAGCTCTGAATGTTGAAGTGGTTCTTTGCTATCACTGAGACTCAGAGAGGTAGAGTGACTTAGCCAAGGCCACACAGCTTCTGTGTGATAGGGAGCCAAGACTGGAGCCAGGGTGTGTTTGACCCCAAGGCTCCTGCCAACCTGGCATCTCTTTTTCTTCAGTCCCTGTGACCTGCATGGTCTGAAGCTAACATTCCAGACCCTATGGGGGAGGCACCAAACCCTCCCTGAGGAATTCCCTGGAGGTGCACACAGGCATCTGGGAGGAGGCAAGTGCTTGCCTGGCTGGGTATGTTATGGATCCTTTTCCTCTTTTAAAAAAACTGAAAACCCAGACACGCTCACTGTAGAGAAGTAAGATCATAGACGAAAAGGAATTTTAAAAAATTTACTCATTGTTTCACCCCCCCAGAAATAATCCGTGTAACATGTCTATATCTCTTAAGATTTTTGCATATGTATGCAAAATATATATACACTAGAGGCCCAGTGCACGAAATTCATGCACAGGGTGGGGGGGTCCCCTCAGCCCAGCCTGCACCCTCTCCAATCCGGGACCCCTCAGGGGATGTCCGACTGCCAGTTTAGGCCCAATCCCTCGGACTTCCCTCTCGCAATCCAGGATCACTGGCTGCTAACCGCTCACCTGCCTGCCTGCCTGCCTGATCGCCCCTAACCACTCTGCCTGCTGCCTGCTTGCCCCCAACTGCCCCTCCCCGCCGGCCTGGTCGCCCCTCACGCCCCCCCCCCCCCCCCCCCCCCCCGCCAGCCTGGTCACCCCACACAGCCTGCTGTTCAGTCATTTGGTCATCCCTCACTAACCCCCCTGCCAGCCTGGTCACCCCATGCAGCCTGCTTGTTCAGTCATTTGGTCATCTCCCACTAACCCCCCTGCCAGCCTGGTCACCCCGTGCAGCCTGCTTGTTCAGTCATTTGGTTGTCCCTCACTAACCCCCCTGCCGGTCTGGTCATAGGCAGCCATCTTGTGAGAACATGATGGCCAATTTGCATATTACCTCTTTATTATATAGGATATATCAATATATGATAAATATATACACATATATTAAATACACATTTTTGCATATAAATGCAATGTATATTGCACATAATATAATGATATAATGCACTATATATGCAATATATACATATTTTTGCATATATGCAAGTAGATTAATAAAATGGAATTTTGAACTCTTTTGTACCCAGTTTTCTGTCATCTTTCTCTACTATGACTAACTTCCCATGTCAGTGAAATGGACCTGCATTCTTATTTTCAATGGCAACAGCATCTTCCATTTTTCAGGTTATGCTGACTTTATATGGTCAGGCCCCAATGGATTTTGGACACTCAGGTTGTTTCCAGTCAAATTTTTGTCTTATAAATAACAGTGAAAATCGCTGGACATTCATTGTCACCCACCTGCATAATCGGAATAACTTTTAGAAGTAGAGTAAGAGTAACTGGAACAGAGGCAAACAGCCTGTGCAATTTTAAGGCGATGCTTGTTGCTAAGGGAGTTCAAGTTCGTCGCCAGAGTCATTGACATTGCCTTGGAGGCCGTGTGTGTGGCGCTTAAATCCCTCCCTCGCTGTCAGCCAGCCCTCTGCGTGAGCACACATGCACACATACGTGCACACACACACACACAAACACGGCAAGTTGCATAATTCCTCTGGGCGTCTGTTTTCTCCTGTATAAAATGGAACACCATGTTGCAATCCCTAATCCACCATTCCACAATCCACAAAGCTCTCATTTGAGGCAAAACTACCCCATACCAATTGTGCTGATGTGAAGTAATTAATAGTATTTATTTATCCCACGTGATGTGACTATTCATACATGTTGCTAGAGGAATATTAACACACTTGCCTGTGGGATGTTGCCCTACACTGCTGTTTATCCACTTTTGGAGGGGGGAGGGTCATTATTATTCCCTAAAGAGCCTTTTTCAACATTTTTTCTTAATTGCCTTTCCATGAAATGTTATGTCATGGCGACATTGTATATCTGTATATATACTGTATGCAGTAAGAAATAAGATTTTTTACACCCTGGCCGGGTGGCTCAGTTAATTGGAGCATCGTCCCATACACCGAAAGGTTGTGGGTTCAATTACTGATTGGGGCACATACCCAGGTTTCAGGTTGCACCCCCAGTCGAGGCACATACGGAAGCAACCAATTGTTTCTCTTTCACATAAATGTTTGTTTTCTCTTTCCCTCCCTCCTTCCTCTCTCACTAAAATCAATAAAAATATATCCTCAGGTGAGGGTTAAAAAATAATAATAAATAATATTTTTCACCTCCTTCCCAAGAGCCAGTTTTCACTCCCTTGGGGAGGGAACATAACACTCCTGTGGAGAACGCATGACCTAGACCCGTGGTTGGCAAACTGCAGCTTGCGAGCCACATGCGGCTCTTTGGCCCCTTGAGTGTGGCTCTTCCACAAAATACCACGGCCTGGGCGAGTTTATTTTGAAGAAGTGGCATTAGAAGAAGTTAAATTTAAAAAATTTGGCTCTCAAAAGAAATTTCAATTGTACTGTTGATATTTGGCTCTGTTGACTAATGAGTGGCCTAGACCAGTGGTTCTGAAGCATGGGTGACTGACTGCCCCTCAGGGGACAATTGGCTATGTTAGAGGCATTTTTGGTTATCAGGACTGGGGGCGCGGTTGCTGCTGGCATTGGTTGGTACAGACAGGGATGCTGCTAAACATCTTACAGTGCGCAGGGCAGCCCCACCATGTGCTCTAGTGCTGAGGTTGGGAGCCCTGCCCTAGACCCGCCCCCCACCGTGTGCCCACCTGCTGTCTTTCTAAGACCTGGCCGGTCCCACGTTTGAAATGCACTTTGCCCCTGGGCTTGGGATTGGGCCAGTGGAGCTGTGGCACTGGAACCCACTTCACAGGGTGGTGGGAGGACCCTTTGGGGGCTGACGCAGGAAAGCATGTTGCTGGGTACCTGGCCTTGGTGTGTGCTCACCCAAGGGAAACCAAGATGCCCAAGTGCCAGGTTGCTGGCATCCCCAGTGCCTGGATTTTGCCCCCAAATTGAGAAAAGGGCCCTTCTGCAGCTGGACATCTGGCCGCACCTTTCCGCAGCCTTGGGAGCCTGTCACAACGGCTAGGTCTGACTTCCAAGTCCTACCAAGTGAGCTCTGGCCCCGAGGGTGCCGGGCTCTGCAACTGCCTGAAGCCTGCGTGGGCTCCAGCTCTTCCCCATCAGGCCGTTGTTTTGTTTGTGGCCTTTGCCAAGGCCCAGTGTCTGCCTGAACAGGTCTCAGGCTCTGCCCGTGCGCCAGTCTGCAGCCAGCTGATAAGCTGGCTCCACGGTGCTGGGGCCAGGCCCTGGGCCTGGAGCTCTCGGCTTCAGCTTCCAGAACGCTCTCCCCAACTTGTGACCCAGGGAGCCACGTGATGAGCAGGCGGGAACCCTGTGGGACGAGGCTATGCCCCAACCTGGGCACTATGAAGCGTTAGCCAAAAAGATAGCATCCAGGCGGGCGTTTTCCAGGGCCTCTGGCCTACCTATCGAGGGCTGGGTTGTGAGTTACATCAGGCGGCGCCCTGGGCCCTGGGCAGGGTCTTTGAACAAAGCCACAATCTGGGCTGGGCACCAGAATGAAAGGGAGCCCTTGGCTCTGTCCCGGGCGATGGAATGTCAGCCCAACTGGTTTTGCTCCTTCACTGGAGCTGGTGTTCCTTAACGAGGGTGCCAGCGTGCCCGTTGAGGGTAGTGGGCATCCACGCTCAGCCCCTACCTCTGCCCAGCCCCCACTACAGGGGAAGAGGCGCCCCATTCATGCTCGGTGCTCTGAGCTCTCCTCTCCTCACCCAGCCCGGACAGCCTGGAGACACCAGCCCCTTGTCTGTAAGGCGGGTCTAGTCTCCCCTGCAGGCTGCTTCGCAGGGGGGATGGAATGGGGCTGTCCAGTCCACAACAGCAATAAAGACAGCATCTCCCTCCCCACCTCACCTTCTCCCAGCCTGACCCCTCACCCGCACTGCCTTCTCTGTCTCCCACACTGTCCCTATCTGACCCACTTATCAAGGCCTGGGCCATGTCACATGCCCTCCACGAAGCCACCTGTCACCTACCCCTCGTCACCCTTGTGCCTCCTTCCCTCAAGTACCTTGGGTACCTGGGATTGGAAACTATTAATCTCGGGGCCCAGGGGAGTTTAAGACAGAATTTTCGTGAACTATCTACAGTGGCTTTGACATCTTTCCATGACAGCGCCTAACATTCTTCCTCATTGTTTTTACTGGCAGCAACATGTTCCCTTGAAGGATAAACCAGGGTTTGTTTATACCTTAGATACCCAAAGCGGTGCTGTTTGTTTGTATGTATATGTCTAAGTGTATTTGTGTGTGTATTATGTATATGTGTAATTATATTTGTGTATATGTTTATGTATACACTGAGTGGCCAGATTATTATGATCTCTGAATGCATAATAATCTGGCCACTCAGTGTATATCCTATATAATCTTACCTAATAATAGATAAACATGTAAATTGACCATACCTCCGCTACGCCCACAGCCAATCAGAGTGAGTATGCAAATTAGAAGGCCAAAGATGGCCGCCGCCCAGCTGCTCCAGGCGTGGAGTGGCCAGGCGTGGAGTGGCCAGGCGGGGCAGGTCGCCTGCTATGAGAGGGAGGGCAGGGGCGAAGATTTACAGGAGCGGACTGCCGCAGCGAAGACAAGACTGCAGACTCCGGGAGTCTGCAGCGAAGACGAAGATGGCAGACTCCAGCAGGAGTCTGCAGCAAAGACAAAGATGGCAGACTCCGGCTGGAGTCTGCAGCAAAGACGAAGAAGGCAGACTCTGGCCGGAGCGAAGGCCTGGGTGCCAGGTGCTGGAGGAAAACCAGTGCTGGAAGCCAAGGGAAGGAAGGCCTATTGCACGAATCTTTTCGTGCAATGGGCCTCTAGTCCTATATAATAAAAGGCTAATATGCAAATTGTCCCCTCGACCAGGAGTTCGATCAGCAGGCAGGCCGGCCAACCGCCCATGTCCCCTCCCCCTGGCCACCCATGCACGAATTCATGCACCGGGCCCCACCCATGCACGAATTCATGCACTGGGCCTCTAATATATATATAATCTGGCCACTCAGTGTATATTTGCATGTGTGTATATTTGTGTATGTTGTGTATGCGTTTGTGTATATGTATTTGTGTATATGTTTACGTGTGTACATATGTGTATTTTGTGTATTTGTATTTGAGTATGTGTGTTTGTGTATATATTTGTACTTGTGTATATTTGTGTGTGCATCTGCGTTTGAGTGCATTTCTCTGCTGGCTGAGTCACCAGAGGGGGCTTGGGGAGCAGTGTTGTGACACTGGAATGTGCTTCTGCCACTGATCACGGGGCGGGGAGACGCTGCAGGAGTGGAGTCCTCAGGCAGAGAGGGACACACCACTCCCTGCCTTCCACCAGGGTCACACTTACATGTTCGAGGCTGCAATTCTGTTTCCTGACAAGTTGAGCCCTGGCCTGAAATAAACATGAGAGATGTTTTGACGTGTGATGGTTAAAAAAAAAAGAATCCAAATTTGGCGGAGACTGTTTTAAGAATCCAGGAGGAGCCAAGTCTGGCTGGGTCGGAGCCGATTCCGTGAAAAGGAGAAGCTGGGAAACAAAAGAATCATATATTTATGTAGAATGGTACTTTTTAACATTTTTTAAAAATTACTAACCGTAGTGTTACAAAATACAAAAAGAGGTAAATTAAAATCTATGTTTGCCTCTGCGCCACCCTCCACACCCATCACCCAGTTCCCTCCCAGAGACAAGCAACTCAGTTTCCTGTCCTCTGAGGGTCTGTACGTTCACGTGTTTACATCTATATAGCTTCCCCACAGACAGACGGCAGCACACGCCCTCTGGGACTCGTGTCTTGCTTTATACACTTGATAATGTACCTCGGGGCCCATTCCATGCACACCTGCCTTATCCTTGTAACAGCTCTTTTTAACAAATAAATAGTATTCCACATTATGGCTGTGCTATCATTTAGGTTACATGCATTTTTAAAAGCCCCCCAATTCTCTTTTCCCTTGGCTCATCCTAACCTTGGAACTATGGACCTTTTATTAATAGGGCTTTAGACTTAAGAGGGAAATTTAATTTGTCTGTTTTCATGCAAAAGTATCTCAGTACTTCTGGAATGTTCTACACCCCCTTCCGTCCTCTGCACGAAGGTTCTTGATTGTTTAGGGGATTTCCTGAATCAATCTCTCCTATTTTGCACCTTAAAGAAAGTCACAGTAGCCAGTTAACTTTTGTTGTTTGCCACCACACTGAGCGTGGTGTTTTAGGGGGGAAAAAAGGTTTATTTTAAAAGTAACAAAAATTAACTATTAAGGGCATATTAAATATTAAGGGCATATAGATATATCAAGAGAGCGTGACTAAACAGCAGTATTATCACAGACATTAGAGGGATCATTTATGGGTTCATTCATTCATTCGTTCACTCATTCATTCATTCATCTGTATATTTTCAGTTGCTCCCTAGCCACAGTGGCTCTCTCTTTACTTGGCACTGGGGTTTGAAGGTTAACAGACCCCAGTGCCTACCCTCAGGGAGCTCACAGTTTGGAGGAGACGGTCAAACAGGAAGCAAGCATAGCCAGCACCTTAAGTTCTATGATGGCTGGGCACAGGGTGCTCTGTGGGGGCCCGAGGAGAGACCCCGTTCAGCTGTGGTTGGAGGCAGTCAGGAGAGGCTTCCTGGAGGAGGTGATGCCTGAGCTGTGTTTTAGGCGCACATTCCAAGCAGACCTGGGGCCAGCATTGGCCAGTGGCTGGCAGACTGTACCAGGAAGTCTCCCGGAGGGGCGTTTCTTGGGTGGAATTGCTAACAGGAGTTGTTAGAGTGGGAGGGGGTAGGTAACAGGCCATGGACTCAGAGCCCAATGCCTGGGTTTGGATCAGGCTCTTTCACTCACTCATGAGGCCCTTGGCAAGTCCCTTCACCTCTCTGTGCCTCAGCCTTCTTGTCTGGAAAGTGGGGGTAATAACAGCTGCTACTTAAGGTTGTTGGGAATACTAAATACGGCAACTTGGCACACAGTAAACGCCATGTAAGTGTCTATTGTTGTTACTATTTAATTTCCCACAGCCTTAGCTACCTCATCTGTGAAATGGGGACATTAATAGTATCTACTATGGAATTAAACTAGATGGTCCATGGAAGGAATTTGATGCGGTGCCAGGCACAGTCAGTGTTCCTTAAATGTTCAGGGTTATTACTATTCTTGCCACCTCCTCTCTCACCTCTGACGCCCGATGGGCTCCTGGAGCCTGGGGGCCTCTGTGACGAAGCTGCCAAGAGCCTGGGCCCCCAGCCCAGCTGTCATGTCTGTTTATAGCCTCTGAGACCTTCGGGGCAGCAAGGCAGCCCTGGCCCCGGAGCCTTGTCACGCACTCCCAACCGAAACCAAACACGCCTCCCAAGGACCAGCTGCAGACGTGTGTCCCTGTCACTTTGGGCAAACACTTGTCCATGGATTCTAGGCCTGGCCAGGCACCCGATCCCCTCCCTTCAAGCCCGAGCTAGGAGAATGCAGCGGCTTTGGGGAGCTCAGGCAAACCGGGTGCAAATCCCAGCTCCCCCACTTTCTAACTGTGACCTTGGGCATGCCCGTTGGCCTCGCAGGGCCTCAATCTCCTCTCCTGTGAAATGGGTCCATGACAGTTCCTGCTGCACAGGCCTGTTGAGAACAGTGGGAGGCAAAGTGAATGGCACACCATCAGCGCCCTGTGTTAGCCTTCGATGCTGTCATTACCATTGCTGCCCAGTCCTTGTGCGGGTCTGACCCGGACACAGGACAGGAAGGCACTGAGACAGAGCTAGGTCCCCATGCCAGCCCGGGGCCCCATGACCGCAGAGCTCCCTGCACAGCTGGGGTGTAGAGTTGCAGAGGGGATGGGACACACGTCTTAAATTGCTCAGAATCGCTCTGTCATCTGTGAGCCACCAAGCACTGTCCTGACTCAGGGTTCTTTCTTAGGCGGATGTGTCAGACACCCCAAAATACACACAGGCATAATATTCTCTCCTTTCCCTACCCCGTCGCTAGCTCCATTCTCTTTTCCGGATAAGAAGCTCACACCTACTCATGGGAAAAAAGTTATTTTCAGGAACATATTCTTCCAACAGACATTTATTCAACAATTACTCCAGGCCAGGCACAGTTCTGAGTGCTGGGACACAGACTAAAGGCTGTAGATCAGGGGCCACAGCCAGCCAGCCACCTCTTTGTCAATAAAGCTTTATTGGAACACAGCCACGCGCACTCACATATTGCTTGCACTGCTTTCTTGGTAGCAGTGGCAGAGTGGAGTATCTGGGTCAGAGACAGGGTGGCCCATAAAGCCCCAAATATTTACTGCCTGGCCCTTTACAGAGAAAGCTTGCTGGGCTCTAATGCAGAGGAGCAAATAAAGATGGCGGGGTGGTTCTAACTCCCAGCCTTGTGAGCATCTTGTCCACAGCATGGGGTACGCAGTGTCCCCAAAAGTTGACAGCAAGAGAATGGGTGGGAGGTGGGCACTTACTGGGCCAGGTGCTGTGCTAGGAGCTGTCGTTGCGTCTGTGCCCTTGGGGTGACCACTGTTGCCTTACTGAAGCCCTGTAACGTCTCTGTGCATCAGGAAGGGAGACGGAGGTCACGCACAGCTTTCCACGGGCGCACACTCGTTTTGCTGGACCACATGTGCTTGCTCTGTTAAGGGCAGTTCCACAGAAGCTGGGAAGAGGCACGCTTCCACTTCTGGGAGGAAGACAAGCTGCTCAGGAGAGGGTCCTGCCCCCTTCACTAAGCGCCTACTCCATGGGGAACAAGGATGATAGAGTGTCCTGACCTTGAAGGGTGCATCAGCAGTTATAGAATCTCAGCATCTGTGTTGTGATCCTACCCCCTCCTTAGTGCCTGGCACATAGTAGGTGCTCAGTAAATATCTGTTGAGTTAATAACTTGCCTGCACAGAGGTGAGTCCAGGTTAGGCAGGAAGAGTTCAGGAGGAGGAGAGAGCCCTGTGGGTTGCCATGACTCTGGGTAGGAAGGATGGATAGGAAGAGGGAATAGCACAAGCAAAGCCAGAGGCCACGAATGTGTGAGGTTTGGGTGGGATATGGCGAGTAGGTCAGGAGGGTGGATGGAGGGCTTGTTTGGGGTAGGGGTGGGAGTTGGGACTGAACAGGAAATTTTGGGCTCAATTACAAGGGGTGTTGGATTTCAGTAGGAGGAAGTAGGGAGCCATAGAAGGTTTTTGAGCAAGAGATGAATGCTATGCATATGCAGAATATGCCTCCTGACCTCAAATCGAACATAGAAGTGGTCTTTCTAGAGTTGGGGGCAAGGTTGCTGTCATCCCCTCACCCCACCTCCCTCCATATTCCTCATCTCCTGGCCTCGGGTCGTCAAAAGATAGTCTCTGGGAACACCCTTCAAACCTCAGAAGCCAAGGCCATTTGAATTGTTACTGTGCCAGTGGCCGCCCAGGGGGATGGAGTTTGGGTTTCTCCTTGACTGCTCTGTCTTCTCTCAAGTGAACAAGTTGAGAAGCCAGCAGTTCATTCACTTAATGGAGATCTATGGGCTCCTGCCATCTGCCAGGCACGGGTGGGCCCTGCAGCCAGATCTGTGGGAACCAGCATCTCCCCAAAGGCCCAGGCCGAGCACAGAGACCAGGAACTGAGCAGGTGGTGACAGAACCAAGCGATCCAGGCCATGTGGGCCCAGTGGTTACCAGTTTGGACTTGCAGGTCCAAGCCCCCTGCCCGGGTTTGAGTTCCACTTTGTCTCTTCACCTCCTAAGCCTCAATGTTCTCATCTGTAAAATGGGGATTGTGATAAGCTCCACCTCATAGGTTGCCGGGGGACTGCAGTTTAGTGAGGTGATATGTATACAGCTTGGTGAACACCAGGCACAAGTTCAATGCTCCAGGGATGCTATGCCAGATGGTCTTGAGGGGGGAAGCCGGGCGGCCATCGGAACCCTGGGTGGGGTGCATGTGGGGGGTGCCCTAACCAGACTGGTAAGTCCTGGGAGCATCCAAGGTGGAGAGAAGTTGGGCCTGGCTGCAATGCAGGTGGAGATGGGCACTGAGGAGGGTCGGGGAGCGCCCAGCAGAACCCTGCTTGCTGAGGAGGGTAGCCCCTTCGGCCCAGTTTGCCTGGCTTTAGCACCGACGGTCCTGCATCCTATGATGTCCTGGGCAAACTTGGATGGTTGATCACTTGGCACCCACCAAGACATCTAGACCCACCTCTGAGAGCAGTGGCGGGTTAAGCCCGGTGATATGTTGGGATTTGCGCCAGCTGGGACCAGGTTCTGAGCATTTTCCCCGACAGTAACCCCTGGTCTGGCCTTCCCTTGCAGGATCAGCTGAAACAGTGCTTCTCCAGGCGGCCCCCCGAGGCCAAGGACACCGACACCCTCGTACAGGAAGCCGACAGCCAGTATGGGACGTGGAGGGACCAGCACCAGAGCGGGGAGAGGTAGGTGGGGCGTGCGAGGCCCCTGGCCGCGGGGCAGGGCGGCTGGGCAGGGACCTGGGCAAGTTACTGGAGCTTGTTTTGTCTGTAAGTGTAAGAGTAAACCATTCTTGTTGTAAAAAAGAAATTTAGAAAGTATTAAAAAAATAATAAATGATGCCAAAACCGGTTTGGCTCAGTGGATAGAGCGTCGGCCTGCGGACTGAAAGGTCCCAGGTTCGATTCCGGTCAAGGGCATGTACCTTGGTTGCGGGCACATCCCCAGTGGGGAATGTGCAGGAGGCAGCTGATTGATGTTTCTCTCTCGTCGATGTTTCTGACTCTCTCTTCCTCTCTGTAAAAAATCAATAAAATATATTAAAAATAATAATAATAATAAATGATATGTGAAATATCCAGAATAGGCAAATCCGTAGAGACAGAAAGCAGATTAGTGGTTGTGCGGGGGGCGGGAGAGGGGGCAGGAAGGGAGATTGGGAATGACTGCTAAGCAGGTACTAGTTTCCTTTTGGGGTGATAAGATATTCTAGAACTACCTGGTAGTGATTGTCACACAACGTTGTAAAGGTACTGTTTCTCACTAGTGGTAAATTCTATGTTAGGCATACT
This sequence comes from Ia io, assembly GCA_025583905.1. Classification (NCBI taxonomy): domain Eukaryota; kingdom Metazoa; phylum Chordata; class Mammalia; order Chiroptera; family Vespertilionidae; genus Ia; species Ia io. The sequence goes on along the minus strand of JAJQQW010000023.1, from coordinate 6,836,380 downwards.
TGCCACAAATTAAAAAACATTATAAAGAACATGAAAACACCAGTAATCTCAGCACACAGCTATTAACCTTCAGTAATGTTTTTGTCTTTCTAGAATTCTTCAATATATCTGTGTGTTTACAAATATAAGGACATATACATATTGCTTTATACACTGCCTGCATTTAATATGGCCACTGTCAACGGCCTCAGGTGTCAGCCTGGCTCGGAGGGATGCTAGGATCGTATCAGAAGCCCAAAGGTTATCCAGGGTAGCCCGGATTCAGGAGGCAGGCAGGTCTGAATCCCAGCTCCACCCCAGCCGGCTATGGGACGGCCTGGCCCATTATTACTCTCCCTCTCTGGGTCTCCAGTGCCCCTCTTACTGGGACCTGGGATCTCCCAGGGAGGGGGGTGCCTCATCCTGTCTCCTAGAGGCACTGCATCGCCCCCTCCTGGACGGTCCCAGGAGCCACTGTGCTCCCAGCCCTAGCTAGCAGTGCCATCTGCTGCCACCTCGATGGTATTTCTCCTTATCTTTTGTGGATTTGGCTCAACCCCACCCCATACCCCTAAATCCTGCCTATTTCAAGTAATAAAATCATCCCAGAGCTGACAAAAAGCATCTCTGTGCTCCCAGTACACCTGGGTCGAAGGGTCTGCTTAAGGGTGCAGCTGTGGGGACTGGGGAGGGGGGTGTCTTTCAGGATAGACCCTCCTATTAGGGAGGGGGTGTCTGGCATGCCCACACACCCTTCCCCAGGTAGGGCTTCCTGTGCTCTGGACTTTGGTGTCTTTTTGTGGACAGGGAGAGCCTTTTTAATGGAAGGACTTGATTTATTTATAAATTTCCTATTGTATGTGATGCCCATTATTCAAGTGGTACCTGAATATATGGTCTGGGAAGAAATTCCGGAAGTAGAAGGGGGTCAGGGATGTGGATTCTAGAGTCATGTCTGCCCCTTTGGGCCAGCTGCCTCATGTCTCTGTGCCTCAGGTTCCTCATCTTCCGTGAGGTTAATATTTCATTCAGGAGGTTAACCCTCCCATTCCACAGCTGGCCAGGTGTTCTAGAGGCATGATCAGCACCTGGCTGTGTGCCCAAGGTGGTTCTCCTGGGATGTCTGTCCCCTGCTTCCTGGTGTATAGAGCACACCCCACACCCCACTTTCTGCGCCTTCTTTACCCTGATACTCAGTCCTCGGAAACAGCCTGCATAACCATGTCCCCTTCCTTCCTTCTTTCCTTCCCCACAGCGTGGCCCCTGAGTCTCCGTCCCCGGACAGCAGTGCCGCGTCGGCGTGGAAGCAGCCCTCCAGCAGCCGCTTGTCCTCACTGTCCTCCCCGACGGAGGCCACCTCGGCCGGGGACCAGCATGACTGCCCCAGGGACCAGCGGAGCACCAGCGTGGACCGCTCCAGCACTGACCTGGAGTCCACTGACGGGACCGAGGGGCCGCCCCCGCCAGACACCTGCTCTACAAAGAAAGTAGATGACTTCTCCTTTATCAATGTAAGTCGCTTCTCGGGAGCGTGTGTTGGGAACACTTATTTCTTCTTAAAGGGACATACTGGCATCTCCTGGCGAATTGCCCCTTTCCAGGGTAGAATCTGTGTGGGTGCAGAGGGCACAGTCTGAGATGGGCCTGACGTCTGCCTGTGGCTTTGACCTGCTATACACCAGCTGTGTGTCTTGGGGCAAATGCTTTCACATCCCCGAGCCTCGGCTTCCTTATCCACTTGTGACCAGCAGAATGGGCTCCAGAGCCTCACATACAATCCCATGTGTTCAAATTGAAGCTGATCCTAGCCCACGCCTGTTGGGTGAGCAGGAAGTCTGACCTCACCCTGCCAGGTGCTCTTGGTGGGATGTGTCCCTAGTGCCAGGGTGTACAAGTCTCTCTGTAAACGGAGAGCAGTGGTTCTAAGAAGGGGAGACCCCCTCAGGTGTGGGTCCCCAGAGGCAGCCCTTACAACTCAGCTTTCTAGGTGCCAAGCAGAGGCAATGCCAGCTGCCAGGTCCAACTGCTCCTGCTCCAGCCCCTTCCAGACTGCCGCCTGTCCTCTTCCTCCCCCACCCGAGGATCCCCCCTGCAGGGGGCAGGCAGACTCTCCTTGTCAACCCTTGAGACATGAAGGTCTCATTATTCTGCTTCCCTGACAGTAGGGCTGCCCTCCCACTCTCCTGAAGATGCAACATCAAAATGATGCAGAATCGAAAAGGGACCCGCTCTCCTGGCAGTAAAGCCTCATGCCTGCCCACCCTCTTAGGGACGGCTGCCCAGGTTCCCCCTGAGAAAGAACCCCACTGCTTTGGGAGGGGGACTCCCTCTAGGGCCCCAAAGGGGATTCTCCTTCCTAAGTATAGTCAGCTGGCACCTCTGGGTAAGAACAGAGATGGGGCAGGACACAAGTGCAGTCTCCCCTGGGGCACCCCACTATATAAACATGGACATGGTATGGAGTATAGGGATTTAATTAGGGGATGTCTTCAGTTGTTCACGCAACAAACATGTATGGAGCTCCTGCTATGCATTGAGCACAGCTCTCGCTTATATGCTCGTATAATGTCACCAGGAGGGGAAAGGCATTTCCATTGTGTGCCCACTATGTGCCAGGCACAGTGCCAGAGCACTCAAGCTTCATTTTATTCTTGTAATCAACCTACGTGATTTGTTTCATGGAGAAATTTCGGCTTCGGGTGTCAGGTTAGTATTAAAATGCAGAAATGCTGGCCCATGTGCCACCTAAATAGGGTCTTATGCATCAGCGAAGCTTCACACACTTCTCTTGGGTGGTGCCCTCAGTGAATGGTTCCCTTGTTTTTCCTCTCTTCCTCCCTACTGCTCCCAAAGCAAACCTCAGTCCTTGACTCAAGTGCCCTCAAGACCCGGGTACAGCTCAGCAAGAAAAGCCGCCGCCGGGCTCCCATCTCCCACTCCCTCCGGCGCAGCCGAGTCAGCGAATCGGAGAGCAGGTCTCCTCTGGAGGAGGAGGATGACACCATATGGATGTTCAAGGACTCAACAGGTACACCCCTCGCCTCCATATATACCACATTGAACAGCAGGAAGGATGGAGGTTAAACACTAGAAGGAACTTCCTGTGAGTTGAAGGCTATAGGATATTAGAACATAATTACACAGGAAACTGTGATTTCTTATTCTGCACAACTTATTAGAAACTAAGTACAAAATTCTTGAGGGATGATATATTAATTGGGACTCTGCAGGTTGCAGGGGACAGAGCCACAACTTAACAGGGTTTCATGATTTCTGCTTTTATCCTTATTAAATTCATCCTATACTCTCATCAGGTTTGTTTGCTGGTCTTTTTTTTTTTCTAGATTCTTCAGTTAAAAGATCAGTTTATTTATCAGTCTTATTTGGTTTCTAGTGAATTATTTTAAGGCTACACATTTTCCTCTGAGGATTTTTTTTGGCTGCATTTTGTATCAAATCCTGAGCTGAATTTTAAAGGGCAGGTAGGGATTAGCCAGGGAAGGGTATTCCAAACAAATATTAACAGGACCAAAGAGGCAGAGGTGTGGAAAGAACATTCTCTGTGTGTTGCAGGTGCCTATCTAAGTGGTTCAAGCCAGTAGTATCAGGAATTATGCTGGAAGAGTAGGTGGGGCCAAGTGGTGGGAAGTCATGATTCTTTGCCAAGGAGTTAGGCTTTTTCTGTAAAGAGTTTTAAGCAAAATCTTTTCTTGTAATGGAAACCATAGCAGGTGACCTCCCCACTGTACACATAGCCTTAGTCCCCCACAGGCTACTGTAGGGACTTGTGTTCATTTGGCAAGGATGTCAGACTAGCTTAGAACTGAGTGAGGGCGCAGCTTCTGACCAGATACCTTAAATGCTTGGAGGGCTATCTCTCCCTCTCCCATCTCATGCCTGTTATTCAAGGAAATGTTTAAATGCCTTGAGTAAGACTTCTCTCTGCACACTTTCTTGGTTTTCTGAGCCAAATTTCACAGAGCTGTTTGACCAAGTAAAAATGAAAGTGAAGACAAAAGCATACAATTACCCCTAAAAGCATGTAATTACCCGCACCTCCCACCCCGCTGGGGGACATGCAACAGCTCCTGGTTCCCAGCAGCCTTAAGGAACCAGCCAGGTGCTCTGGAGGGCCTGGGAGTACCCTTTCTGGTCACGCCCCAATTTCCTGCTTGGCCTGGGGCCCCAGAGGACCAGGCCTTGCCTCCTGCCCCACTCCCCACTGTGCCCAGTCCTGGGTCCAAGTCTCCAGGAGATTGAAACTCCGTCCCTCACTCCTGGAAGAGTGGAGACAGCAGTCTATCTCCCAGAAGTCCCACTACGAGGCTGGAGTGTGATGATGGGGTTAAGCCCCAGAGAGGGGGGTTTGGGTGAAAGAGGGTGGCCTCCCGGTCTAACACCAACTCCGAGCAGCCCTTCCACAGACACGGGATCCCTCCCGCTCTCTTCTGAGAGCATGAACCCTGGGGCATTGGGGCTGAAAGCACTTCTGGCTCCTTCCTGCCTCTACCAAAGGGCTACTTCCCTGCCTGGGAAAGAGCCGGGACCCAGGGTGTCTGTGCCCTGTCCCAGGAGGAACCCCATCCTGCCCTACTGAGCACATCTCTTGGCAAGAGCTGTGGAGAAGGAAGGTCATGAGAGCAAGCCCTAAGTGTGTCCTTATCTGTCAGATGGACCAGGAATGCCCAGATGGTCAGGGCTGGTGTGAGGATTGCCCGAGGGTCTGTGTGCAGAGCATCTGGAACCCGGGCCTCAGTATACGGGGGCTGCCAGTGACATCGGCGCGCTTTTCTTTGCAACAGAAGAGAAATCCCCCAGGAGAGAAGAGTCCGATGAGGAGGAGAAGCGGTCCGAGAGGTCACCCAGCAGCCATCCCCAAAGGATGCCCGTGTTTCCGGGCATCGACCCAGCCATGCTCAAGGTACGGAACCTCGCACCCGGAGCCACTCTCGGCTCTGGTAGCAAAAAGAACAGAAAGAGCAGGCCCCATAATTTTTGCCCTCCCTCCCTCCCTCCCTCCCTCCCTCCCTTCTGCTGTCCTCCAAATATGTCCACCCTGCCTTCTTCCTGTGGGATTCCGACAGTCCAAAGCTTCATCTTATTCAAATGGATGCAGGAGCATGGAGCTGGACAGAGCTGAGTTGCACCTGCAGGATGAGTTGGTGGCCCCACCTCAGGGCTGCAGGCCTGGCCACTGATTTTCTTTCCCCCCACCCCCAGGTCAGCCAGCATCTCCCCTGCCCCGGGGCTTCCTGCCTGTGGGGGCCCCAGCATCACCGTGCAGTGGCAGTGCCATGGGATGGGACCCTCTCCAGCAACAGGTGGTTACAGACTCGGCTCTCTCCTCTCCCAGGTGCAGCTGCACAAGAGGCCAGAGGCGGACAGTCCCAGCGAGACCCCCGGCTGGGCCCCCCAGCCCAAGACCCCCAAATCCCCCTTCCAGCTGGGCAGTCGCGTGCTACCCACCAGCATTGAGAAGGACGAGAGGTGAGGGCTCCTGGGGATGAGTGCCCTGCCCGCCTTGGGGATGTAATTTGGGGGGAGGGGGGAGCTGCCTGTTGGGTTTTAGAGCTGAATGACCGAGAATGAAAGGAGGAAGTATGGGCACTGCTTGTAGACATGCTCAATAAAAGATAGTGGAATTCTTCTTAGGAGTCCTGTTAACATGTAAAAGCTAGGATTTATTCATGATGCTGACATTGTCATATAATAAGTGCTATGATAGAGCAGGGACTCTCAAACTATAGGCCACAGGTCAAATTCAGCTCATTGTATTTTTGTTTAAATAAAGTTTTATTGGCACACAGTCACAACCATTCATTTATAGGTTGTCTGCTGCTGCTTTCCTGGTGCAGCTGCAGAGCTGACTGGTTGTAACAAACACCCTGTAACCCCCCAAAAAATATTTAGAGTCTGGTTCTTGATTTGACCCTGTCATAGAGGACGAACTGGTAAACTAGACTTAAGGAAGAAAGGTGTGGGAAAGGTTTCGAAGAGGAGACACCTGAGCTGAGTCACGGTGTCCACAGAGGTGGCAGCGTGAGGGGTCCCGGGCTGAAGTCATGGCATGTACAAAGGCCTGGAGACCCGATAGTGCCAGGGGCTGCAAGGAGTGCGTGCTATTGGAGCACAGAGCGGGCTGCAGGAACCAGAGGACCCGAGGCTGAGAGGGACAAGGCCACGGCTGAGATTGTGCCTGTCTTGCTCTGGGGACGCCAGATCTGTAAGCCTGGCTCCAGAGTTAGCATCACAGCTTGGGGAGCCCCCAGGCCAGGTCTCAGAGGCACCACTGGAGGCCTGGTCTTGTGCCTCCACCATCAGACAAGGCTTGCTTGGTCTGCCCAGGGAGGCTCTCCTTCCTCACAGACCCCCCACCTTCCCCTGGCAGGTCAGGAACTTCCCTGAGCCTCCAGGCTGAGCCCTCCAGGACCACATGGTCTGGAGCTTTCTCTGAGATCAGCATAAGTCAGGTCTTATGTGTAGGAGATAGATAGATAGATAGATAGATAGATAGATAGATAGATAGATAGATAGATAGATAGACAGACAGACAGACAGGTGTATATGAAGGAATTGTCTCATGATTTTGGAGGCTGGCAAGTCCACAGTGTGCAGAGCAGGCTGGCAGGCTGGAGACCCAGGGAAGATCTGATGTTGCAGTTTGAATCCCAAAGTCAGTCTGTTGGCAGAATTCCCTCTTCTTCAGGGGAGGTCAGTCCTTTTCTATTAAGATCCTCAACTGATTGGGTAAGGCCCACCCATAATATGGAGGGTAATCTGCTTGGCTCAAAATCTCCTGATTTAAATGCTCATCTCATCTAAAAAAAATACCTTCACAGAAACACCTGGAGTGATGTTTGACCATGTATTTGGGTACCATAGCCTAGCCATGTTGACACATAAAATGAACCACCATGGAATTTACATGGGTGAGAGATGGCAGGATAAATGGATGGAGATAATTTCATATAAGCATGACGGGATAGCTGCAGATTATTTCATAGAGTGGATGTACCAGGGTTTACGTAACATTCCCATTGTTGGGTGCTTTGGTTAATTGCAGTTTCTTGCCTGTCAATCATGTGAGCATGGGCATGTTTGCCATCTGTGAGTGCTCTGCTCAGCGTCCACCTTGGCACGGCAGATGGAGAGTCGGGTACCTCACAGCGCTGCCTGCAAGGTGCCCTCGTTCTCACTCACACTTGACTCTCCCTGGCTTTGTGGTTTCAGACCAGGAGAGACCTCACCCCAGTGGCTAAAGGATCTGAAATCAAAGAAGAGGCAAAGCCTGTATGAGAATCAAGCTTGACCAGGTAGGAAGGGCTCTGGTGGGGGAGACCTGGACGGAGCCCGCAACTCAAGGGATAGGGAACGTGGGCGGGGAGGCACAGGTTCAGAGATTTGGGGTGTTGTACCCTGGGAGGGAGAAGGAAAACTGTGGTGTGGGTGTTCTGGTTCCTGTAAAGGTGTGGCAATGCCTGCTTCCTCTTAGGGATACAGTCACAGCTGGACCACCTGGAGTGGCGGGGGTAACCTAGCCTTGGTTGGCCCTTCTCCTGCGTCTCCATCCCCATTTATAACAGGAGAGAGCAGGACATCGACGATCAGCTTAATCTGAAAGGTTCCCAATCTGCATTTATATACTCCCTGTATAATTAAAAATGAATTTGGAAAAAAAAGATTAAAAAAACACAAATGATTTGATAATAGCCTGGTGTAGGTCCCAAACAGCTGAACACCTTGGACTTTAGTTTCCCCGTCTATAAAATGGGCTGACAGCACCCATGTGGCCGAGTGGTTCAGGAGCTCCCTGCAAATGCACCTCCAGTGCCTCCTGTGCATCCTCAGGATGGAAGCACACGGTCCACACCCAGAAAAACTGGCTCTGAGAGGCACAGCACAGCAGACCTCTGCCTGCCTCCCTGCCCCGCCCCCCACACCCCCGCCTCACCTCCGTGTCCACAAGTGGAAGCCAGAGCCCTCTGACAAGGAAGCATCTACCTCTCAGAGGCCAGACCTGCCCTGCGTGGATTTAATGCTGCTTAGGCTGTCTCCCCTCTTTTTGTGAATACCCATATGTGACACTGCAGGCATATTGTGTGCTTGCTTATGGGCTGTTGCATATATTACACAATATTTATATATTTATATATATGCATATATGGGTATCTATTTGTGTATCATAAACCCCAAAAAGAATTCTAAATTCTGCATGAAGCTGTGCTCCGGGGTTTGGATGAGGGATGGAGCCTGTTCGTATGTTTCGAGCTGTGCAGGTGATGTCTCAGTTAGGCTCCAGTCACCCACGTGAGGACGCTGAGGCTGGAACCCCGACTTGACTCGGTTTCACCTCCATTCCACCGCATCCAGCCGCCCGCCACCTTCCTCGTCCCAACCCTTAAACAGCAACAAACCCCACATCATCCTTCCCAGCTGCGGCCTGGGGCGTGGCCATCTTGGGGATTCCCAGCAAAGGTCCTGAGGCCTGAAGCTAGAGAGTAACTGGGCCCCTGTTCCCCCTCCTGACAGGGCTCTCCCTTCCTCTCCAGACGGGGACACCGCACGTCTAAAGAACAGAAGCCTTAACTGTCAGACCCCCAAGACGAGGCCACGTGCTGCCGTTCCCTCCTGCACAGCCGTCACCTGCCTGGGCCCCGCCTTCCGGTCAGTGCAGACGCTGTCCGGGCTCCACCCTCCGCAGGCTCTCAGGATGGACCAGATCGGACCGGATCAGGCGGAAAGGCTCCCTCTTCACGCACCTGCACGCCTGCCAGACAGCACTTCAGGCTGGGAAAGAAGCCAGGCTGCCCAGAAATGTCCCTGTTGGCAGTTTTGTTTCGGTTTTTAATGTAAAAGTGCATTTCCGCCCCCGTAAGCAGCAGCTCTGGGAGCACGGGTCGGTTCTGGAAAGCACCTGAACTGTGAAGCGCCTCCTCCCCTTCCAGGGCAGGTCTTCCCAGAGGACTTTCCGAGGAGGGAAGAGCTGCTCATTTCCTGCTGGTGTGTCAGGCAGCACCTCCAGTGGGCGTCCTGATTGCTTTTCGGCCAGTTCCCCCTCCCTCTCGGAGGCTCCGAAGTTCCGATGTTAAGCGTCCCCTTCCTGTGTTGATCCTTCCACGGGGCTGTGCGCATAGCTGACCTCCTTTCTTGCGTGTCACATTTGTTTGCTGTCGAAGGTGATAAAGCAATAATGCAGCCAGTTTCCCTCGAACACGGACATGTATATAAGTTTTCACATTAAGGAACGGGAGGAAAGAGGCGTGGCTGCTTGGCCGGGAGTGTCTGATCATCTCAGGTTATCTTGTCCCTATCCGAGCTTTTTGTAAAAATTCCCATTGTCACCCTTGTGTATAGCGCTCTGGTTTCTTTCCCTTCTGAGCTCTGGTTTCTGTGGAGGGACCTTTGTCCCTTGGCCTCCAGGTTCATAAGCTGCAGCCCCTGGCAGTGCCTTTCCCACCCGGCCGTCAGACCCGCCTGGTGGTTTTCCCGGAGTGGATTTCCATCACTGCCTGCGCTACCGGGGAGAGCCGGTCCGCAGTGGCCTCGATGAGCAGATGCAGGGATGAGGGGCTCTTGTGTTTCTACTCACCTTTTCCTTTACCAACCCTCCCCCTGCATCCACCATCTTTTTAGGTCCAGGTGAAGGGAAGGGGTCTTGCTGAAAGCCCTTCTTGGCAGGGGAGCCCCCAGGCCAGGGATGCAGAGAGAGCACTGGATGCTGGGGGACAGAGCGGAGGTTTACCTGCCTCTTTCCCTTGCTGTCTCTCTGTCCTTCTCTTTGGAAATCCTCCACACCGGCCTCTTCCACTGCAAAGCCCAAGGCCCCAGCAGACGTCCCAGAGATACCTGCTGGCCACCTGCCATGCCTGGAGTCGCCATTAACTGTGTGCCAACCTTCCCTGGGAGACGCCCTTGGTGAGAGAGATGCTTGGGCAGCTCCCAGGGCGGCCGGTGGTGGCTCAGTTTCCTCATGGACACATAGACCGCATTCGCTAGATATGGACACATGCTCCCCACCCCACCCCCGCAACTCCCCAAAAGGTGAAAATCTTCATAAATCCCATTATTTGCAAATGGTGTCAAAACATACCTCCCTTCTTCCCAGCCACCTCCCCAGGAGGCCCTGTGTGTCTGCCCATCGCTCTGTTTGCATCATCTCCCTTTACCTCCTCTCCTCTTGGGAGTGGGGAGCGGGTGGACAGCAGTCGTGTCTCTGGGTTAAGACAGCCTATGCCCTGGGGAGCGGTTCGCTTCAGCACCGCAGACAGTGACCGGAGTCGCCTTCCTTGAGTCCTGCGGGCTGAGCTCTGGCTGCTTCCTGATGGGCACTGGTTGGACCCTGTCGCCCACCCATCCTGTGGGTCTGGAAGCCCAGTGCATCTGTGTGTGGAGGTCTGGCCTTGCTTGATCGTAGCTGTACCCCTTTGTTCCCCGAGTAAGTGGTTGATCCGCTCTCTCTGGCCGTTGGGGGATTTAATTAATTCCTCCAGGAACTGCTGGTTGACTTTTGTTGCTCATGCTTTACAACAGCGTTGATGTGGTGGCTTTCCTGGTCAGGGGGCCCCCTTGGGGCACTGCTCATTCCTTTCTCAGCTGCTGCTTTCTTTGTCCTTCTGAAGGTGGGAAGGGCCCCTGGCACCATCTCAGGCAGAGGAAGTGGCCCATTCTGTCCAGGGAGTGTAGCGCACTCACCACGCACAACGCTCAGTTCTGAATTAGTCATGTTTTAGCCCAAGTTTACCCGACAGGAAAGAAAAAGGAGATCTCTGAAAAGGAGATCTTTTGCCTACCCTACCCGCCCCCCCCCCCCCCCCCCCCCCCGGCTGGAACTAAAAGTCCAAACTGATTCCGTGGTGATTGAGACACACAGAGTCCACCCCTTTCAACTGACTAGGCAGACCCTGAGCATTCTCCCACCTTCTTTCCTCTCCTGCGGCCTCCTCTCCATGCAGAGCAGACAGTCACAGTGGGTCAGGAGGGACCCACCAGTGCAGCCTCCCCCCCACCCTCTGCCTCAGGATCCCCTGGGGGTCAGTGCATCAAGGTTAGAAGGATTGACGTCCAAGCCTGTGCAGACGGCTGGGCCAGTGGGGTGTGTGCGTCTCCTCTTTCTAAACTGAGCTCTTTGGGGCAAAGCAAGGGTTTGCACTTTAGGTTCTCGAGTGAACCTGGATCATCTTTGGAAACCTGTCTCCTTTCACACGAACTGAATATGCCTTAATCATCTGTATGCAATCAAGCCCCTGCCCCCCTCTCTCCTTCCTCCCCTGAGCCGTTGGCTCTCCTTAGTGAGAGTCTTGCACAGAGAGCCAGTTGCTACGGATGTACCATCTCAGCCACCTCTCTCCTCCCTCCCGCCCCCCTCCCTCTCCACACACACCTTTGACCCTTTGCGCATCTGCATCTTGGCAGATGGCCTCTTGACCAGTCTGTATGTCCCCCAGTGGAGCCCCTTCCTCGTGATCTCTTGTCTGAGGAGGCAGAGGCCTCTGGCCTGTGAACTTCCCGGCACGGCCTCTAGCATCGGTGCTGCGGAGAATGACTTGGTGCCACCAGAGAAATGCTGGGCCCGGGAGACCTCGCGGTGTTTGGGGTGCTGGGGATGGCGGCCTCAGGGTGTCTGGGGTTTGGGGCAAGGACAATCAGATGGGGATGTGTTCCAGGGGGACAAGCCACGTCCTGTGCTCTCAGACAAATGTGTTTTCTTCTGTGCATCCCGGGAAGTGAGGCCAACGCCAGGTATTGCGAAGGAGAGACGAGACAAGGCCCAGGCCTGAGATCCTACTAGTAAACCTTAAGAGGCTGTGCAAGGGGTTTAGGAAAACCCTTGGCGTCATTTCTCAAAGGAGCTGCCCCACCTGGTGCTGAGAGCTGCCTTGTCCATTCACGCTTTTCCATTTCCCACCAGGGCACCCCAGGCTTCGAGGTTGCCCCAGGCTTCGAGCATAACTGCAAAGCTAAATGTCCGCAGGGGTGCGGGTGGATCACCTGCAGAACGAAATGCTTTCTTAAAGGTGACTCGGGCCCACGTGGAAGACAGCGTCCACCCACAGCGTCTCCCCCTCGGCCCCTGCGGTCCCTCCCACGAAGCCCTGTCCCTTAACACAGGAAGCTGGATATCGGCCGCCTTTGTATGAACTAGCGTTCGGGGTGGGCCTGTGGGGAGGGGAGGCGGGAGAAAGGCGCTCTTAGTGGGCCATTCCAGCCCCTCCTTGGAGCCGTGCGGTCACTTCCATGATGGACAGACTGTGCCTTTCCTCCTGGGAGCAGCATCCGCCAATCGGACAGGCACTTTCGGGCCATCGCTGGTGGTGTTGGCCCGCGCAGAACTACGACGCTGTTGTCTACAGAAGAACTTGAGCCTTTTTAACGATCTCACTCCACATGGCCTTACAGATCCTGTAAATAGGCGGCTGACAAAAGTAATATATTGTGTTACGGACGACATTTTGTACTGGGCTGTTTCCTAAATCAAACCAATATTCTAGAAGTCAAGCACTTCCCACCTGATTTTGATCCTCGAATGCTTTGTAAGACGGGGGAGTGGAATATATATACATAGACTGTATATTTTCCTAGCCTTTCTTCAGGTCCCTTCGTCAGAGAGTTGAGTCACGACAGAGAGGGAGCCCCAGTCGGGTGTGTAGGAAAGTTAAGCTCCTGCCCGCTGGCATCCTCGCAGTTGCCTTAGAATTTGCCAGCCCTGGAGTTCTGCACGGGAGGAGACGAGAGGCACTTTATCCAACCCCAGAGGGAACCTCGAATCGTGTAACTGACAATTCACCTAGAAAAAAGCCTATATTTTTAACGTTGAAACCACGGGGCTCCCTGGACCTACCCGAGTATTGGACTTCGACAAGTGCTTTTATATTTTGTAACTGTAAAGAGTTTCATACGCACATCGAGAGCAGTTGGGAAGCCGGCCAACTGCCCCCAAACGAGATGACCTTTGCATGTACAGAGATGTTGCATTCAGACCATGAAAACAGAAATAAAGCTTTGGTGCAAGTTGCACAGCAGAAGTCGGTGTGTCCGTGTGCGAATGAATGGGCCCCAGGCCTGCACGCCTGCCACCCGCCGCATCAGGCTCACGTCCGTGCCGAGCTGGGGCCGAGCAGCGGGAGGGGGCTGGGGTCCTGGACACAAAGCTGGGTTTCCACTCAGCGTGGGGCTGACTCCTCATTCTGCCACCTCCTGGCTGTGGGACCTCCCGGAGCCTCGGTTCTCTGCGATGGGGTGGTGGTAGCCACATCAGGGCAAGAGTTTAAGGCAGTGGTTCTGGGTGCATGGAGCTCCCCAGGGTGACTTCTGGCAGCGACAGGAGATGTTTGGTTGTCACAAGGAGGGGAGGGGCTGCTCCGGGCACCCAGTGGGTGGAGGCTGGGATGCTGCTCAGCATCCTGCGTGCACAGGCCGTTCCCATCACCAAGGATGGGCCCATCCCGAATGGCAATCGTGCCGAGGCTGAGAACTCAGTGACATGCCGGGTGCATAGTGAGTCCTCGGGGTCCTGAAGGGTCTGACGGGGGGGAGTCCTGCCCCCATGTAGGCTGCCCACCTCTGTCTTCCCCTTAAACTCCTAGCAGGTGGTGAGTGCACCCCAAGTTACGGCGTCGGAACCCACTGCACTGTCCATGGTCACCCCAGGAAGGGCCCTCGGTGTGACCTGTGCGCAGTAGGCAGGGCCCTCAGAACAAAAGTGAGGCAGTGATAGGCTGTGCTGAGTGCTTTGCCGTCAGTCTGTCAGCGAGTCGGGTAGCGAGAAGGTTCTCCACTTCCAGACGAGGAGACTGTGGCTCTGAGACCTTCAGGAACTCACCCAAGGCCACACAGGGTCCTTCTGTCATCCCGGGTCCTACCAACTTACCAGGGATGGGGGGCAAATGGGTTTTATGCTGACATGAGGATTTTCACCAAAAATAACAGCAAAAGAAAACCCTGCTGGTTAGCAGTTTGTCCCTTGTTTTATTTATTCGATGGTCATTATTCAGTACCCATCATAGGCGAACGTAAGCTGTTAGGCATTGAAACACGCATGGACCTATTTCTTTGGTCATAAATAAGGTGACTGTCATTGTCACCTGTGTTTCTGTCGAGGCTAAAAGCCGGGCCCTGGAGCAGGCCAGCCCTCCTGCCCTCTGCTGTGTGTCCTGGGTGAGTGACTTCACCTCTCTGAGCTCAGTTTCTGAACCATCTATGAAATAGGGATCAGAGTTCCTCCCCACAGGGGGCTGGGTGAGGAGTAAACGCAGTGCTCACGAAGCTGGCACAGTGACTCGCACATAGTAGGTCTTCAGTAAACGGCAGCTGTTGTACAGACACGCTTTTTATATGGAGAAAAGGAATCTTCGGTGGGCCTGCTACGGCATTCCACAGAAGTGGGTGGATGGATTCGCACCCAGTTTGGAAGGTAGCTTTAAGGCGATAGGGCTTAAACTTCAGGCCACGTGGCACAGGGGAAAGCAGGAATTCGGGGGCCCTTCACGCCAAGAACTGGAGCCTTTCCAAGGGTGTCATGTGTTGCTACAGGAAGATGGTGGCACTGAGGAGTCAAAGGAGGAGTGGGGGAGGTCACGGGGAAATTTACGCCCCCATGCCCCCCTCCTGACGCAGTAGGGCTTCCCACAAAGCTGACAGGTCTGTCTGCCCCCGGAAGTCATCAAGGCCATGGCTGAGGACACACAGGCACTGGGGCCTCATGGGGCCGTTATTGGAGTGAAACAGCCTGAACGGAATCAGGTGGACAGGCCGCTGCCTCAGCAGCCGGGTGTGCTGGGCTGTCAGACGGCGCCCATAAGTAGGACGCGCCTTGCGAAGGCAGATTGTCTGCAGTGGTGCCGGCGCCTGTTCCTCCCCAGGCAACAGCATCAGGTTCATGCTGGAATAGGCAGGGTGGGAAAGCAGAGCTGCCCTAGCCCCTGGGGGCAGGGGGGTCCCCATGGGGCGAGCAGGGCTGGCCCTGTCTGAACTGGGGGTCTCCTGGAGGCTTGGAGCCGAGAGGGAGGACCCGAGACAGCCACCATGCCCAGCCTGGCTGTGCTCCAGGCAGGCAGCCTGCAAAGACGGGGCACAGATGAGAAAGGGGACTGGGCACAACTGGAGGCTGCCATGTCTTCTGAGAGCCCTCCCTGATCTGGACCAGGCCCTAGTTCCTGCTGAGACTCTGCACAAGCCGGACAGCCCGCCAACAGGCCATGCATCATTGGGCCTGTGTCCTGAGTATATGGGTCACGCAGCTGTGCGTGCCAGGGTGGGAGTGTGGGAGCCGTGGGTGGATGGCAGCCGGGTGTGGGGTGTGGGTATGGGTGCCTGCGGAGCACTGTGGATATCTGAGATGGGCATATGTATGCATGCATGTGCATGTGTGTGCACGCGCATGTGTGTGTGTGTATGTGTACCCTTTGCATGTGCATGCATGTGCCCGTGCTGATAAACCAGAGAACAGTTCCATGTGTCTGTGTGTGCCTGACAATCAGGAGCACCTCCCACATGACTATGATGGGCCTGTGCTGCGTCATCCCCGTAGGGATGAAGGGAAGCTGTCCATGTCTGTTTCTTTAAGAGGCTGGGATACAGCAGGTGCTCCATCAGTGTGTATGGAATGAATAACCCAATGAGTGGAAACTGGACTGGAGCAGGTGTCTACTAGTATATGACTGTCTGTCTGTACATCTCTCATCAGTCTCTGGTCTCCTCTTCATCGGGTCACCCAGCACAGGGCCAGGCACTGAGCGGGTGCTCATGGGATCTGGGGAATGGAGTAAGGGGTGAGCTAGAGGCTGCAGCCTGGCGTGTGGAGGTGGGAGCGATCCCTGCAGAGACCCCCGCAGCCTGCCCTCAACCAGGCCTGGAGGTGGTGTCTGCACAGAGCCCCGAGAGCCCCATTTGGGGGGAGCAGTTGAGTATGGGTGAAGGGCATGGGCTTCCCAGCCTCAGGGAAGTGGCCTCACCTCCCTGGGTCTTGGGGTTCCCCTCTGCAAAATGGAGCTCCTGATCCCACTGACCCATGGGAGGCCCATGGTAGGTGCTCAGTGGATGTTGGTTGAATGACTGAAAGTCTGGACGTAGGTGTGAGTAATGGCCACGCCGCAGGCAGCAAGGTCCTGTAGCTCATCGTCGAATGGACCTGGTGACCACTTCCTTTGGTTGAAGCAGAGGAGTTCCCGCGGAGATGGCTGGGCAGCACGGGGCGCCGGAGCAGGCTGCCGCCGGCAGGAGCCACGGAGGCCTTGGGGGCAGCTACAAGGCACTGGGCCAGGAGGGGACCTGGGCACTCTAGGCCAGGGCTGCCCTTGGGCCTCAGGGTGTACCAGCCTGCCGGGCTCTGGGCCAGGTCCACGCACGGTGACACCGGGCTGGCCTTGCCCTGCAGACCTGGGGAGAGTGCAGTGTTATCCACTGATCCCTAAGGGCCTTGGCGAGTCCCAGTCCACACCAGTGCACGGGAGCAAAGAGCTGGCTGACTTAACAAACTCAGTGCCTCCACTTTATTTGCTGTGCAGCCCGAGACAAGTGACTTACCCTTTCTGAGCCTTCTATAAAGAGGCCAGCCCTAGCCGGTTTGGCTCAGTGGATAGAGCGTCGGCCTGCGGACTGAAGGATCCCAGGTTTGATTCCGGTCAAGGGCAACTGATGCCCCAGTTGTGGGCTCAACCCTCAGTAGGGGGCGTGCAGGAAGCAGCCAATCAGTGATTCTGATCTTTGATGTTTCTATCTCTCTCTCCCTCTCTCTTCCTCTCTGAAATCAATAAAATGTATATATATAAAGGCCAGAGCAGACATTCCCCACGGGCCTCCTACAGACGCAGTGTGTGCTTCCAGGGAGGGAGGGAGGGGCAACACCTTCCTTTGCCTTTGCAGACCCTTCCTCTCTGGGCCTGGGGCAGGCGAAGGTCAACCCAGAGATTGCAAACTGGTGGTTCAATCTGTCCTGCTCAGGCTTTTAAAAATGGGGATATTTCACATGAAGGAAAATATAGGTTTTTGGCCTCAATTGAAAAGTTTAGAAGAGGGTCCACATTCCCTCCTGGCTGTAAGCAGCTTCCTTTCCCTACAGTCTTCCCTCGGGGGCCTGATTGGCTCCTGCTAGAGTGGCAACCCCGGTTTCACTGAAGTTCCTGGAGGCGGTCCCCTCCTTGGCCACCAGGGGGCAGTGCAAGCCCGCAGCGGTGCCGGCTCCAGGCTGGTAGCTGGAGGAGCTGTTGGAGCTGATGACTGTACCTCCCTCCATTGCCCTAGGAAGGACCACGCAGAGCAGGGGCTGGGACTGGGAGCCCCACCCTGGTGTGATGCTCAGGATGCTGCCCCTTCCAGGTGACCGTGTACGAAATGGAGAACGTCCAGGGCAAAAGCATCCAGGACCAGAAGTGGCACAAGCGGAGCTGCTTTCTCAGCGGCTGGGGGTGCCCAGCCCAGCGCCCCGGCCCGGGCTGGGGGCGGCAGGGGCAAGAAGCCGGGGCTGCCGGGCCTGCCTGGCCCCCCTTCCCGAACCTGCCAATAAAGGCTGGGCGGGTCCCACCTGCCGTGCTCCTCTGCAGTCACCTCCTGCGTGGCCAGGCCGGGGCGAGCCTGGGAGGGGCGGGCTGAAGGAGCTTGAGGGTTTGAGACCCCCAAGGGAGGGCTGTGGGCTGTGCTTGGACCCGGGGCCCGAGTCCCTGGAGCAGACGTGTGTCTGTCTGCCTGTCCGCGTCTCCACCTGTCTGTCAGCCCATCCATCCATCCATCCATCCATCCATCCATCCATCCATCCATCCAACCCTTCCTTCCATCTTTTTACATTTTCTTCTTCCCATTGATTCATTCATCCTTCCCTCCACCTCTCCATGTTTCCATCCATCCTTCCACACATTCTTCCATTGATCCATCCATCCTCTCCTCTCTTTCATTCTTCCATTCTTTCACCCGTTAATTCATCCATCTATCCACCCATCCATCCATTTTTCCTTCCTTCCTCCTTCCTCCCTTCCTTCCTTCCACGCATCGATCCTTCCATCCATCTGTCCATCATTTCCCCCCTCTCTCTGTCCATCTCTGTTTTCATTAATTTATCAGTAAATGCCGGGCCCTATTCAAGGCCTGAACACCAAGTCCGCCCCTCACACAGCTCCCCTTCCGTGGGAGAGACGGAAGTTGAACACGTAGATTGTACATGTGATGTTGGGGGTGGCAAGTGCAAGGACAAGGAGGTGGGTACGAGGATGGAGGGCGAGGGGGGCGCTGCTCTGAGGAGGTGACTTTGGAACAAAGACCTGAATGAGCCGGGAGGACATTCAGGCGGAGGAGTGACAGGTGAAGACCCGGGGCAGGAGCGCGTCTGGTGGGGACACAGGAGGCCGTGTCTGGAATGAGTCAGTGCTGGGATGGGGAGGAGGTCCGAGAGGGAGGGGCAGGGCACGGAGGGCCCGCAGGCTCTGGGACACTCGGACTCTCTGAGGAAGGGGGGCCAGGGAGAGTTTGAGTGACAGGAGGCACCATCTGCCTCAGGGTTAGCAGAGTGGCTCTGGCTGTGGCACAGGGCGGAGACCTTGGGACCCGGGGACTCGGGGAGGCTCCTGCGGATCTGAGTGAGCCACGGTGGTCACCTCCCGGCGTCTCTTCCACACATCAGGCACTCTGTCCCCTGGCCACAGCCTTCTGCAGCCCTGGCCGGGGGACTAAGCCCTGGGCCCACGTCCCACCACCAATCGTCACTGCTCATCGGGCCCAAGGGGCCGCCGTGGGGCAGTGCCGCCGGCATAAGTTCGAGTCTCCTCCGGCCCCGGTGGGTAGAGGAGGGAGTCTCCTGTCTGACAGTCAGGTGACAGCTGGCTTCAGGGGACCGGTGCCCCCCACCCCCACATTCCCAGGAGCCAGTCCTGCCTCCCTTCCCTGGCTGTGCTCACCTGCCGTGCCCAGAGCCTCCGCTGCCCCTGTGGCCTGCCCTCACCCTGCAGCTGGTGCGTGGGGGCGGGGGTCTCAGGACAGGGTTGAAAAGAATACAACGATCTTCAGTGACCTCAACCTGCATATATTTTTTAAAAATATGCATAGTCAATGTGTTCCTCTGTGCATAACCCATGATGACAGAGACAATAGGGTGAGGAGGCCTGGGGCGGGGGATGGGGGCGGGCTAGAAGGGGTCAATGGGAGAAAAAGGGGGACATATGCAACACTTGCAACAATAAAGATTTTTTAAAAATATGCAAAGTCAAAAAACCGCCTTGAATTATTTTTACTGTGGTGTGGAGGGGAGAACTGGCGGGGGGGTGGGGGGGATCCCACGTGGATGGCAGCCACCCCCGCCCCTCAGCCCTTGGTCCTGTCAGGACCACCCCTCCTGCCCTCAGAGAGAGGCCTGTTCATGGCTGTGTGGAGCAGACACTCCCGTGACCCGATGATGAGGGACCAGTGGACACAAGGGAAGGAGGCTCTGGCCCGGCTCGGGGAACCCGAGAGCAGGGCCCGGGCTGAGCAGGGCTCCTGGAGACAGGGCTGGAGCCCGGGAACCCCGGGGGAGCTGGGTGGCAGGCCCGCGGGTGTTCTAGGTGTTGCAGCTGGCGAGCCTCAGTGGATGCATCCCCCTCCTGGTTCCCTTGGGGGCTTCTTCCTACTTCCTGCTACCGGCTGCCCCCCCCCCCCAACCTTACCCTGGACGTCTTATCTCCCCTGGATGCCCATGGATCCTGTAGGCGCTTCCCCATGTCCCTTACACCTGACAGCGTTGGTGTGTGAGGGCCACTTTCAGCTGCCAACATCTGCATGCCTTCATTCCAGGGACGGCTGCCCTTCCGGGGAGTTAATACCTACTAGGAGCAGCTGTCATCCGGTGACTATAGGGATTGGTGTGTAAACACCCCAGCTCCCTCCCCTCGGGTGGGGACTTCCCCAGGCCTCTGGCCCCATCCCGGAAAATCCTGGCGCCCACATCGATGTTGTGTTTGCAGCACCAGTAAGTCCCGCCCCACTGAGTCCACAGCTGACACGCAGTAGGTGCTCAGGATGTGGAAAAGAAAGAAAGAAGAAGGAAGGAAGGAAGGAAGGAAGGAAGGAAGGAAGGAAGGAAGGAAGGAAGGAAGGAAGGAAGGAAGAAAGGAAGGAAGGAAGAGAGGAAGGAAGGAAGGAAAGAAGGGAGGGAGGGAGGGAGGGAGGGAGGGAGGGAGGGGGAGAGAGAGAGAGAGAGAGAGAGAGAGAGAGAGAGAGAGAGAGAGAGAAGAGAAAGAAAGAAAGAAAGAAAGAAAGAAAGAAAGAAAGAAAGAAAGAAAGAAAGAAAGAAAGAAAGAAAGAAAGAAAGAAAGAAAGAAAGAAAGAAAGAAAGAAAGAAAGAAAGAAAGAAAGAAAGAAGAAAGAAAGAAAGAAAGAAAGAAAGAGCAGAGAATGCCCAGGTTTCCGACAGCCTCTGGCCTCACACCTTGGAGTGAAGGAATAGACATAAAAGGCTTTGAAAAGATTGCAGTCCATGTAGGTGCAACAATAATAAAGGAAGAGGTACAGTCACGGGCTGCTCTATAGGGTTAGAAACTCTACTGAGGGCTGCTCACGATGGGCCATTTTACAAAGGGTGTAATTACAAATGCTACAGTGTTGGAATTCTTACACGTTTGGAAGAGAAGGAAACTTCCATTTGCAAGTGAGAAAACGGAGGTAAGAGGAGAGAAGCAGCACAGGGTGAAGGCTCTGGAGTCTTAAGAACCCTGGGTTCTGAGTTCAAATCCTGTCTCTTCCACTTTTTTGCTGTGTGACCTTGGACAGGTTAACCTCTCTAAGCGTCAGCTTCTCACCTGCTTTAGGAGATACATCTCCTTCAAAGATGGCTGCGAGAATGGAGTTTAATGAGACAGCAGGTAGAGGGTCCTTCAATGAGCGTCGTAGGGGCTCAATCCACAAAGCCCAACTCTGCTCCTCGCTGACTGTGCAACCTTGGGCAAGTTGCTTGATCTCTCTGAGCCTCAACTTCCTCTCCTCTAACGCGGGATGATTGATAAATGCAACACTCCCCTCTCGGATTTCTTGGGAGGATTGGAAGAGCTAGTACGGACAGCGCCTGTCTCGTGATAAGATCTCTTACTAACCCACATGTTAGCAATTCTTACTTATTGAGACACAGCCAGGTCTTGAATCCATCTATGTACTCAGCAAATATGATCTAACATTTGTTATGGGTTGAATTGTGTCCCCAAAAAGGTATGTTGATGCCCTAAGCCCCAACACACAGAACGTGACCTTATTTGAACACAGGGTGTTGACAGAGGTAACTGAGTCAGAGGCAGGGCCCTCGGGTGGGCCTGGATCCAGGGGGACAGTCATCCCTATAAAGCAGGAAATCTGGACACAGCGGCAGACACGCACAGAGGAAAGATGACGGAAGACACAGGGAGAAGACGGCCATGTGACAGTGGTGCCTCTACCCACCGAGGATTGCAGGAAAATTCCAGCTCCCAGCCCCCAGGACAGTGAGAAGTGCATTTCAGGGGGTGGGAGTGGACTTGACCTTCACTGCGGTAAAATACAACATACAGTCGACCATTTCAATGGCTGTACGTGCACAGTTGGGTGGCGTTCAGCACATTCACGTGGTTGTACGATCACGACCCTCCGTCTCCAGAGCTCATTCATTTTGCAAAACTGAAACTCGGCACCCGATAAACACCAGCTCCCACCCCTCCCTCCTTCAGCCCCTGGCGCCCACCGTTCCACTTCCTGCCTCTATGACTTGAACTGCCCGAGGACTCTCGCGTGAGTGCGATGATAGGGCACTTGTCCTCGTATCTGGCTCATTACTCTCCGCCTAACGTGTGCCAGGCTCACGCATGTTGCCTCTGGGCCCGAATTCCCTTCCATGCCAAGGCTGAGCGGCATTCCACTGTGTGGACAGGGCACACCTTGGTCAGGCGTTTAGTCAGCGATGGACACTTGTCCTGGGAAATGCAGCAAATTGAAGAGGAACGTGATGCCAGGGGGTGGGAAGTGCTGCGGAGGGGTAACTGCTTGGCTAGCGGGCCGGGGCGTGGGTGGTGCGTGCGCGTGCGTGTGTGCACGGGCGCAGGTGTGTGCACGCACGTGTGCACGTGTGCGTGCGCGTGCATGTGTGCGCACAGGTGCTGGGAGTATAAAAGATGGGGAGAGCTGGTCTCCTCACTCGAACCCCGTCTCCAAGCCCCAGCGCTGTCCCCGCTCCTGCCTGACCTTGGATCGTCAACACACAGAGCGACAGAGAGGCCGCAAGAAAGGAACGTGTAAAGGCCGTAGAGAGGCCGTGGGGGGGCGGGCAGCAGGGATCCCCAGAGGTTTCTCCGAAGCTCAAAGGCCTGGGGTCCTGGGAGCGCCTCCCCTGGGACAGCCAGAGGCCTTCAGCATGAAGTTCGCTCTCCTCGCCCTGCGCCATCAGGCCCTGCCCCCTCGGCCATCGAGCCTCGGCCCTGCCCCTGCTGGACCTGTCTTCCCCACCTGGCTCCCAGGCTAATTCCTCCGGATCCCGGAGGACTGCCTCTCTTCCCGTGAGCTTTCCAGGGTGGTCCAGGCTGACACCACCTCCTAGAACAGGGCATGGCACCACGCAGGTGTCTGGTGAGTAGGTGATGGATGGATGGATGGGATGGATGGATGGATGGATGGATGGATGATGCCGGATTCTGTCAAACCACCCTCTTGTACTTGAGTTTCTATCCAGGGCCACTGAGTTTTGCCTCTGGCTGCCTTCCCCCAGGGCTCCCCTGACCTCACTGGTGAACCCAGCATGCCCCGGCCCGGGCAGCCAGAGTGCTGATGCATGCAAAGCGGGCATCTCCTTACCCGGCCGCCTGACCACCCTGGCGTGGCCAAATCTGAAAGCTAATGACATTATTGTGCAGAGACACAATGTCTGTGGGCATTTGCTGACCTGGCCTTTGGTGCGGGCTTAATCCCTCATTCTCGCCCCGCTTTCCCTGGGGACACGGCCTTGACACCCACACTCCGGGGGGAGGTATAAAGGCCACCTCCCGCCGGCCGGGCCTCGCAGGCACTCTCGGGGGCCCGTGTCGCTGGTAAGAATGCCTCTCTCGCTTACCTTGCCTTTTCCTCTCAGGCTCCTCCCTGATGGAAACTGGGAGACCTGGGTTCGAACCCGGATGCCACTACTTCCTGCCAAGGTGATCTGGGCAAAGACTGCAGCGCTCTAAGCCTCAGCACTAGGGCAGCCCGCGACCAGGCAGTTCAAAGCAAGGCCTGCAGTGCTGGGGCCCGAGTCCCCCAGGCGAGAAAGCCGAGGGCCCAGCAGGGTCCTCACTGCCATTCCCCCCGCCCCCATGTCCTCCAGGTCATTCTTGCACAGGACAGCCCACCATGGCCTCGGACCACCAGACCCAAGCGGGCAAGCCACAGCCCCTCCACCCCAAGGTAGGTGCCACGTGGGAGGGGTGCAGGGGGCCTGGCAGAGCGCCTCTACCAGACTCAGTGTCCCTTCTGCAGAGTGGGGTCGGCATCTGCCTCCCGGGCCTCCCTCTCTCTGCCTCTGCCCCTCCCTGTGCCTCAGTGTCCCCACTTGCACGGGGGTGGGGAGGGTGCTGATTCTGAAGGCTCCTCCCTGGCCCACAACGGGCAGGTCAGAATCCCAGCACCAGCTTCCGGCTTTGGAGACTTAAGTTTCTTTGCCTTACCACCCCCCACCCCCCACACTATTGTCCATGGGGGCCCCCCAGGGCCAGGGTGGACCCTCATCCCAGCTAAGAAAGGCCTTGTGAAGGGGAGATGGGGTTTGAGTCCTGGCTCCACACTGCTGTGTGACCCTGGCCAGCCTCTTGGCGTCTCTGAGCCTTGGTTCCCCCATTCACAGCATAAAGAGGATTGAGTTCACGGCGTAGGGTGATTGTGAAGAGGCAACGCACAGACCCCGCCTCACGCCTGGCTGTGGGGCCCTCCAAGGCCAGCTGCTAATACTGTCTTCTCTGCTTTCTCCCCCTCCACGTCCTTATCCCAATGGGAGCTCGTCACGCCCAACCGGCCCCAAACCTTTACCTTCAACGTCCGCCAGGCTGCCTCTGTTTCCCCCTGCACTGGGGCCTGGGCGGGGCGTCCACCCCGGAACTGCCCTCTGTCACCCCATTCTGTCCCCTGAGGGACTCACTTTCTAGAGGAAAGATAGTCCATAAGCAATCCAGTAAATATATGACTTCAGGGAGTGAGAAGTGTTGCAAAGAAACACAGAGTGAGGGTTCCTGAGAGTCGGGGTGCACGGGGCCTGGTGTGCTAGCTGAGGTGCACAGAGAGGGCTTCTCGGAGGAGGTGGCGTTCGAACAAAGACCCAGGCCACGTCAGGGAGCAGCCACGTGAGCATCAGGGAGCGGGCGGGGGAGAGCATTCCAGGCAGAGGGGACCGCAGGTGCAGAGGCCCGGGGGTCGGGACGAGCTGGGTGGCTTTGAGGAAGAGCAGAGGCCGGTGCCACGTGACTGAGAGCAGCGCTGTCCAACCGACGTAAAACCGGAGCCCCAGCGACGTCACCTACGGCCTCCTTGCAGCCACGTTCAGAAAGTGCAAAGAAACAGAGGAGTCGGATCTGCCTGCCGCATTTTATCAAACCCAATCGAGTCTAATGTGAAATCAACAGGCCCATCATGAGGGACCTGCATGTCATGATTTTCCTCATACTAAACCTTACACACCTGATGTGTGTTTTATACCGATAACACATCTTCATTCGGACCCGTTGCCCCTGCTCAATAGGTCTACGTCGCTAATGGACAGCGCAGGTTTAAAGGGCCAGAGACGTGTACAATGCTAGCATCCGTTTGTGGATAAATAACCAGCACACGAATAGCTCCTGGGCTCTCGGAGGCCTTTCAAATGAACGGAAAGGCTGACGTTCCTCGCTCTCTCCACCCCTGCACGCCCTCGTCTCCCAGGCCAGGGCAATCACAGACCAGCCCCTCACGTCCCTGTTCTGGACTCTTCTTGGTGACCCTGCAGAATAGGTGTGAGCCCCCATTTCACAGATGGGGAAGCCGAGGCTCGGAGCCGTCAGGCTGCTTCCTAGGGTTGCACAGCTGGACGCAGGAGAGGTAATGTGGATGCCCGCGCCTCCTGACCATCCGTGGTGGCGTCAGTGACCCTAAAGGCGGCATGGAGCCCTGGAAGGTGTCTCGGAGCCCTGGCCGGCCTCCCTTCCCCGGCGTTACGTGGCTAATCCCTGGCCTGGGAGAGAGGGGCACGGTCACCCGGCCTCTGCGGACCCGGCGGGCTGCATGGCTGCCCTCCTGGGAGGCCGCTGCCCTGAGCCCCTTCTTCATCCAGAGGCAGCCCTTGGGGAAGTGGCTGGAAAACCCCTGCCCCCCGTCCCCCCCTTTCCCCGTGCCCCAGATGCTCTTTGGAATCATAAAAGGTGGCAGCTGGCCTCCCCTTAGCACTTGGCTCTGAGGCCTTGGGCTGGTGAGAGGCCCGGGTGAGTCCTGTGGGGAGGCCCGAGTCCTGTGGTACCAGCCCCGCCTGGGAGCTCCCTGGAGATGCAGACCTGCTGGCTGGGACCCCAGGGAGGAACCCTGCAGCCTCCTCCGAGGCTCCCTGAGTCCCCTCCCCACCCACCACCCTGCTGCCCGAGGCGATGACGGGGACTGACCTTCTCCTGCTGTTACAGATCGTCATCTTCGAGCAGGAGAACTTCCAGGGCCACTCCCACGAGCTGAGCGGGCCCTGCCCCAACCTGAAGGAGACGGGCGTGGACAAGGCCGGCTCCGTGCTGGTGCAGGCTGGACCGTAGGTACCGGGGAGGCCGCCCCTGCGCGGGGTGCCAGGCTGGGGCGATCGGGGGACCAGGATCTGGGGCCCGGCAGCCTCGCGGGAGCATGTGTGCTTCGGAGTCAGAGAGAGCTGGGTTCAGATCCTGCCTCCACCACTTCCGGGCTGGGTGGCTTCCCTCTCGGAGCCTCAGTTTCCCCCTCTGTAGGATGAGGGCGAAAGGGCAGGGCTCATGGGAAAAGTCTGACCCGGGGGTCAGCCACCTCCTCGAGGCAGGCAGTCGGTCACGGTCACGGTCATGGGCCTTTTGAGAACAGCTCATCTCTGCCTCTGGGAATGTCCTCTCTCCCGGGAGGCTTAGGGCTGGCTGTTCCAGCTCTGTATCCACCCTCTCTTCCCCAAATTTTTTTAAAAA
Source organism: Ia io (assembly GCA_025583905.1). Lineage (NCBI taxonomy): Eukaryota > Metazoa > Chordata > Mammalia > Chiroptera > Vespertilionidae > Ia > Ia io. Next base: position 6,810,302 of record JAJQQW010000023.1, on the reverse strand, counting down.
TATGTTTTTATTGATTTTTAGAGAGAGAGAAAGGGAGAGGGAGAGATAGAAACACCATCCATTGGCTGCCTCCTGCACACCCCTCCTGAGGATCGAGCCGGAAACCCAGGCATGTGCCTTGATTGGAATCGAACCCGTGACCTTTTGGTGCATGGGATGACGGATGCTCAGCTGACTGAGCCACACCAGCCAGGGCCATCAGCCGTGAGCTCTAAAACAAAAAAAATCTTTATTGTTGAAAGTATTACCGATGGCCCCTTCTTTCTCCCCCCATTGCCCCTCTCCACCCGGACCCCACCCCGCCCTAGGCCTTCCCTGCCCTATTGTCCGTGTCCATGGGTCATGCATGTAAATTCTGCAGTTAATCTCTCCCTACCCCCTCCCTCCTTCTGTCTAAGACTTGTTAGTCTGTTCCATGTTTCCATGCCTCTGGCTCTATTTTATTCACCAGTTTATTTTGTTCATTAGATCCCTTGTTGGTTTATTTTGATTTTTAGATTCAACCACTGATGGATATGTATTCATTGCCAGTTGGCTGTTCATCTTTTTTTTTCTTTGCTTTCTTTCTTCTTCTTAAAGAGACCCTTTACCTTTCATGCAATATTACACAAAACCCCACCTCTGAGATTCACAGGAGACAAGAAATACTGCCTTAAAGGGAAGGATTGCCTCCGGGGACACGTGGCTAATAGAGGAGGGAGGAGAATGGGGTAAAGAAGATGCCATTTCCAAATGCCTGGCGTGTGGAGGCGGTTCGTTGCCAGGGTGCACCTGCAGCCGGTGCGGTAACGGCTGTTCAGAATGGTCACCTAGTCATTCATGGAAACGGTGAGCGTGTTTCCTGCTGCTTTTAGCGGAGGATATACTCCATCCGGCAATTTGGCTCTAGGCCGCGGGTGCTCAGGAAGCAGCTGTCAGAGCTCACGGACGCCCATCGGCATGCTGGCGTGTGGAAGTGCGTGTCAGCCACAGTGGGAGCATTTACACCAGGGAAATTGGCAGACGCCTCCATCAGAGCTTCGTATTATGGTTTTGGGAGCCGGCTGTTGGTTCCAGCACACCCTGGGCCCTTGTGCATGGGCCTGGAGCTCTGTGTTTGCTGCCAGGCCGTCTGGCTTATGTCCTGCTTGGTTTCCCGATGGTTGAAGCCAGCATAGCGCTGGGTGCTGGATAGCTGAGGTGATTGTGCTCTTGGATTGGCTGGACTTGGACTTGGGTGGGGCTCCTATTCCTGATGAGCTGAGCAGGTGTGAGCCTCTTTCTCTCTCTCTCTCTCTCTCTCTCTCTCTCTCTCTCTCTCTCTCTCTCTCTCTCTCTCTCTCTCTCTGCAGCTGGGTGGGCTACGAACAAGCCAACTGCAAGGGCGAGCAGTTTGTGTTTGAGAAGGGGGAGTACCCCCGCTGGGACTCGTGGACCAGCAGTCGGAGGACGGACTCCCTTAGCTCCCTGAGGCCCATCAAAGTGGTGAGCCCTGCCCCTCACCCTCTTCCTCTTTATCGCCGCAGAGTGAGGGGGTCTAGGGACCAGGGAGAAGCCTCAGTTTTCTCCTCTGTAAAATGGGGATATCCGTCTACTGTCCTGAGATGCCATCATGCTTAGCCCGAGAGCGCCACAACCCCGCGGAGCTCCATTCACAGGACTTCAAATGGCCCAAGGGGGGCGCTGTCCGCATTCTGCTCTGTGTGGACGGGGTTTGCAGGGGTACAGCTCTTGCCACAGAGCAGCTGCTCCGGCGGCTGTAGCCATTGTAAGTATGAGAAGGACTTGGGGGTGGGTTGTGGAGCAGAGGGGCTACCTCTTATTCAAGCCAAGCCGGGGTGGCCTGTGGCCTTTCTCCGGTCCTGATTCCTCCCGGCGTCTGAACTGGGGGTGGACACAGAGCCCAGCAGAGTTCCGCCACACGCCCCGCCTTCCCAGCCCTGCCCCGTTCCCCCCAAAGCCTGACAGAAGGTCGGAGAACCTCGGACGTAGCCTTCTGCCTGCATTGCTCTGTCACTGGCAGCTGGGTGACCTTGGGCAAGTCACGTGACCTGTCTGAGCCTCAGTTTCCTCACCGGCCAAATGGCACAAGTGGTTGAAGGGATGAAAGGAGATGCCTAAGAAACACGGCGCAGGAGCAGGAGGGCGGGGAGAGACGTGGAGATGCAGGAACGCCAGAACATGTCATGTCACCTAGAGGCACCCTAAGGCCGTGTGTGTGTGTGTGTGTGTGTGTGTGTGTGTGTATGTATGTGTGTATATATGTATGTATGTGTGTATGTGTGTAATTGAGTGTGTGTATGTGTGTATGTGAGTGTGTGTGTATGTGAATGTGTATGTGTGTAATTGTGTGTGTATGTGAATGTGTGTGTATGTGTGCATGTGTGTATATGTGTATGTGTGTATGAGTGTATGTGTGTGTGTAATTGTGTGTGTGAATGTGTGTATGTGTGCATGTGTGTATGTGTGTGTGTGTGTATGTGTGTATGTGTGTATGAGTGTATGTGTGTGTGTGTGTGTGTGTGTGTGTGTGTGTGTGTGTGTGTGTGTGTAGCTCGTGGCTGTCATTTATGTTAAACAGGGAGCTGAGGCTGTGGGAGGGAAGATGACATTTCAGAATCAATATTCCCGAAGTGTAGACTCTGGAGGGTCCGTTTCAGGACAGCGGCCCCGAAGGATCTCAACAAACAGCCGCTGTTCACTGGCAATTGTCACAGCCCCTCGGGTGGTGGGGTCCTGGGCAGAGGCCATGGTGTAGCTGCTGATCCCGGCTCCAGGGCGTGAGGAGGGGTGGGGGGGCTCACTGCGGCCCCTCCCCTGCACTGATCCCCCTACGCCCCATCAGCAGGACAGCCAGGAGCCCAAGATCATCCTCTATGAGAACCCCAACTTCACGGGGAAGAAGATGGAGATCATCGACGACGATGTGCCCAGCTTCCACGCCCACGGCTACCAGGAGAAGGTGTCCTCCGTGCGGGTGCAGAGCGGCACGTGAGTACAGACCAGCCCGGCTCCCCTGTGCCAGGAGCCGGGGCCCTGGCTCCTAAGTCCTGCCCCGCCCTGAGCGCTGGGGACCCTGCTCACTCCCACCGCGGTCTTCACAGCGGAAGCTGGGCGTGATGCCACCGGTCACCTGTGGTGCTCTCAGCCCTGACGTTCCACCCGACCTGCCTTTTGGGCAGCAGCCTACCTTCAGAGGAGGGAGTCCTGGGCCTTAACCTCAAGGTTCCTGTTGGTGGGGAGGCTGGGGGTGAGGAAGGGGGAGACAGGGGTGGTATCAGGAGCCTGGGAATGAGCTGAGTGGTCCTACAAAGCTGTGAGGCAGGGAGCCCATCACACGCTGGCCTTCCCCCCAACCCCAATTGATTTTAGAGAAAGAGAGAGGAAGGAAGAGGGAGGGAGAGAGAGAAACGTCGATTTGTTGTTGCGCTTATTGATGCATTCATTGGTTGATTCTTGTGTGTGCCCTGACCGGGGAGCCAACCCGCACCTTGGCGTATTGGAACAACACTCTAACCACTGAGCTGCCCAGCCAGGGCAGACCGTGCTGGCCTGATCATGCGTGAACTCCTGAGTTGGGTAGAAGGAGTTGTCATTTCCCATCACGTGAACCTGCTTTGGCACATGAAGCTTGGTCACCAGCACCGGGGATGTCTCGCTGGGAGGCATTTCGATGTCAGAGGGGCCCACGGGTGGGCGTGGGCAGCGGTGTGCTGCGGCCAGCTTGAACCAGCTTGCAAGAGCCGACTGTTAATTTTTCAGAATTTGCATAAGCTGGTGGTTGAATCGTTGGCAGCTTGTACTCAGCCATTGTGGGAGCATTGACACCCCGGGAATCAGGAACATGCCTCAAATCAAGACTTTGTTCCTCCAAGGAGGGTAGTTTACCATCCCCGACTGGCCTTCTGGGGTCTGTCAGACTCCTCAGAGTGCCCTTCACTCACTGCGGATTCGTCCCACTGGTTCCACTCGCCGAGTGCGGCCACGGCCGGGCCCTGTGCGAGCGGCCTGGCTTCTCCTCGCGTGGCTGACAGTCTAGTCGGGGGACAACTGTAAGAGATTTAAGAATCACACACATCTGGGCTCCTTCCCTGGGGAAGGGACTCATGAGCTGAGATCTCAGAAAAGAGCAGGAATTGCAGGGTCCAGAGGGACCCCCGATGAGCGGGGGGGGCGGGGGGGGACGCTGCAGAGGCCAGAGCTGCACTGGTGCCGGTGTGTGGGGACCCGGGACTGAGGAGCAGAGCGAGGTGTCCCCGGGGCAGGCCAGGCGGGTGTCTGTGGGCCAGGCTGTGTGACGTTTTCTGGGGAGAAGACACTCTATCGGGTACTGGACAGAGTGAGGGTCCCCCTCGACGGGGCCCAGCGTCAGATGGGCCCTCTCCAGCCCTGCCTGGTTCCTCTTGCGGCCTTGCTGCTGGGCTTGGGTTTGGGGTAAGAGGCCTGTCTCATTCTAAACGTTAAGTGAACTCAAAATCAACTCCTTCCACTTATCCCAGTCTCAGGCCTTCAGTCAGAAGGTGCTCCATGAGGTAGTGAGCTCCCCATCAGGAGAAGGAAGAAAGCAGATGCTAAAAGGTGAAACTGGGAGGCTCAGTCTTCAGGAGATGGAAAGATCAGCACAAGCGATCGAGTCCACCGTTTCTATATGGACTCCCTCCCCCCACCCCCTCTCTCTCTCTCATCTGTTTCTCCTTCTTTCTCCCATGTGCCCGCCTGCCTCTGGGTCTGCAGGTGGGTCGGCTACCAGTACCCTGGCTACCGTGGGCTGCAGTTCCTGCTGGAGAAGGGAGACTACAAGGACAGCAGTGACTTTGGGGCGCCCCATCCCCAGGTGCAGTCTGTGCGCCGCATCCGTGACATGCAGTGGCACCAACGGGGCGCCTTCCACCCCTCCAACTAATGCCCCCCATTTCCTCCTTCCCAGGGGCCTGGTCTGCTGCCCAGGACCCGGCCCCCCCCCCCCCCAGGCCTCTTGGCGAGTAAATAAAGTGTGACTTGCAACTGGTCCGCTGCAGTATCTTTTATGCCCAGTGAGACTAGGGTGCTGTGTGTGTGTGTGTGTGTGCGTGCGTGCGTGCGTGCGTGTGTGTGTGTGTGTGTGTGTGTGTGTGTGAGAGAGAGAGAGAGAGAGAGAGAGAGAGAGGAGAGGGAGAAGCAGAAACTGTGGGCAAAGGGTAGGACAACAGAGCCCTCATTAAGTCTTACGGCTCTGCAGCTACTTAGCTGTGTGACCTTGGGCACAGGGTCCAACCTCTCTGAGCCTCTGTTTCTTGCCTGACTGACAGACAACACCTTTACCCCGAGTGGCTGGCTTGGCTGATCACCTGGGCTCCCTCTTAACGTGGTTGCCCCCAGGCGCATGTGGTGGATGCCCCTCCATAGGAATTATTCTAACCATGTTCGCTCATTCACCAGTTTTTCTTAAAGACAATGAGTAGGCACTTTTTATTCACCGGACTCGGTCCACCTTCCTATGGCTCGTCTCCTCATCAGATCTTCCCATGAACGCCCCCTGCACTGAACCTTCTTTGCACATGTACTGTGATTGCTCACAATTCGTTTGCCCCTCCTTCCCAACACAACTGGACGCTTCCTGAGGGCAGGGGTGGGGTCAGCCGGCAGGCACCCTGTTCCCAGCGCAGGCACACGCTCCCTGGCTGCGCGCATGCATGAGCCACCCTCCTCTCTCGGAGAAGCCAACCCCCACCCCCTCCTCCTCCTCCTCCCATGACCTCGCCTGCTCCAGGAGCCCCTGGAACAGGAAGGAAACTGGGCTGGATCGCTTGTGCGGACCTCTCCATCTTCTGACATCAGCTCACTGCTCAGGCCCCAGCAGCGATGCTTCCTCCCGAGCACAGACTCGGGAGCCTGTCCCAGGGCGAGATGTCCATCCTCACCCTTCACCGCCCTGCGCCTTAACCAGCCCCGCCCCATGTTCTCCTGTGAACGGCTCCTGGGGCTCATCCAGCAGGAACCGGCCCGGAGCCAGCCACCTGAATGCTCTGATTGTATTTTTTTTAAAATATATTTTTTAATTGATTTCAGAGAGAGGAAGAGAGGGATAAAACACATCAGTGATGAGAGAGCATCATGGATCCGCCGCCTTCTGCACGCCCCCTACTGGGGATACAGCGCAACTGGACATGTGCACGGTGCCCTCCGGGTCCATGGGTCCACGCTCAACCACTGAGCCACACCAGCCGGGCTAGTTCCTCCCTTTTAAACTTCTAATGCTCCCCCCTTTCTCGGGGCCACCAGGGTGTTCCGGCCGTCTCAGGCTAGAGCACCCAGTACCCGCCTTCACTCCAGGGCAGGCTTCTTACCCTCAGCTCTCCTGGTAGGTCCTGGGGGCTGCGCTGTGCGTGCCTCGCGGGAATTTGAGCAGCATCGCAGCCTCTGTTCACTAGGTGGCCCTCTCGCCCCAAGTTGTTTCCATCAGCCTTGCTTCCAAAGGCAGCCAGTCTCCCATCAGCCGGGCTGCGAACCGCTGCTCTAGGGACTGGGGAATCCTCATCCTGGGGGTAAGTCCATCTCTAAAGAGGACCGTGGGCGGGCGTCACCAACGGTGGGACTGCAGGCAGGGCTGCAGAGGGGAGGAAGGAGGAAGGGGAACAAGTTGGACGAGGAGGGCCTTGGTCTCGAACCCCTCCGGGAGGCAGACTCAGATAAACTGTCAGGGCTGAAGCGGGCCCCGTCTCTCCTCTCACAAAAGGGGAAACCGAGGTCTGAGGCAAACAGTGAGATCTGGGTGCCGGAAACACGCATGCACAGATGTATATTTAATATGTACGTATATTATCTACAGATGAGACATATGCTGTAGATAGCAACTTATTAACAATGGATATGGAGTCACAAGTAGGAAAGGAATTTTAAATTTTGTTTCTCTGTGTACCCTTGGGGGTGGGGCACACACACACACACACACACACACACACACACACACACGTGCAGCCCAACCTTCTCAGTTCTTTTTGTTCAAGAAAGAGAAAGTGGGGGGAATTTGGGGTGCGTTTGCCGCTTGCCTGCGCTCTTTTGCTCTCGAAGGCGTGGGGGGCGGGGGGAGAAGGAGGAGGGGTGGGCAGATGGAACCCCGTTGCTCAGCCAGAGGGACCCCTGTGGGCTGAGTGGGGACAGTGTCATTTTGTCCTTTTATTAAACTGTTTGGGGGCCTTCATCGGTGTTCAACAGCCGAGTTGCACCCGCCATGTGACATGCAAGTTGTCAACAAGCAAACGCAGGCCCCTGACCCCAGGGAGTGGGGAGGGGAGGGAAAGCACCCCCTCCCACCCGCTGGCAGGGCCGGCTGGCCCCTCAGGCTTCTCCCAGGAGTGTTTGTGCCCCGTGGCGAGGGATTCGGCCTCGGGCATCAGGGCCCCAGGCTGCGGGGGAAGGGCTTTCCAGAACCAGGCGGCCAAGTGTGCGAAATTAGCCGAGAAAAACTCTATCAGGTGCGGGGAAACGCAGGCCCGGTGTGAGCTCGGCCTCTGGGATGGAGGAAGGACGGTGGGGGCGAGGCTGGCCAGGCAGCAGAGCCCAGGGAGTAAAGGTGGGTGCTGACAGCAGAGAGGAGGGCACTGGGGTGCCCCAGGAGGGTGCTGAGCCAGGAAGGGGCACTGGGCCCCCCTCTGAGGACTGCCTGGGGCTGGGGAAGAGGCCCACGCTGTTTTCTGTGACCCAGTGACTGTTGGGGGGTGGGCATGCTAAGGAATGGGGCGGGACTTCTCCGGTGCACCCAGTCCTTTCGGGGGGGGGGGGGGCCCGGGGGGCCTGGCGCCCACTTAAGGTGCTCGCCATGATCCCGTTTTTATACCTTTTGTCAACATGAGAAACGGCCAAACCTGTGGCAAGTTTTCACGAGTTTATCTGAGCCAAACTGGCGGCATATGCGGGGAGCGGGACCTCTCACGCTTCCTGGGGAACGGCGGGTTATTTTACACGTTCGAGGAGAAGAGGCGGGGAAGGTGCGCGAAAGCTGTGGGTGGCAGATGAAGGAGGCGGGAGCAAGCAACGTGGCGAGGTCTGTAGGACTGGGTGGAAGGCCAAACGGAGACACATGCTTCTCTTCCAGAGATGGGGAGTGTGGTTAGCAGTGAGCGTGTGCAGCAGACACAGGTGGTCGGGGGAACAAGGTACTGACGAGGGGTCTGCGGTCTCGCCTGCGGGGAGCCTTCGAGGGGACGAGAGAAGGAAATCCCCCGGACCTTCCTAAGCCAGTGGTCGGCAAACTCATTCGTCCACAGAGCCAAATATCAACAGTACAACGATGGACATTTCTTTGGAGAGCCAAGTTCTTTAAACTTAAACTTCTTCTAACGCCACTTCTTCAAAACAGACTCGCCCAGGCCGTGGTATTTTGTGGAAGAGCCACACTCCAGGGGCCAAAGAGCCGCAGGTGGCTCGGGAGCCGCGGATTGCCGACCACAGTCCTAAGCGATGCCGCCCTGGGCGCGGGGGGACAGCGGGCAGGGCTCACTCTTCCTGGGCTTTGCCGAGGAAGCGGCAGGCCTGCGACCTGGCCACCTGCCCGGGGAGGGATCTGCGACCAGACCCTCCTGCGGGGTTACTTTGGGTCACCGAGCTGGTCCCGTCTGCCATGTGCCCCCCACCCCGAGCATATAGCCCCCTTTTCATTCACATTTCCAAACACACTTGCTCTGTTACGCCACCAAAGGAAGCCGCGTGGATCTGAAGATCTCACTGGCTTTCAAAGCGATTCATCAAAAATAAAAATATAAAGTGATTCATGAATCTGGCAGCGTCCCAACCAGCAACTCGAAGGGCGATCCGAGGGCCGAGGGGCCGTACAGAGCAGAAAGCTTTGAGAGGGAGGAGGGTGGAGCCAGGGAGCTGTTCACAGAAGAAAAGAAAGACCATTTGGGGGCTGGGACATCTGTGTTTGGAGGGACGAGAAGGGGAAGGGTTTGTATCTTGTAGATTGCCTCTTCTCTCTAGGGTGGAGGGTGGGGAGGGTCACATGACAGGTGACCTCAATGATGTTGGCCAGAAAATTCCAGGCTGGTTGATGAAGATCCTGTCCCAGGAGCGGCAGCCACTGCTGTTAGAGCAGGTGTTAGATCGAGGTTTGGTATCCTGGGCTTTTGACGCCATTTTGGGCCTGTGATTTTTTCCCCTGTAGCAGTTCATTTCTTGTTTCAGACATTCCTTTTATGAGAAATAAAAGTTACAGATACAGGGCTGTGTACTCCACGCCCCCCCCCCCACCCCAAAACCACTCCCTTTTCTTCCCCTGCCTTGAGGTGACACTTGTATCTTTTTTTAAAATTTCACTACATTTGTGAATATCCATAAACAATATATAGTATATTTTTTGCAAGAGTTACGTTTCTTTTTTTAAATTTAATATATTTTATTGATTTTTTTTTTTACAGAGAGGAAGGGAGAGGGATAGAGAGTTAGAAACATCGATGAGAGAGAAACATCGATCAGCTGCCTTCTGCACACCCCCCACTGGGGATGCGCCCGCAACCAAGGTACATGCCCTTGACCGGAATGGAACCTGGGACCCTTGAGTCCGCAGGCCGACGCTCTATCCACTGAGCCAAACCGGTTAGGGCTATAGTATTGTTTCTACACTTTTCCTAAACAGGAAACCCTAAGCATCATTTAGTAACTTGTTCTTTCCCCTCGACATTATGTCCCCAAGACTTATTCATGTGATAACACGTAGTAGGAACTTTAGATCATTCATCTTAATTGGTACGGAGTGGTTTATAGCGGGGGGCGGGGCGGGGGGACACTAACATTGCCCCATCCTTTCTCTCACCTCGTTGGGTGCTGACGGCAGGAACTCTGCTGCGGGGCTGACGGGGTTCACATCCCAGCCCCGTAACGTAAGGGCTGGGAAGCACGCCAGTTCCCTAAGGGACCCCGATTTTCTCAGCCACGAAAGCAGGGACATAGCAGTGCTTACCGTGTCGGGCTGTTGCGAGGACTCGCCTGCCACTGTAGCCGAAGCACTTGGAATAGAGCCTGCGAGGCGAGTGTTTGATGTGAGTGCGGTGCTGTGATGACCTGGGCAGAGAGGGTGCGCATGGAGCTGTGTCCCAGCCGCCTCTCCCAGGCTGCGCCTCTGGACACGTCCCTTCCCCGTCGGTAGAACAGGGCAGCGGTGGCGTTGAGTGGACACTCAGCAACGATGCACTTTTCTTGCCTCGCTGCCATTTCCTCATGGCCGTTGTCCGGGCGCAGGTTAGAGTCTTCTTGGACAGGTGAGGGGACTGAGGCTCAGAGAGGTGGAGACACTTTCTGCAGGTCACACAGCATGTTGGGGCGGGTGGGCTTTCTCCGGGCCGCGCCCCTGGGCTGGGTCCCTGCGCTCATTGTGGCAGACCCTCAGGGCCAGCCCTTCCTCCTGACAGACAGACAGACAGACAGACAGACCCGGGGCCTGGCCCTGAAGCTTGGCCGCCCCTGCGTTCTCGCTTCCACGTGGAGCTGATACAAACAGCCCTCCACAGGCCTCTCAGAGGCAGCCACCCAGTGCTCCTGTAGCGCGGCAGCCGCAGAATCCAAACAAGCTCTTAATAAAAGATCAGGAGGGGGAGGGCGGGGAAGGGAGGGGGGGCGCTCCCCCCACACCAGGCGCCCCTCCAGGCCCCCCACTGCTGAGCTTTCCTTTATGGAAGTGATTTGGTCGGCGTTGTGTCTTCACAGCGGAAGGAATTTCCCCCCCAAGTTGTTTGCCTCCAGCCGACTGCGGCCGGGAGCCAAGCGGAGGGTTTAAAATATACAGAAGGAAACAGGGCATGGCGAGGCCTGGAGGAGAAGGCCATTAGGCCGCGGGTGCCCGGGGGGGTGGCAGAGCGGAGCGGGCACTGTGCCATGTCTGGAGCCGAAAGTGGCTTCGCCTGGGCCCTCGGCGTCCCCAGGGGTCCGAATGGCAGCACGTGACCTCTCGTGCCCACTGCCCAGCCCCGAGTCAGCTCCTTGCAATGAAATCCCAAAATGGACAGCCGGGAGGCCCCCGAAGACTGCCTGATCCCCGGTCTCCAATTGCTTTTTGAGGCAAAGAAGTTGTTCTCTGGATCATCTGGCTGAGGAACCCCAATGGGCAAAGCAGGTAAGAGAGTGTCGGGGTGGAAGTGGGGGCCTGGAATCCTGGCGTGGGGGGGTGGAGGGGCGGGGAGCTATTGGGTCTCTACCTTATCCCCCCGCCCATGGGAGACTTTAGCATCTGCTTCCACTGTCGGCGCCCGATGGGACGAAAGGACAAGTCCAGTCCCCTCAGGCACAGAGGGAGGAGCTGTTGCTGTAAGTGGTCATGTTAGCTGACTCCTGTTGTTATGCTTTAAAGAGGCCAGGGGCAGGGATACGGCTTCACCTGGCAGATAGGATCAATCCCCCAAACCACCTGATCAGGTGCGTGGTCTGATGGTTCCCCGCTTTGCAAATGGAAGCACAGAGAGGCATAGTCACTCCCCAAAGGCGCCCAGCCGGCACGGGGTGAAGCCAGACTTGAGAGCGCCATGTGGTTGATTCTGGAACCTGTGCCATTGAGCACTGTGTGGCCCAGATTGTTGAAAGTCCAAGCTGAGCTGGTCGAAGAGGTGGCCTGGCGTGGAGGGGAGCTCCTAGCTGTGCGGGGCTGGGGCGCTGGGTCCAACATGCGCACTTGGCCAGGCCCTTTGGTGAGGGAGGGAGGGAGAGTGGCCAGTGAGCATGGGAGGAGGAGGAGGAGAGAGGCCTTGAGGTCGCACTGGAGAACTTGGAACTAGGGAGCTACAGCAGATGCTGGAGCAGGAGAGTCAAGTCCGATCCGTGCTTGCCCATCTGTGTTGGAGCCGTGGGCTCCGGGCATTTTTTGTTCATGATAACCACCACGGTGCCAGCAACTGCGCTGAGCACTTTGTAGGTGTGATCTCCATCGTTACGGAAACTCCAGGAGAGAGGTGCTGTGATCACCCCATTTTACAGATGAGGCCACCGAGGCCCAGAGAAGTGACGTGGCTCGCTCGCCTGGGGAGTGGGGTACAGCTGACATTTGGACTCAGGACTGGCCGATCCCAAAGCCCGCACACCTGTATCAGCTAGGTGTGGCCACCGGAATGCTGAGTAACATAATCACAGAACCTCGGTGCCGTAGAACCCGTGTTTAGCGAACTCACCCGTCTAATGTGTGTTGGCTGAGCCAGGCTGGGCTCCGCTGGGCCGCTCCGTTCTGCTTCATGCGTCTCTCATCCTCTCCGGGGGTCAGCGGGCTGCCCAGGCACGGTCCTCTCCCAGAGATGTCAGGGAGAAGGCAAGCAGAGACACCCAAAGCCTCTTGGGGCGTAGGTTCAGAACCAGCACAGAGCCATCCCTGCCCCGTTCTGTTGACTGAAGCAAGTCACGGGACCAAGCCCCACCTCAGAGGGTGGGGAACTACACTCCGTCCCTTTATCAGGAGAGACGGCAAGGTCTCTCGGTACGAATGGGAATGCAGGGAGGGGGAGAGAACTGGGGCCAACCTGCGTTCTACGACAGTGCCTGTGACTTAGGAAAAATACATCCATCTGCACATCTTTCAAAGGGTGAGCCCTTGAGCGTGGGCTGGGCTTCTTCACTCCCTTCTGATGAACAGAAGATGGATATGACGTCTGGGACCCCATCCTTGCTCTCTTGAGGATCATCACTCTGGGGGAATCCAGCTGCCATGTTGTCAGGACACTCAAGCAGCCTTGTGGAGAGACCCACGTGGTGAGGACCTGGGGACTCCAGCCAGCCACTGTGCCAAGGACCCTTTTTGGAGGCAGGTCCCCCGGCCTCAGTCGAGCCTTCAGATGACGGTAGCCTGCTGACATCCAGATGGAAATGCCGTGAGAGGCCCTGAGTTAGAACCATCAGCCACGGTGCTCCTGAATTCCTGGCCCACGGAAGCCGGGAGACAACAAATGGTTCTTGTTGAAGCTGCCAAGCCCTGGGACAGTTCCATCTGCGGCGACAGCGAACTGACTGGGATGCTGACTCACTGCCGCCCCTTCCAAGACTTGGACGGGAGATGTTTTATCTGCTCCCTGGAGAGCCAACCAAGTCCCAGCAATTGACGGAGATTAGGGACCAGAAATACTCATGATAAACTGGTCATTAAGAAACATCTGCTCTCGAGCTGCCCAAATCGGGCACTTCTCAAAGGGAATGAAAATGCATCCGAGGATGGGGGCAGCTCTGTGGGGGCTGAGTCCCCCCCCCCCCCCGGGCAGACTCAGCTTGTTATTCGGGGCCCTCCGTGCAGCTGGGGTGGGGACAGGAATCTGAACAAAGGTCTGGTGGGGTTTACGGAAAGGAGCTGCCTGTAGCAAGGCACTGAGGGCTCAGTCTAGGGGCAAGGGAGGTCCCCACCCTTACCACACCCCTACTGTGTGCCAGGTACCAGGTAGGCACTTAGCACCCCGCCTCTGAGGACCGAAGATTGGTGTGTTGGCAGACTTTGGCTGTATGAGGACTAAGGGCCAAGAGGCAGTGTGGCGTAGTAGTTAGGAGCCCAGGGACAGACCTGGGTTTGAATATTGGTGATGACACCTGCTCGCTCTGAGCCTTATAAGTGGCCCGTGGCTTCTACACTCTGAGCCAGTTTGCTCATCTGTAAAGTGGGCATAATAAATCACAGAGCTGCCCTGGCCGGTTTGGCTCAGTGGATAGAGCGACAGCCTGTGGACGGAAGGGCCCCAGGTTTGATTCCAGTCAAGGGCACGTACCTCGTACCTCGGTTGCAGGCTCCTCCCCAGACCGGGCCCTCCCCAGGTCGGGGTGCGTGCAGGAGGCAACCAATCGATGTGTTTCTCTCACATCGATGTTTCTCTCTGTCTTTCCCTCTCTCTTCCACTCTCTCTAAACATCAGTGGGAAACTATCCTTGGGTGAGGATTTAAAAAATAAATAAACAAACAGCAGAGCCTACTCAACCTGTGGCTGTGCTCTCCCCAACTTTGCTTTGTCCCCCAAAGTGCAGACTTTGGAGTCAGGAGACTGGAATGTGAGCCCGATTATGGTTGGTGAACGTGCAAGTGCTCGCTTGGCACAAACAAGTGCCCCCTCCCGCCCCCCAGCAGGCACCCTGTTGCCCCCGATCCGCTAGGATCCCAGCCGGCGGCTCCCTCCCCTGCCTGACCCAGTTTTCCATCCAGGTTTGGCCCCTGGCCCAGGCCCTGGCCTATTTTAGGTTCACCTCTTTCTGCTGCAGGAAAAGGGGACCCACGCACATTACCTTAAAACAGGGGGTGTATTGTGGGGAGAAGTGGGGACAGGAATGTCGGGGGGGGGCGGGGTGGAGACAGGAAAACCCTCGGGACTGGGTCTGTTTCCATGTGGACTCTCTCTTCTTTGCTCCTTAAAGGAACCCTTCCACCTCTCTCGGCGGGGAGGACCCTTCCCAGGCCTGGACAGTCACAGGCCCGGGGACGTGTGGCGACTCTCGTTGTTGGGAGCTGAGACTTGTGGGGAAGAAATGCAGGTTTGGGCTGCTGATCGCTTTGAATTCAGGTTTTAACAGTTCTCAGGATCTGCAGGGCTGTTGTGAGAAAGGAAGTGGGCAGGGGTGTGGGCGTGGATGGATGCAGGCAGGGACCCTCATTTCCCACCCGAACAGGACACTTGGCAATGGAGAGGGGCACCGTGAGTAACCGCACGGGGACAGTGGACACTCACTGAGGCCGTGCCGGCGGGCCAGGACCTGTGCTCGCCCTAGGAGCGCGGAGGTGTCTGGGAAGGAAGAAGGGGGTGCGGCAAGCAGGGGCCCAGACTGTGTGCTCAGAGCACCACGCAGGCCAGGAGTCCTCCCTTCCTCCTGCTCTTCGTTACTGACGACTGACTCGTCCCCTCATCTTCCTGCCTGACTCCCAGCCCCGCCCCCTGGCAGTGATACCATCCCTCAGATCTTAGCAATCTTTAAAAATGGCTTTTAATTTATTGATTTTAGAGGGGGGGGGGGAGGAGAGGGAAAGAGAAAGGGAGAGAAACAATAATGTGCTGTTCCACTCATTTATGTATTGATCGGTTACTTCTTATATGTGCCCTGACCACGGATTGAACCTACAGCCGTGGCTGACCCAGCTGAGCTACCCCAGCAGGTAATCTTCACTCCCCAGGAAGGCCCCTCCCTTACCCTGGTGGTTCTCATTTCGCTTATTTACCGCCATCCCCCTTCTTTATGTAGCAACAGCGCCCCAGTTTTGCTCAGGTGGGTCATCCCTCCCCCCATTCTGTCATTCTCTGGGCTTTCAAGGAAGCTGACTCCACCCCCTGGATACAGTGGTAGAACATGTGACCTACGCTAAGCCAGTCAGCACATCCCATCTCCCTGGCCACTGATGGATCTAGACGGTGGCCTATCAGAGTTGTTGCATGGCTTTCGGTCCTGAGAAGAGCCTGGGGCCTCTTTTCTGAGGCTCCCGGAGGGGTGGAGAATGGCATGCAGAGCTGCCAACTCCATCTTTGATGAAGGATCTACACGTGGAGCCAACCCCAAGGACGTAAAACGCTGAGCAGTGTGGAGACAGAAACCGGATCCTGGGGACATCACTCAAGCGCCTAGATCAAGCCACGCCTGAAGGCCTGCCCCTGGGCTATTCAAACACAGGAGCCAAATGAATCCTCCTTCCTCTGCTGCCCACAGCGGACAGAGCTCTGCGTGCAGGCGTGGTCCCAGGGCCAGGAGGATGCTCAAACCAGTGGTAAAGGGTAAATGATTCACGCAGTTGCTCGTACAAGTTCCCAGCCCCACTCAAAGCTCTTAGTCTCTGTCTTCCTATCCATTGCCCCATGCTTCCGTACAGAATCCACTCCTGGCAGCTGTTCAGGGCTGTTTCCGGAGCCCCAGGTTTCCACCTGACTCCCTCGGAGGGTCTACAGAGCCTGGGTGTGGACCTCCCGGAACTCAATGGTCCGTCCTCCATCGCCCTAGGCTCACGGTCCCCCCTCCCTGTGCTTTTCCTGCACTCTCCCCCGCTGCCCCTAAGATCCAGCCATCCTGGCAGCTCCCCAGGTTCTCTGCTTTTCCCACATCGAGGTCTTGGCCGATCACGATTCCTCTGCCTGGAATTCCCTCTTCCATTTCTTTACCTGCTTATCGCCTAGTCGTCCTCTGAGCCTCGGCTCAAATGTCGCTTTCCCAGGGATCCTCTGCAGCCTTCAATCTGGGTCAGGCCGGCCGTGTCCCATTCCCATGGCGCCCCGTGCCTTTCCTCTTGTCGCTGGAACTCCGTGCTCAGCTGCTCCCCAGGGTCTATGGTCAGCCTCGTACACGGTCGGTTCCCAGAAACATCTGGATGCATGAGTGCAGCGGGAAGCGAGCTCGCCAGCCATGGGGAGCAGAGGCCCAGAGACGGGCGGGACTCGCCCGGGGTCACACAGCAAGCCTGTGGCAGTGAGGACACTTGAAGCACGACTGCGGGCGGATGCTCTTCAGGATCCCTGGGGTGGCCACCCCTCCCTTTGTCTGCTCGTGACGCCGATGTGTATATCCTCAAAGACCTTCGTGGAGACCGTGTGGCTGCCAGCCACGTGCTGAGGGCCATGGGAAGCCACCCTGGTGGCTGGCGGCTGGCGGCTGGCGACTCCCTGGGAGGCAGGATATGAGCACGGCGGGAGACGTGGGGCCTGGCGGAGGCAAGCTGGATTAATATTTATCTCCTTCCTAGAGACTTGAGTCATCAGACCAAGGTCAGGTGCAAGGAGGGTGACTGTGGGGGGGGACCCCGGGTGCCTGGGCCCTGGTGTGGTGATGAGGCCCAGAGCCAACGGAGGCAGAAGACCCTGGTTTGCGATGATTTCTCCTCCTGATGCTCTGTCGTGACCCGTGGACGTGAACTGAGGTCCAACCCGAGCTCCGTCCCCTGCCAGCGGTGACCTTGGGCCAGTCGCCTCACCGCTCTCTCTCAGTCTCCACCGGCTGTCCTGTGACACGGAGATATTAATAGGCACGGCCCCGCCAGGCAGTCATGGGAATTAACTTAGAAAGTGATCGCCTGCTGGCAGCCACGCCTGACCCCGAAGGGGCTCACACCGCAGCGCCCCAGGCAGTGACTAAAGGTGCTCACCCAGAGAGCAACGCCAATGCTCATCGCCTTGTTGGCTTTGCTATCGTCTGAACCCCCTCTGGACTGTGAGCTCCGCGAGGGAAGATTCTGGCTGGGTCTTGTTCACCAGTGAATGTGTGGTGCGGTGCCCAGCATGTAAAAGGCACTCAGTCCCTGCTGAACGGGTGGGCGGATGGATAGATGGATGAATGGGTGAATGGGAGGGGGGGGGTGGATGGGTGGATAGATGGATGAATGGGTGAATAGGAGGGGGGTGGATGGATGGATAGATGGATGAATGGGTGAATGGGAGGGGGGGTGGATGGATGGATAGATGGATGAATGGGTGAATGGGAGGGGGGGGTGGATGGGTGGATAGATGGATGAATGGGTGAATGGGGGGTGGGGGGTGGATGGATGGATAGATGGATGAATGGGTGAATGGTGATGGGGGGGTGGATGGGTGGATAGATGGATGAATGGGTGAATGGGAGGGGTGGTGGATGGATGGATAGATGGATGAATGGGTGAATAGGAGGGGGGTGGATGGATGGATAGATGGATGGATGAATGGGAATGGGAGGGGGGGGTGGATGGGTGGATAGATGGATAATGGGTGAATGGGTGAATGGGGGAGGGGGGTGGATGGATGGATAGATGGGATGAATGGTGGTGAATGTGAATGGAGGGGGGGTGGATGGGTGGATAGATGGGTGAATGGGAGGGGGGGTGGATGGATGGATAGATGGGTGGGTGAATGGGTGAATGGGATGGGAGGGGGGGGTGGGCGGATGGATAGATGGATGAATGGGAGGGAGGGTGGATGGGATGGGTGGATGGATGGATGTTGTGAATGGGAGGGGTGGTGGATGGGTGGATAGATGGATGAATGGGTGAATGGGAGGGGGGTGGATGGGTGGATAGATGGATGAATGGGTGAATGTGAGGGGGGGTGGATGGGTGGATAGATGGGTGAATGGGTGAATGGGAGGGGGGGTGGGCGGATGAATAGATGGATGAATGGGAGGGAGGGTGGATGGGTGGATAGATGGATGTTGTGAATGGGAGGGGTGGTGGATGGGTGGATAGATGGATGAATGGGTGAATGGGAGGGGGGTGGATGGGTGGATAGATGGATGAATGGGTGAATGTGGGGGGGGGTGGATGGGTGGATAGATGGGTGAATGGGTGAATGGGAGGGGGGTGGGCGGATGGATAGATGGATGAATGGGAGGGGGGGTGGATGGGTGGATAGATGGATGTTGTGAATGGGGGGGGGTGGTGGATGGGTGGATAGATGGATGAATGGATGAATGGGAGGGGGGGTGGATGGGTGGATAGATGGGTGGAGGAGTAAACGGTGGATGCCTAGAAGAGTGGACAGCCACAACAGTGAGCATGGGTAGCTGGCCCTGGCTGGTGTGTCTCAGTGGTTGGAGCGTCAGCCCACACACCAAAGGGTTACGGGTTTGATTCCCAGTCAAGGGCACGCACCTGGGCTGCAGATCTGAGCCCCAGCCCCGGTTGGGATGTGTGGGGGAGGCAGCCAATCGATGTGTCTCTTTCACATCCATGTGTCCCTCCCCTCCCCCTCTCGCTCCCTCCTCCCTCCTCCCTCCTCCCTCCTCCCTCCTTTCTCCTCCCTCCCACCCTCTCCAAAACTCAATGGAAAAAATATCCTCAGGTGAGGATTAACCAAAAAACAAGAAGGATGGGTAAATGGATGAGTGGTGGGGAGGGGGGACGGATGCTATAAACCCGTGGTCGGCAAACTGCGGCTCGCGAGCCACATGTGGCTCTTTGGCCCCTTGAGTGTGGCTCTTCCACAAAATGCCACGGCCTGGGGGAGTCTATTTTGAAGAAGTGGCATTAGAAGAAGTTTAAGTTTAAAAAATTCGGCTCTCAAAAGAAATTTCAATTGTTGTCCTGTTGATATTTGGCTCTGTTGACTAATGAGTTTGCCGACCACGTCTGTAGACGGATGGTTCCTGGGACGAATATGAGCGTTGGTTTCTGAAGACCTATGACCTTTCTGCTCTTGGCGGAGCCCTCTTCCCTCCCTCACCTCCGCGTGCACGGCACAGGGTCTCTGAGTGTTCGGAGCAATAGGCTAAGCACACAGCACTCTCCCTGTGGGTATTGTTGTCAGTTTCCACGCTGCAGGGGTCAGAATATCAAACGGCGAAGAGAAGTCTTTTCTCTCTCAAGGAAGGAGCCGGTCCCGCCTGCCCATACAGACGGGGGGTTTGTTTGGTTTAACAGCTATTTGACTCAGACCTCCTGCCAGCAGGCGTGGGTGACCTTTCCTCCGAGCTCCAGGCCCCGTGCCAAGCCGGGGAGGGCCGTTCCCTTCGCTCATGAGCCTGTCGATGCAGCCATGTCGCTAAGATGCAGCTCCCACTGACCTCCCTGGCTCACCACAGGCGTGCCTCGCAGATCTCTGCAGAAATAAGAGTTGCGGGGTGGGGCTGGGGCAGGAACAGGAACAGGAGCGGGCAATGCAAAATGCCAGCCAAGCACATCGTGTTAGGTTACCTCCTTGGGGTTGACCGTTATACTAATCCCCCCTCCCCCACCCCGTAAGGTCCGGTCGCTCTGGGTCCACCCTCTTTTGGAAACGTGCTTTCGTAGCTCTTCCAAACAAGCTGTGGAGTCTGTCTCTTCACCCTCTGGAATCGGCGGCTCGCTCTGTGGCACGGGCGGTGCTCGGGGCCTGTGAGGCTAGGTCTTACGAGGCACTGCACTTGCACTTGCCCCCTTAGAACGGTGGGACCACGAGGCTGTGCAGAAGCCCCGTCCCGCCTGCTCGTGGGTGAAAGACCACGTGGGGGACACCAGGGGTGGCCCATGAGCTAGACGGCATCGACTGCCGGACGTGAGCGGGGCCACCCACGGTACTAACACAAGAAACAAACACGTCAGAGATTTCAGGGAGGGAGGGGTCCACCCTCTGAAACATGTATCAGAGAGGAGGGGGAGAGTGAGAGGTGCTGTTTTGCATCGGGTGGGCGGGAAGCCCTCTCCCAGGAGATGCTCAACCACAGACCCGGCTGTGGGGGGGGTTAGTTGCATATTAGCCACCGTCCCCTTCTACCTGAGTAACCGCCACACTCCACTTGGGATTGACGGTATCCCTGGCTACACAGGCACGTTTCCCCAGCCTTCCTGCCGATAGGAGAGTGCAGTGAGATGTAAGTAAACGTTGTTAGATAGAGCTTCCAGGAAGTGTCCTTAAAAGAAGATGAAATGTCCTTTCATAAGGAGATGAAAGTATCTCCCCGCCGCTTCTGGCCTGGCCGGAGATATAGATGTGAGGTCTGGTGCAGCAGCAGCCCTTATGGACCACGAGGTAAAAGGGTTAAGAATGACGGAACATGGGGAGCCTGGGTCTTGTGTGAAGACGCTTTGTTGGCTATAAAAGGAGAGTCCTCATGGACCACGGGGTTGTAAAAAGAGCTCAAGCATCCACTTTCAAGAGCCGGCTTTTTCCTGTGTTTGGCTTTATGGTCCAGATGGAGGCGCTGCAGTCCTAACTGCTGTGAGCCCCGTCTTCTTTCACGGCTGAGCGGGCAGGTTGACCCTCTTGTCCCTCGTGCACTCCCGAAGGCCCTCCCTGCGGCAGCGTCTGGCCCTGGACCCTCGCAAGGGCCACTGAGTCCGTGTGAGCTCAGCCCCTTTGACTAGTGCGGGGCTGAATCGGGGAGAGGCCGGGCTACGAGCAAATGCAAGGGGCTCCTAGCGAGTCATACTGTATTTATACTTCACAGTGGCTGAGAGAGGAGATCTGAAATGTCCCCACCACAAAAGAGCAGTGGGAGTTAGGGGACCTGATGGAGGTGTTGGCTAATGCAGATGCTGATTTCATTTTGCAATATGTAAGTGTCGTGCACAGGGTCCTATGTCCATTATATCTACATAATTTTTTTTTTTTTTTTGCGGGGGGGAAGCAAACAGGAAAAAGAGCTTCTCACTAGTGGCCTAGGTGATGGAGAAGCCAAGAGAGGATGTTGTGCCCTAGCCGGTTTGGCTCAGTGGGTAGAGCATCGGCCTGCAGACTGAAGGGTCCCAGGTTCGATTCTGGTCAAAGGGCGCAGGGTTGTGGGCTCAGTCCTCAGTGTGGGGTGTGCAGGAGGCAGCCGATCCATGATTCTCTCTCATCATTGATGTTTCTACTCTCTCTCTCCTTCTCCTTCCTCTCTGAAATCAATTAAAAAATATTTTTTTTAAAAAAGAGAGGATGTTTGCTGCCAGGCAACCAGGCTGGGTGTCGGGGAGGGCTGAAGGGGGTGTTACATGTACAAATGCCAGAGACAGGATCTGTCATTCAACTCCTTCCGCCCGTGCATGGTGCCGCCAGCGTGAATCACTGCGTGTCACTCCCTCGCCCCACCATCCCTACGCTTCCCCCAGATTGTGGGGCTCCCAGGAATCTCCCCAATTGGCCCCATCCAAGGAATTTTCCCCTGAGCCGACCATGACCGCTCAGACTGAGTGACCACAGATTCCACAGCTCAGGACGCGACCCCCGAAGGGCAGTGGAGGTGGATTTGTGCCGCTCGCAGACGATGCTGATTTCATCCCTGTCGAATCTGCGGGACACAGGAAGGATCCGGGGGTCTGCGTGTCCCCAGACCTTCGCCCGGGCCGGTCCTCGGCCAGGAATCCTCTACCCCGGCTTCCTGCACGACCGGCTCTTCCTTAGCCTTGGATGGCAGGTTCAATGTCATCTCGTTGAGAAATAAAACCGCGCCCACACAACAGCCCTATAGGGAGGGTCTCAGCAGCCTTGTTCATAGTAGCCAGAAAGTGGGAACAACTCAAAGGCCCATCAGCCGATGAGTGGAGAGACAAAATGCGCTATAACCATGCAAGGGAATCCTAACGGGCGATTAAAAGCAGTGACATACAATGTGGACGAGCCTTGAAAACATTATGCTAAGTGCAAGAAGCTGTTCCCAGAAGTTCATGTATTGTATGATCTCGTTCATAATAAATGTCCAGGCTACCAGTGGTCGGCAAACTGTGGCCGCGGTTTGCCGCTCTGTTGACTAATGAGTTTGCCGACCACTGACCTAGACTCTCGATTCCAATAATTACAGGCTGTTGTTGTTCCTTGTGATTAAGCCCCTATCCCAGTGGTCGGCAAACTCAGTCAACAGAGAGGCAAACCGCGGCTCGCGAGCCGCATGTGGCTCATGAGCCGCAGTTTGCCAGCCACTGGGCTAGACAATCTGAAGAGACAGACAGAATGGGTCAGTGACTGCCAATGGGTAAGGGGAAGGGAGGAATGGGAAGTGGCTTCTGGGTTGGGGGGGAGGGTGAAGACATGTGCCAAAATTGGACTGTGATGACGACTGCACCACTTTGCAAATACATTAACGACCGAACTGTATACTGTAACAGGGTGAATGCTATGGTGTGTGAATCTTATCTCCGAAAATGTGTTTCACAAAAAAGCACCTCCTCCAAGAGGCCCTCCGTGATTCCTCTCTTGGAAGGTGGAGCCCCGATGGCTTTTGAAACTCCTCCCCTGCTTGACTCAGTCCCTCACCCCACCGGCCGCCACCGGTGCCTGTTTTGGTCTGTGTATGTGTCTAGGGCGTGTGTGTGTGAGCACATGCCCCGTATGGTGCTCCCTCTCTGGGAGAGCAAGCTCCCCGAGAACAGGGGCCGGCCGTGTCTGCCCCATCAGAGCCGGGTCCCCAGCACTTAGCACAGGGCTGGTTGTTGATTGAATATTTGTCGGTCGGCCGAAGGAATCTTGGCTCCCCCGAGCTGGAAAGGAACCCAGTGCTCATCTGATCCTCCCTGTTTACAGATGTGGAGGCTAAACGCTGGGTGGGGTGGGGGGCTCACTCAACATCCCAGCTTTCCATGACTGTGTTAAATTCCACCCCCCCACACACCCCCACCCCAAAGCTGTCTTCCAAGGATTTGGAAGTCCAACCAACGCCAGCCCTAGTGGAATGGACAGACTTTCTCAACTTAGCGGTTCCATGACAAAGATAAAGGAGGTTTGAACTAATAGACGCACAGGCCCTTTTATGGCAACAGGTGGTGTGTGCCCTTGTTGTCTATCAATGTCCCCCGTGTCACGGCAAGGTCCTGCTTGTTGCCAAGCTGCCATCAGATGCAACGGGGCGGGACGGGGGCCTCACCACCCCGGGTCCTGCGTGGAGCTGGGGGACGGGGGACGGTGGCCAGGCCAGACCCCGTCATGGCAAACGGCTCCTGGGTGAGCCAGCTGGCTCCCGGCCTGTGGGGCGGCAGGGTCCTTTGTGCCTTGGAGCAATTAAATTAATTATGCCACATAGCAAGGCAGCACCACGAGATTTAGCGCAGAGTCAGCGACAGATGGCCCTGAGGGGAAAACAGAGATGTGCGCGGAGATGGCGAGACGGCAGCGCCCCAGACCGCGAGGGGTGGTGGTGGTGGTGGTGGTGGTGGTGGTGGTGGTGGTGGTGGGTGGGTGGGTGGGTGGGTGGGTGTGTGTGTGTGTGTGTGTGTGTGTGTGTGTGTGTGTGTGTGTGTGTGTCTGTGTCCGGGGGACGAGGAGGGAACGGGCACTTGGCTGGGATCTGAGGTTCTGCCACGTTTTAGGGACGGCCCATCAGAGAGCAGATCCTGTTTCCCCCGGGGAATTTCTTACTTACCCGCCTCCCAGCGGAGGGGAGAACGGGTGCTGGCTTTCAGGGTGCCTGTGTGGGAAGAGGGAGCGATGCCAAGGGAGAGACACAGGGGAGGGTGGGAAGATCCTGGAGAGGATGGCGCTGCTTCTCCGCGGGCCCCTCCCGCCTGCAGCACTCCCAGCCGCCTGCATCCCCATCGGAGGAGGGATCCACCCCCACCCGACTCCCATCCACAGAACGCATCCCCTCTCCCTCCCCCAGCGCTCACTCTGGCCTCGCCTCCACCGGCATCCAAGTCCTCCTAGGACAGTGGTCGGCAAACTGCGGCTCTTTGGCCCCTTGAGTGTGGCTCTTCCACGAAATCCCACGTGCGGGTGCGCACGTACAGTGCGATGGAAATGTCGTGGCCCATGCGCAGAAGTCGGTTTTCGGCTCTCAAAAGAAATTTCAGCCGTTGTCCTGTTGATATTTGGCTCTGTTGACTAAGGAGTTTGCCGACCACTGCCCGAAGCTTACCTTGTCTGGCCCTACAATCTTGTCTGACAAGTGTCAGCCAGTCCCCCGGGGACCGGAAGATGGCCATCACACCTCCCGACAGAAATGCCCGCGTACGTTCACCGACGACCTGCCGAGAAGGTTCGCAGCAGCCCTGTTCTCTAACAGCCTGAAAACCGGGAGCAAATCCACGGCCCTCAGTAGGGGGCTGAGTCCTAACACTGGGGAGTTTTCCGTACAAAACAGAACCGCACACACACCTAAAGCCGAACAAGGCAAGCGCTTCCCGTACCCCGTACACGGGCCTCGCAAACCTTTCTCCGGCTGCTTTTACGCGGCTTTCTCTGTCCCCCGTGTTCAGTGATCTAAGGACGGTGTGTCTTTGGTTTGCTCAGCTTCTGGAACCTGCGTGCTCGTGTGTTTTGACAGACTTGGGAGGATTTCAGCCATTATTGCTTTGAGTGTGTTTTTCAGCCGGCCCTCTCGCTCCGCTCCTGCAGGATCCGGGAACGTGAATATTAGATGTTTTGCTGTCGTCCGGAGGTACCGGTCCCAGAGGCTTGGGGCGTCCTTTTTCCAGCCGCGGGCCCTCTGCTGTTCAGATGCGATCGTTTCTATCGTGCTGCCCTTCAGCTGGCCAATCCTCCCCTCTCTCCTCCGCTCTGCAGGGAGGGGGTCCGCAGAGCCTTTTATTTCTGTTCTGTTTCTTAGTTCTGCGACTCCCACCCGCTTCTCTCCCCAGCTCCCGTTTCTTTGCCCAGCCCGCCTGTTTTCTCAGCTCTAGTGGGTTCGTCATTGCTCACGGAAGCGTCGTGATCACGGTTTCCTTGAAGCCCCCGTGAGATCAGGCCAGCATCTCTGCCACCGTGGCGTTGACATCCATTCATTGTCTTTTTCTCATTCGGCCGGAGATGGTTCGGGTTCTCGCTCTGACAAGTGCTTTTGGGATTGAAATCTGGACCTTTTCTCGTAGCATATTTCGAGACTGCGACTTATTTAAACCTTCGGTTTCAGCGCGCTGCCTCTGTCACTGTTCTGGCAGGACCAGTGGTAGGAATGCCAGCCAGTCACTGCCCGAAGGAGACAGAAGCCTCGATGTCCCACCGCTGACACCCAAAGGGATGGGGTTCTTCTTACGATGGGGCGGGCAGTTCCCGCTCCCCACATGGTCTCCACGGACCCCGAGGCGGGGTGGCCTCCTCACTCCTGGGCAACAGTGGAATTTCTGATTCTTCCTCTAACATCCCTCCAGTGGGGAGTGGGAGGGACTCCGCATTAGCAACCAACCGGAGGTCCAAGTCCGGCAGCGGCTCATCACTGATGGATGGGGATGGAGGCCTGGACCCCACCCCAGCAGGAGGTTAGAGGTGCCTGCCTCGCTGCAGCTTCATGAGGGTGGAAGGATCAGCATGTGCAAAGGCAGAGGCATGAGGCCCCATCCTCTGGAAGGGGCACTTCAGAGGCCATCAGTCTAGTCATTCCGTTTTATAGATGCAGAAACGGAGGCGCAGAGAAGGGAAGTCAGTTACCCGAGGATGCACAGGGGATCTTCTCATGGGGACGCCCTGCTCCCCACCTCCCTGCGGAAGAACCACCTGGGCACTTATTATAAACTCCTAAGGTCCTAGGCTTAGGCCCAGTAGTGCTGACTGTATTAACTCATCAGGACAAGCCTCCAAGGTAAGAATCATTATCGTGTCCATTTCATATATGAGGCAACTGAAGCACAGAGAGGTTAAGTAACTTGCCCTAGGCTGCACAGCAGGGCAGTGGTAGCGCTGGGATTCAAACCCAGCCAGAAGCCCCATGGCCCACGTTCTTAACCTCAGCGCTGCGCTTCCCATCGTACCAACTCATTGGCCTTCCAAGGCATGTTGTCCTCGTTATGCAGTAAGGTCACAGAAGCACAGAGAAGTTAAGTAATGCCCTTATAATGCACAGCAAGTCTGGGGTCCAAACCTGGGTTGACTACATTGACAAATAAAAGATGCATCCAGCCCAGCCGGCGAGGCTCAGTGGTTGAGTGTCAACATATGAACCAGGAGATCATGGTCTGATTCCTGGTCAGGGCACATGCTGGGTTTTGGGCTCAATCCCCAGTGTAGGGTGTGCGGGAGGCAGCCAATCAATGATGCTCATCATTGATGTTCTCTCTCTCTCTCTCTCTCTCTCTCTCTCTCTCTCTCTCTCCTCTCTCTCCCCCCCTCTCCCCCCTCCCTCCCTCCCTCCCTTCCTCTCTCTTCCCCTCCCTCCCTCTCTCCCCTCCCCTCCCTCTTTCTCCCTCCCCCTTACTCTCTGAAATCAATAAAAACATATTAAAAAGGAAAAGATTCCTCGAAACAAGAAAGGACAGAGAGCGTGACCATTATTGGGGGGCGGAGGGGAGAAGTCCTTCCAGTTCCTCCCATACAACCAGGGAACCCCTCCTGCAGGCCCAGCTTGGCCCTGGGTTCTGGCATGCAAACGCCTGTGCCCTTTCTCACTCTCCCCCTCTCTCTCCACTAATCACCATCGGGTTCTGCTCTCCTTGAAAGCAACAGGTCATCTTGGCAACCAGAAATGCTGCCAGCTGGACTCGGTTCAAGTTCACTTGCGTCTCCCTGACGGGGCAGAACCAGCCATCCATGTTGAAATGCTCCCCTGATAACAGCCGAGGGGATGAGGCCGGCACAGGAAAATAGATTGCTAACAGATTGGCTTGCTTGGCCTCCAGCTTGGATAATATATGAGCCATGACGTAAAACAAATGAAACCGTGGCCGGGTCATTTCCCATCCACCCGGGGGCCTTGCTCCGTCCACCAAGGGTCCTTGGGGCTGTTTCTTAACAACCTGCAGGTCAAAAAAACAAAAAAAAAACAAAAACAGGAAAAAAAACACCCACATGTAAATTGTATATCGCCACATTTCCAGAAATATTGCCCAATGGTCTCAAAAATATTAACGTCCTGTCTATTAACATGAAAATCACGACTGAGGTATTAAACGAAGATTCTATGTATATTTATTTATATAGAAGCCGACCAAGCCTAAGAATTTGAATTTTTCATGTTTCTGCCAAAACATTGACTGAGCTGTTTGTATTTATTTCAGAGGTAGAGATAAATTTCCTTCCACCGGAGAGAGAAATGGGCATGGTAGAAGATTCAAGCGGAGGAAAGTCTTAGAAAATGTCTCTGTACTTTAATAATTCCTCTTCCCATTTCTTTCTTTTAGTTTCTTTTCCTGTATCTTCTGATCATTTTAAGAGTTCAAAGATTTGAAAATGGGTCCTAAGACCATCATTCAGACTGCCCTCTCAGAATTGCTGTAGCATATTCAGCTTGACCCCATAAAGTTTAAAGCTGAAATAAACATTTGCATTCTAACAGGGGGGGGGGGGGGGAGGGGAACAGTGAAAACTCATTCAGCTCACATCCTAGAACCTGAGTCCACTGAGAATGGGGAGGATTTTCAAGCTGATCTGTTGCGCTTAATATTTTGGGGGTCCCCTGATCTCTTGAGATTTACTAAAAGTTATATGTCCCCTCTCTCCAGAAAAGTGGGCCCACAATATAAAAGTGGGCACACCGTATAGGATATATAGATGTTTGGTGTATGAGTCAGTGAGAGCTGAAATTATGCTGCCTAACAAATCACCCTCAACTTAATGGCTGACCATAGCAAGTACCTATTTTTCTTGCTTATGTGTTTACTAGAGGCCCAGTGCATGAAGATTCGTGCAAGAATGGGCCTTCCTTCCCCTGGCTGCCAGCACCACCTTCACTCTGGCTGGAGCTGCCTTTCTGCTTTCCCACGCTGCCCAGAGGCCCAGAGCAGCTGGGGTGGTGTGGAATGCCTGCATCCCGCCCCGCCCCCGGCCGCTCGGCACCTGTGTATGCAAATTAACCCACCATCTTTGTTGGGTTAATTTGCATACTCACTCCTGATTGGCTAGTGGGTGTTTCTAAGGTATGGTCAATTTGCATCTTATTCTTTTATTAGTGTAGGTGGTTGGATATGATGTTTCCATTTCAGATTATAGGTTGGCTGTGCTTGGCTCTAGGTTTGGGACAGTTCAGCTCTCCTTCATGTGTCTGATTCTGGAGTGTAGGCTGAAGGGACAACTGCTCTTTTCTTTTTGTGTCGATGGCAGAAGCTCGGAGACAAGGCACACTGTGCAAACGTGGTTCAAGGTTCTATGACACCTTATCTGTTCACATTCCATTGGGTGAAGTCCTAGGTGTACCGGTTAATAATGCGGATTTTTTTTTAATAGATGGAGTTACACATATGTTGATATATATGCAATTTGATATGTATGCTATTTTGTTGTATCGCTCCTTCAGATGACCACTTGTTCTGATCGATGGCACACGCACTTTCTGAGCAGCACTTCAAAACGTAGGAAGAAGTGGAAAATTGGGTCTCTGAATGGTCTGCCTCAAAACAAGAAAAGTTCTATTGGGACGGTATTCACAAATTACCTGAAAGATGGGGAAATGTGTAGCTAGCGCTGGACATTACTTTGAATAAAGCACTTTTGATGTTTCTCTTGAAATTACCGTGTTTTCTTTGATTACAAAATTGGCATTTTTAAGCGGTACCTGCATTTTTAACCGGTATGCTGTGTGACTCTAGGCAAGTTACTGAACATCTCTGTGCTTTAGCGTTTTCATTTGTAAAGTGGAGCTAGAACCCACCTTATAGGAGTGTTATGAGAAACACATGTGTTCATGCATGTACAGTGTTTAAGATAGTCCCTGGAATATGTGCTCAATTGTGTTAACAAGTATTACTATTATTTGGGTTATCGTTGATATTGTTGCTGGTTTTCTTTTGGGTGGGACGTGCACTCTCCGGTTTCCCTAAATTCTTAGTCCCTCGCTCTGAAATCTACTTTGCCTGCCTCATCTCTGAATCCCTTCATTCTTCCACCCCTGGTTAAGCCCCCCGCCACCCCATTTAAGCCCCTTCCCCATATTTCATAGGAAAGTTGAGGTTCAGCTCAGAATGGGAGTGCCTTGGCCAGCTCCCCACAGCCAATCAAGGACAACACTCATTTAGATGCCTGCTGTTTACTTCCTAAGTGTAGGGCGCACAGAGCTCTCCTCAGCCACCAGCCACACATCTCTCAGCTGAAATCCTCCT
Organism: Ia io; assembly: GCA_025583905.1. Classification (NCBI taxonomy): domain Eukaryota; kingdom Metazoa; phylum Chordata; class Mammalia; order Chiroptera; family Vespertilionidae; genus Ia; species Ia io. The sequence goes on along the minus strand of JAJQQW010000023.1, from coordinate 6,781,054 downwards.
CCTGGGTGTTTCCCGGCTGGTTACTAAGGAGCTGGAGACCACTTCTCTCTCAAACACTCGGGGCCAAAGGCCGAAGCTGGCACTGGGGCTCCCAGCCACCTTGGTGGGAGGCTCCAGGGGATGTGCCCTTCTACCCACGTGTGCTTAGGGGGGCTCTCTGAGCGTAAGGGACTAGAATCTATGGTGTGGGAAGTTAGGCTTTGAGGAAAATGCGTGGTGCTCAACTGTATGACCAATGAGGGCCAGAGAGATGCTTCCAGAGAGGACCTGGCTTGTTACTGAACTATTTTCCACCAGAAATTTACTGAACTCTGCAGTCAATGAAAAGTCGATCCTGGGCCTGGCTGGCGTGGTGCAGTGGTTGGAGCATCGTCTAGTACACCAAAGGGTTTTGGGTTTGATTCCCGGTCAGAGCACATGGGGGGCAACCGATCTCTCTCTCTCTGTCTCTCTCTCTCTCTCTCTCTCTCTCAAAAAAGTCAATCTTGTGTGGTGTGACAAGGGCGTCCTGTGGGCACAGGGAAACCAGCAAGCCCAGCTTGGTTCTGTCCTGAGTTAGTGGCAGAGGCCTTCGCGTTACAGGGACCATTCTTAAAAAATCCTTTTTGCGGGCACTCAGTTATTTCAATGAGGGCACGCGGCTTCCATTCCAAATATCTTCACAAGGGCCTCAGCATTTGTCTCTGCGGGTTGCTTTTACAGCGCCAGTGGAGAGCTATTTCCTCTTGGGTAACGGGGAGAGAAGGGAGGTGTTTGGAGAGGTAAACCTTCAATGAGCCGAGGAGGTGGTGCATATACACCCCCCGAGTTAGCTTCTGTGGCACCTTCCACCAATGGGTCTCAGGTTTGATTCCCGGTCAAGGGCATGAATCTGGGTTGCAGGTTCAATCCCCAGCCATGTCAGGGCACATGCAGGAGGCAGCCAATCGATGTATCGCTCTCCTCTCTCTCTCTCTCTCTCTCTCTCTCTCTCTCTCTCTCTCTCTCTCTCTCTCTCTCTCTCTCTCTCTCTCTCTCTCCTCTCCCTCTCCCTCTCCCTCTCCCTCTCCCTCTCCCTCTCCTCTCCCTCTCCCTCTCCCTCTCCCTCTCCCTCTCCCTCTCCCTCCCTCTCCCTTCCATTCTCTCTAAAAATATTCTTGGGTGAGAATTAACAACAAAAAATGTTACAGCTGCATTTTAAACCAGTTTGCCTCCCCTCCCCTCCACCTGCCTGCCCAGAGGATTCTAGCAGTGTCCACCCCTTGAGCCCCGCTGCTCTGGTCTCTGCAGTCTGGAGGTTGGGGGACCTGATTTCTCTCCTGAAAGCGCCATTTCTGTATCGGCAGGAACCCCGGAGCTGCGCGGGCTGCGGGCTGTGCCGTCTCTTTTGTGTCTTTTCGGCGTTATTGAGGTATAACTGACAGGTAAAACTGCAAGATATTTAAAGTGTACATCATGATGATTTGACAAAGGTATACATTGTGAAAGATCTCGCCCGCCCAGTGAATGAACACATCCATCACCTCACCCATAGTGAGGCAGATCGAGAGACGACGGAGATATATTTGGTGAGAACGTTTAAGTTCTCTTAGCAACTGTCAATGACACAATACGTGTTATCGGCTATAGTCCCTCGGCTTCACATCAGATCCTTATTCATCTTACACCTGAAAAGTGGTACCTTTTACCAGCCTCTCCCTACTTACCGCCCGCCCCCCGCCCCCCGCCCCCCCAGCCTTGGTGTGTTGGAATGATGCTCTAGCAAACTGAGCTACCTGGCCAGGGCCAGAAATGTAATTTTTAAAGATGTTGACTCGCCCTAACCAGTTTGGCTCAGTGGATAGAACGTCGGCCTGCGGACTGAAAGGTCCCGGGTTCGATTCCAGTCAAGGGCATGTACCTTGGTTGCGGGCACATCCCCAGTGGGGGTTGTGCAGGAGGCAGTTGATCGATGTTTCTCTCTCATCGATGTTTCTCTCTATCCCTCTCCCTTCCTCTCTGTAAAAAAATCAGTAAAGAACATTAAAAAAAAAAAAAGATGTTGACTCTACCCCCAATGCCTGGTCGCCATGTAATTTAGGGGACAGTGACTCTATTCCCAGATCCAGAGGTAAGCCCCTCCCTACACCAACTGGCCTACACCAACCAGAAAATCCTAGTCTCTAGAATGATGGCTGCCAGGGAGTGGGAGGGTGGGGAGAAGGGAGATGATGGTCAAATGGTACAAACTTTCAATGATAAGGTGACCGAGTTCCAGGGATCTAAGGGACAGCATGGTGACTAGAGTTAACAATACTGTATTTTATTCTGTAATGTTCTCACCGTAACAACAAAATGGTAATTATGTGAGGTGAAGAGTGTGTTAGCTAATCTTATTGTGGTAAACATTTCACAATATATATATATATACTAGAGGCCCGGTGCACGAAAATTCGTGCACTGGGGGGAAGGGGGGTCCCACAGCCCTGCCTGCCCCCTCTCACAGTCTGGGAGGCCTCAGGGGATATCCTACCAACGGGGAGTGGGCCTAAGCTGAAGCCTGGCCTCCCTCTGCGGGAGGTAACTGGGCTGATCAGGGGAAGGCACTGCCCCCATCACCCCACTGCTGCTGCCACTGCCAGCCACGGCAGCTGCAAGTCCTGAGCCCCGGGCCTCGCAGCCACTGTGGCTTTGTCTGGATGGATTTTCGGATAGACATCCGGGAAGATGTCCACCCTAATTAGCATATTACCCTTTTATTAGTATAATATCAAACCATCACATTGGACACCTTCAATTTACACAATGTTATATGCCAATTATATCTCCATAAAGTTGGAAAGAAAGAATTCTACTGTCACACATGATTGTGTCAGAGATGGGTCCCCAACCCTCCATTAAATGAGTGAGAACATGGCAGTTCTCTTGGCCATGATGATTGGTTCAGAGGTGGGCATGCAGCCCAGCTTAGTTTAATCAGAGTGAAACTCAGAATTTTGTCTGGTGTCTGAGATAAAGAAGCCCCCCCTCTTTTCCTCGCGAAGGTGTGATGTCTGGAGCAGTTCCAGCCCTTGTGCCACTGTGACAGAAGCGCGTCCGAACACGAAACCATCGTGTGGAAAGAGGCAGAACCAAGACAAGTGCAGAGAAACTGAGTCAGAACCCTGATCGAGCTGAAACTTGCCTTGAGCAATTTTCATTCATAGGAACCAACACATTCTTTTTATTCTCCACGTCCTTCAGCGCTGGGGTTCTGTTTCTTGCAGAGCACCCTAACGGATGCTTTGATCATTATGCTTACAGTTTAGAGATGAGCAGGCCCTAACGGAGACCCGTGTCCTCATTGCGAGCCCACCTTAAAGCCAACCCAGCACGTAGGTTCACGTAGGTTCAGTCTTAATCTTACAAAACAAGCCCGCCGAGGGCTCACAGCACACCGTGTGAGTGAGAAGTGAGCGTTTTACTGAAATTGCTATGGGAACCCTGGGGAGGAAATTTACGTGGCCTAAGGAAAAGCAGAAACGTAAGGTTATTCATCACTCATCCCCCTAGGACCTCAGTGCTGACACTCAACCTCCTCTTTCTTCTTCCTCCTCTCCCTGGCATCTTTTTAGTAATTCCACTCTCATCCTGCAGAGTGATGCTCTGTACTCTGCAAAAAACAAACAAACACGCAAAACGAGAAAAATGTAAAACAGCCACCATCTGTCCCTCGGTTTGTTTCCAAGCCCCAGCCCAAGGAACTCGCTGATGCGTCTGCCTGACAAAACCAACCCTCTTCCTCCAGGGTAACTCAGCGGCTGAGAAACCGGTCTCCTCCCCTATTGTTGTCTGCCGTGACCTAGAAATGTACAAGCAAGGCTCGGACTCCCTGTGCTCGCCTGGGCAGCCACGCCCGCAAGAAAGAGGACAATTCGCTGCCGGCTTAAGGGAAACTTGAACCATGCTAGGCTCCAGCCCTGTCCCTGGGCCAGTGTGGAGGAGAGACACCACAGACTTACCTTCTGAGGGAGGTCAGAGTAACGATCGAGGGGGACACCTTTCCCACCTGTGTCTCTAGGACCCCAGCCAGTGAAAAATGACTCTTCCGCAGGCCGGACCCTGCAATCGGAGCCCCAGCGCGGTTGCATGTGTGCATAAACCTGTGGACACGGGTGTTGCTGCACTTTTGTTCTCGGGGAGGCTGGAGCGAAGATGAGCACATGGTTGAGAAAAGGGGAAATCGCAGTGTGGATCAGGGGTAAACATTACAGCCAGGTGAGAGGTGGGAAACCATATTGTTTCCCACCCAACGACCGTTCTAAGTTTCTGGACAAGAATCACCAAGAACCGAAACTCTCGCTTGGAAAAGGATGGTGTGTACATTACAGGGTTAAATTGTAACCAAAATGCTCAGTGAGGATTCTGGGTAATTAGAACAGGAGTTTTACAGCCACAGTGACAAGCTGAGAAACCACCCTTTCCTCCCTCCCAGCTTCTCCTCCCTGCCCCTCAATCTCCCCTGATTGCCTTTTTCTTTAAACCCTTACCCAAGGATATTTTTCCGCTGATTTTTAGAGAGAGTAGAAGGGAGGGAGTAAGAGAGAGAGAGAGAAATATCGATGTGAGAGGGAACACATTGATTGGTTGCCTCTGGCACGCATCCCGACAGGGTCTGGGGATCAAACCTGCAAGACGGGTATAAGCCCCTTGACCGGGAATCAAACCCGGAACCCTTCTGCATGCAAGCTGACACCCTAACTCCTGAGCAACACCGGCCAGGGCTTCCCTGATTGGTTTTTATAAACATTTTAATCTCTCTCAGGATTCAGACTCTTTGAAATTAGACAAGCACCTCCAGTTCAGACACATCCGTGTTTATTCTTTAAATGGTTGTTGAACAAAGAAACTTCTATGGATTCTCACTGTGTGCCAGCGGGCACCGTGATAGGTGATAAGGATATACCATCCTGGTATAAGTGCGTATATAGTTCTCTTGTCCTGACTTGGTCTGGCTTTGGTATAGGGAGGGGGGGGCGGGGGGGAGATTCGACCTTGTAGATGAATTAGGAAGCGTCCCCTCCTCTTCTGTTCTGTTCATTAGAAGAATTTGGGGAGAATTGGCATTCATTCTTCTTTAAACCTTTGAATTCGCTGGTGAAGGCATTTGGTCCCTGGCTTTCCTCTGTCCAGAGGTTTCTGATCGCTGATTTAATCTCTTACCTTATCACAAGGTCTATCTAGATATTCTGTGTCTTCCCGTGTCAGTTTTGGCAGTCTGTGTGTGGCTAGGAATCTGTCCATTTCATACAGGTCATCTCATGTGTTGACTTACGATTATTCATCGTAAAAGGTAGGTGTACGAGCCCTTCCCGGCGATGAAAGGCAAATCATTAAAATAACGCCTGAGCACAGCGTGACATGAGCAGGGAGGAGGCTGGGGGCAGTTTGGGTTTGGAGGTGGGGAGATGAAGTCCACGGGGGCGGGGGATGGGGGGGGAACGTGACTCTTTAAATGGGCACTGTAGGATGAGTAGGAGTTGGGTGGGTGGAGGTGAGTAGGAAGGACATTGCATGTAGGGAAGCAATCTGAGCAGAGGCAGAGAGGAATGAAAAATGCACGGCATGCTCTGAGAACCTGAGGCGGGAGAGCAGAACATGGCGTGGGGACAAGGTGATGAAAGGCGCCAATTACCACGCTAAGGATTTTAGATTTCATTCCTGGATCTATGGGAAGCCATCAACAATTTTGTTGTTGTTAATCCTCACAAGAGGATATTTTTTCCATTGATTTTTAGAGAGTATAAGGGAGGGGGAGAGACAGAGAGAGAGAGAGAGAGAGAGAGAGAGAGAGAAATATCAATGTGAGAGACACATCAATTGGTTTTGCCTCTTGCATGCACCCCAACAAGGGCTGGGGATCGAGCCTGCAACCAAGGTGCATGCCCTTGACCGGAAGCAAACCCGGGACCCTTCAGTCCTCAGGCCGACGCTCTCTTCGCTGAGCATAACAGGCCAGGGCAGAAGCCATCATCGGTTTTTAAGCAGGGGGTTAAGATGAGCGGGTTTGTGATTTCTTAGATCCTTTCGGTGGCTGTACCGGAGCGGGAGGACTGGTGGGAAGGGCCTAGGCCGCTGCTGTCACCCATCCTGACTGGCCGAGGAATGGGCCAAGGCTGGAGCCCTGAGATCCTGAGCAGTGCGGCCAACAGGACAGACAGACAACTAGCCCTGAGGCCAGAGAGAGGGACAGCATTCAGCGATGAGGTCCAGGCTCCCAGCGGGATGAGCCAGTCCTCCAGGGCTCAGCGCAAGGGCACGCTCTGGTGCTCAGCGCGTTCTGCTCCTGTGTCTGTTGGAGGAGGGCATAGACATGGGCAGGGGTGGGGGGGTGTTGTCACCCTCATTATAACAGCGTTGCGGGGTGGTGGTGGGGGATATCCCTAAGAGAAGATTTTCTGAAACGCGTTCTTATCTCAAGGGAGCGGCACGCAAATGGGAAAACCCCGACCTGTCATTGATTTCAGGGCTCGCGGGGACATTCTGTTTCATCCCGCTGTGCGGCGGGGCTTTGGGACGGCGGGGCACTGCCAGGGGGGGCCCTCGATAGCGGAGAAAACAGGGTTCTGAGGGGCAGGGCTGAATATGTTTCTTTTTTCTTTGCATCGGAAAGAAGCAACGCCCCATCGCTTATAACAGTCTGAATGGCACTTCGCATTATTTCTGTGCCTTAGGAGACATAATCCAAGCTTTCCCAGGTAATAAAAAGCAGTCTCAGAAGAGCGAAAGACACATTTAAAAATGCTGATATCAGAAAATGTCTTGTTCTGTATATTGGACTTGGGAATCATGTAAAGTTCTGCTACAATTCTGAAAAGTCGAAATGAAAACGAAAAGTCATTCTTTAAAATCGGAAGCAAAAGGGAACAAATGAATCTCACTGTGTGTTGACATGGTGACTTCACCACACACACGTGACTTTAAAACTCAGCACGTTAGCCTTGGCCGGTGTGGCTCAGTTGGTTGGGCATCGGCCCATGCACCAAAAGGTTGCCGGTTTCGGGCTTGATCCCCCCTAGGTGGGGTGCGGGAGGCAGCCCATAGATGTTTTGCTCACATGAATGTTTCTCTCTCTCTCCCTCTCCCTTCCTCTCTCTCTAAAAATAAAGTATCTTTATAAATAAAATAAATTCTTAAAAAAAAACCTCAGAAAGTTAAAGGGCCGGGGTGCCGAGGCCTAGGCCCAGTGCCCTCCTAGAGGGCCGAGTCCCTTCTCTAGACTTGGGGTGGAGGCCCTGCCAGCACCAACACCACCCTGACCCCAAGTCTTTTAACCTGGGTGTTAGCATTTTAGAGACCCCTCAGGAGTTCTGGCCACCGACTAACAGCTCCCTCCCCAGCAGGGACCTCTTGGTGATGTTTGTACAACCAAAGACTCTATTTTGTGGTTTAAGGAAAATAAAACTGACTACGTTTTACCTTCAAAAACAAAAAAGAAAAGAAAGTTAAAGAGTTAAAGGGAGCCGAAACCGGTTTGGCTCAGTGGATAGAGCATCAGCCTGCGGACTGAAAGGTCTCAGGTTCGATTCCGGTCAAGGGCATGTACCTTGGTTGCGGGCACATCCCCAGTAGGGGGTGTGCAAGAGGCAGCTAATTGATGTTTCTCTCTCATCGATGTTTCTAGCTTTCTATCCCTCTCCCTTCCTCTCTGTAGAAAATCAATAAAATATATTAAAAAAAAAAAAGAGTTAAAGGGAAATACCCCAAAGACAAAACAAAAAAACAAAAAACAACAACAACAACAACAAAAACACACTAGAAAATAAGAAACAAAAAACAACTAAGAGAACTTAAACCATTCTCATTAATCTTAGTATTAGTAATAATACCATTGGTGTTGTAATTTCAAAACTATTTTATGGCCCAGCCGGTTTGGCTCAGTGGTTAAGCGTCAACCCATGAGGTTACCAGTTCGATTTCCGGTCAGGACACCTGCCCGGGTTGCAGGCTCGATCCCCAGTAGGGGGCGTGCAGGAGGCAGCCGATCAATGATGTTTCTCTCTCATTGATGTTTCTACCTCTCTATTCCTCTCCCTTCCTCTCTCTCTAAAAATCAATTAAAAATATTTTAAAAGAAATAAAAAATTTAAAAGTAGTCTACCTAATAAATGAAGGAGTAATGAAATGAGAATAGCACCATTCTGCAATGCCACGTCAATAAAGAGATCATCCACCTCACACACACCCCCACCCCCCAAAAGGCTACCAGACATCACGTGCCTTCTGATAAAATAACTCAGCTACCTAGGAGAGCGATTTTCAATCTTTTCCATCTCATGGTTAACTGATACTAACCATGACACATACACTGATTACTAAAATTCTGTGGCACACCAAAAAATATATAGGATGCCCTCCAAAATGTATACACACACTTTGAATAATGATAAAGGCAGTGTTTATTAAAATAGGTTTCATTTTCAAAATTGAGCTATCAGCTGTTAAAGTGTGTATACATTTTTGGAGGACACCCCGGTGTTATATTTTTTGCCGATCCAACCAAAACAAAGGCATCGTTTTGATTCATTCACACCAGGCAAATATGTGGTGCTGGCTGTTGTCATTTTTTTTTATTTGACGGTCAAAGGGAAAGGAGGTCAGTGCCCCTGACTAAGCAGTCAGGTATTGCATGTTTTAAAAATTCTTGGTGGCACACGAGTAGAAAATCGCTGACCTAGGACATATTCCTGCCCAAAACTCTAACCTGATTCAGATCAAAAGTCTAAATCTGATGACCAACTTACAGGAAATACAAAGGATTGAGGAACATAGTAAAAAGTACCACGTAGCCCTAACCGGTTTGACTCAGTGGCTAGGGTGTCGGCCTGCGGACTCAAGGGTCCTGGGTTCGATTCTGGTCAAGGGCATGTACCTTGGTTGCAGGCACATCCCCAGTAGGGAGTGTGCAGGAGGCAGCTGATTGATGTTTCTCTCTCATGCATGTTTCTAACACTCTATCCCTCTCCATTCCTCCCTGTAAAAAATCAATTAAAAATTAAAATAGAATAAAAAGGACCACGTGGACAACAATGAAGAAAATCCAGGTTGTGAGAAACTAGCTCAGGACCCAGTGTTTTGGTATTTTTTTCCAATAAACAAATTGCAAGGAAATAGAGAAAAACATCGATGTGTTGTTCCACTTATTAATGCATTTACTGGTTGCTTCTTGCATGTGCCCTGACTGGGGCTCGAACCCACAACCTTGGCGTGTCAAAATGACCCTCTCACCGACTGAACTACCCGTCCGGGAATAAAATCAATGTTATGAGGGGAGGGTGGGGATTATTTTCATGAAGTGTCTGCCGTGTTGAACACATGGTGCCTACTCTGGGAATAGCTACACTTTAGGTGATGATTACCTATAGGGGGAGAAATGAAATCGATGAGAAAGAGAAGTATTCAAAGAAAAGGCTGTGGCAGAAACCCCTGAGCCGCCCAAGATGTACCCGCGCCATGTACGATTAGCTCTTCCTCCCTCTGGTAGTCTGTCCTGGGAGGAGCGCCGCTTGCTTTTCCTGGACGGGCGACTTCACCTCCATCGAGTCACCATAAATCACAGCCAGAGAAGCCTGGCCGGCCCCCAGATATTTCTGCAGTCCTCCCTCGTGGTCAGCTAGGGCCGCGATAATGGTGCATAGCAACCCCCAAATCGCGGTGGTTTACAACAAACCACCCGACTCCTCTGGCGCGTGGGCCTTAGCCAAGGTTCGCTGGCCGGGACGCAGGGCAGCTCCCTGTGCCTCTCACGCTGGGCCCAGGAGGAAGGCGCCGTGGCCACCTGGAGCGGGGCCAGGTCACAGCACACAAGTGTATTTAAAGCCTCTGCTTGCGTCACGTCTGCGCACAGGCCATCGGCCAAAGCAAATCTCACGGTCATGCCTCAGTGGAGAGGGGCGTCCACGCTGTCTGCCCCACAGCCGTGGCAGGAAGCTGGGGGGGGGGGGGGAGAAAGAGCCCTGGACGGACAGTGTGACCGACCCGTTCCAGCATAGCCTGCCTGTGCATACTCTTATCTCAACGACTATGAAAATTATTCTCTATTGTCAGCCTGCGTAACCTGCTGCGGGCACTGACTCCCTTGTTAATTATTGGTTAGGAAAGTAGACGTTCCCCGATTTATTTTTCCTACTGAAAAACAGAGGTTTATTACTTCTGACCAATTTACCATATTGATGCAAGGTATAATTAACGTGGATAAGGGGAAACTGGGTGGTCTGTTAGGATTCTGTACTATCCTCATAATTTATCTGTGAATCTAAATCTATTCTCAAATAGGAAGTTCATTTAAAAAACTAGTAGAGCCCTAGCTGGTTTGGCTCGGTGGACAGAGCGTCGGGCTGCGGACCGAAGGGTCCCGGGTTTGATTCCAGTCAAAGGCAGGCATCGGTTGCAGGCTCCTCCCCCAGCCCGGGCCCTGGTCAGGGCACATGCAGGAGGCAGCCAATCAATGTGTTTCTCTCACATCGATGTTTCTCTCTCTTCCACTCCCTTTAAAAATCAATGGAAAACTACAATCAGGTGAGGATTTTAAAAAATAATAATAATATTAGAACCTAATTCAAAAATATGTGTGGACCCCTGTGTTCATTGCAGCATTATTAGTTAAGAGACAAGATATGGAAGCAACCCAGGTGCCCATCAGTAGAGGAATGGGTAAAGACGTGCCATATACAATGGAATATTACTCAGCTATAAAAAAAATAAAGCCTTGCCCTGTGCGATAACATGGCTGAACCTAGAGAATATGATGCTACATGAAAGAAGTCAAAGAGAGAGAGACAGACGCCATGTGATTTTTTTTTTTTAAATATATTTTATTGATTTTTTACAGAGAGGAAGAGAGAGGGATAGAGAGTCAGAAACATCGATGAGAGGGAATCATCGATCAGCTGCCTCCTGCACACCCCCTACTGGGGATGTGCCCGCAACCAAGGTACATGCCCTTGACCGGAATCGAACCTGGAACCTTGAGTCCGCAGGCCGACGCTCTATCCACTGAGCCAAACCGGTTTCAGCGACGCCATGTGATTTTACTTATAGGATGTGGGATCTAAAAAACAAAGGAATAGACAAAACCGAAACAGACCCATCGATGTAGACAACAAGCTGATGGTTGCCAAAGGGAAGGGGGCTGGGAAATGGGAATAAAATAATTGAAGCAAAGAAACATCCAGGTAATATGTTTTAAAAGTTTACTTAAAAAAAAAAATAATAAAACCAGGGCATCTCTTGAGGATAAAGAAGGAAGTTGAGCCCTGGCCGGTTTAGCTCAGTGGATAGAGCGTCAGCCTTCGGACTGAAGGGTCCTGGGTTCGGTTCTGGCCGGGGGCGTGTACCTTGGTTGCGGGATCAATCCCCAGTGGGGGTTGTGCAGGGGGCAGCTGATCGATGCTTCTCTCTTATCAATGTTTCTAGCTCTCTATCTCTCTCCCTTCCTCTCTGTAAAAATCAATAAAATATATTAAAAAAAAAAAAAAGAAGGAAGTTGAAGCATAGATTTGTGTCACATTGCTTCCCACTTATTAGTTGTATGACCCTGGGGAAGTCACCTGACTTCCCAGTGTGTTAGCTTCCTCATTTATGACATACAGTCACCATGGTTTCTTTCTCATGGGCTGGAGAAAGACAAACAGCTCACATACCTTAGCCAGGGGACATGTGGCAGGCAATGTATGGTGATCGTCCTCATTATTTATGAAATGATTTATTCCATTTCGCATACTCAAAGTATTCTCAGTGGATTCCACATTATCCCTTTTATAATCCAATATGAAAATCTAATCAGAGAATGTAAAATGGTAAATGATATTGCAATAGATGACCTGAATTCAGACACGACGTTTAGGTCTAACACTTAGACTATATGAGGCCCAGTGTATGTGTTGACAGTAATCTATACATGGAAATATGTTTTTCCTGGTAACTGAAGAGCGTGTAATTATTTGGAGACTTCAGTCAAAAAGATTATGAGTGTTCCATAAAGGAATTACCTGCCCCATCCGTGAGCAGAACCCCTCCATGATTCCCTGTGGCTCTGATAAAGGGCTGTACAAGACTCTGTCTGACCTGACCCCTGCCCACCTCTCTCACCTTATCAGCTGTGCTCCCGCCCATCACCCTCAGCTCACTGACCTTTAAATTCCCAGAGCTTGTTCCTGCCCCAGGACCTTTGCACTTGCTATTCCCTTTGCCCCGAGTGCTCTTCTCCTGGCTCCTCCTCTTTCTGCAGAGCTCAGTCCCTTCTTCAGAGAGACCTTTCCAGGCCACCTCTCTGGCACTCTTCCCCAGTCCCCGTGTAGTTCCTCACAGCACTGCCAACAGCCTCCCAGTGTCTGGCTCATTTATTCATCTGCTGCCTCCATCTCCTGTTAGCATAAGAGTTCCTCGAGGGCTGGGCCCTTGTCCAGTCTGGTGTCCCAGTGTCTCCAGCACTGTCCTTTGGAGAGGGCTGGGAAATGGGGGGGGGGGGGGGCTCTCGATGTTGTCCTGGGGGTGGGGTGGGAATTAGGGGTTTACGGGAGGGAGGCCGGCGTGAAAGGGACCAGGGACGGGCTGTTGTGTGGGAACTGTTACTTGAGTCTATTCATAGAGTATTTATCTTTTAATTTCTCTATGGATGCACTGCTACTCTTTTTTAACAATAATTTCTTATATTTAAATTACATTTGGTGTGCAGTATTAGGTTAATTTTAGGCATACAACCCAGTGATTAGACATTTATATACTTTACGGAGTGATTACCCCAAGAAATCTAGTACCCATCTGACACCACCCATAGTTATTACAGTGTTATTTCTAAAAGGAATTGGTGGTGGTGGTGGGGGGTGTCGGAGAGAAAGAGAGACGGAGAGAGACAACGGTGGGGGGGGGGGGGAGACAAAGAGAAAGAGAAGGAGAGAGACAAAAGAAGCGAAGTCCCCTCATCTAAAAAAGAATGGAACTGGCGTAGAAGCTTCGTGGCACTGGTCACTTAGTTTCTGCCTGGAATTTCGGGGCCTGCGCTTGCTCGGGGCCTTTATTATCAGTCACAGGAGCTTCTCCAAGCTGCACTCTGAGAGGGTCCACCCGGGGCGGCGGGGAGGGGGACAGAGGACACTGGCCATGGCAGGGTAGCAGCAGCAGCTCTTTCCACTTCCCTGTGAGGAACTGGGAAGAAACGTAGTTCCCTCATTTCAGAAGAACTGAAAATGACTTCTCCGTGGGCTGCTGGGCAACCCCCTCCCCCACCGCCACCGCCACCGGCTCAGGTCCACACACCCCTATTTTCAGGGCTCCCTTCTCGATCAAACTGTTGCCATTGAATGTAAATCTCAAAGCAGGAATTCAAAAGAATTCAGCTCATGGCAGCTGTATCCTTTTTTTTTTTTGTTTGTTTGTTTTTTTTACCAAAAACCAGAATATACAGTCAAAACCCACCCTTCTCTTCCTCATTTTCCTCTCTTTTCCTGGCAGAGAAGGGAAAATGTAGGTGCTTCTATCAGGGCTTAATTCTCAGAAAGGTAATGTCATACTGAGGTGTAGCTGCAGAAACCTGCTCTGGAAATGGGTGCGCACACGGCCTGTTCTTAAACCGGCCTGGCCGGGTAGCTCAGTGGGTTGCAGGCGTCCTCAAACTACGGCCCGCGGGCCACATGCGGGTGTTTTTGCTGTTTTGTTTTTTTACTTCAAAATAAGATATGTGCAGTGTGCACAGGAATTTGTTCATCGTTTTTTTTTAAACTATAGTCCGGCCCTCCAACGGTCTGAGGGACGGTGAACGGGCCCCCTGTTTAAAAAGTTTGAGGACCCCTGGTTAGAGCATCATCCCCATACACCGGGGTTGCAGGTTCGATCCCCAGTCAGGGCACATACAAGAATCAACCGATGAATGCATAGGTAAGTGGAACAACAAGTCAATGTCTCTCTCTCTCTCTCTCTCTCTCAAATAAATTACAAAAAAAGAAGTGTGACTGTGGAAACTGAGCTGAAATGGCAGCGCTTGGATAGCGAGGGAGACGAGGGTTTTATTCTTCCCAATGTTCATTTTTTGAACATTTCCCTGCGGTGGCTGATGAAGCGACCTCTGCAAACGTGGTCCCTGCGGCGGCCGTGTTGCCGTTGTTTCGAAATGTCCCCTCTTGTCTGTCATCTCAGGGCCGCTCACCCATCTCCTCTGGCTCGTTTGCTCACCTGATCCATGCGGTCCCTCCCTTAGGGGGCTCTGAGGTTCTGCATCGCATTTCATCGGGGAGCCAGGGCCCAGGAATGGTCAATATTTGCTCCACGAGGGGTCGATGACCTCTCACGCCACGATTAAAGTTTAACTCTCCTTGGACAGCTGCTCCATCCGTGGAGGTGAAGATAAATACTCGGGGACGTGTGTGACGTCCTGAAAACAGACATCCGGTCGTGCCCTGCGCCTGTGTAGCACATTCCATGGCTCCCCAGTGCCCTCGGGGCCCGGCCCGTGCTCCTTAGCCAAGGCTGCAGGTCCCACAGAGTCTGGCTCTTCGTGGGCATCTCCAGCTCCATCTGGGGTCGGGGGGGACTGGAGCCTGGGTGTGTCCCTGCGGGGCCAGGCACAGACGCAGAACCACGAGGTATTGTGGGCCAGGGACCCTGTTACACAAATGAGAACACGCATGTTTGTGCAAGGAGCTGGGGAGGAAAAGGTCAACAGGGGAAGCTGAGGACGAAGAGCATTCACGAACTAGTGCTGGTGCAAGTGAAGGAGCCCAGCGCACAGGGAAATCTGCTTGGTGCGTCCAGGGGACGCGCGGGCTGCATGCGGTGGGGGGGGGGGTGGCTCTGAAAGGGGCTGATGCGGAATCTATAGGAGTTCATGGCCGCCGCCTGCGTGGATTGCCCGCTGAGTGTCTAGAGGTGGGCTTGACATCGCTGCTGCCCAGCAGGCCTGGGGAGAGGTGGGCACAGTGCAGGAAAGCGTCTGTCTGCCCCCCACACCCCTCCCCAAGGACCGCCTTCCCCGTGTGATGGCTCCTGCTTCCCCGGGGGCTCCCCGGGCCCTCACAACCTCACTCTTGGGCAACTCGAACCCGCAGCCACGAAGAGGAAGTGGTCTGGGAAATGTGGTTCCCAGGGTAAGCGAGTTGCCAACAAAATCCAGCAGAGTGGGGTCGGGGGAAGGATCAGGGAGACATGGTCCCCGCACCCAAGGAACAGGGAAGGGGGGCAGGGGCCCCAGGAAGGCATCTGGGCAGTGTTGCTGTGAGATGTGGGATGCAATCCCCTCCTCCCTGTCTCCACCAGATCTTCCGTGAAACCCACACTCTCTGCCATATGCTCACATTGGCCTCCCTCCCTCCCTGCCTCCCTCCTCCCTCCTCCCTCCTCCTCCCCCCTCCCTTTTTTCCTTCCCTTCTTTCTTATAGGTGTCTTGATTCAGACCTGAAGTTGGCCTAGAAACCGCAGAGACTGCAAAGGTGGCTCAAGCACATACAGTTTCCATTTCACTAAAAGGGGACACGAATCTCCAACGTTGAGAAATCACAGTGTAGCTTCGCTCTCTCCTTTTATATTAACTTTAGATCGTGTTCCAGTGAGCAACGCCTCCTTATTGGAAACCAAGCAACACAGGAGCGTAAAAAGGCAAGAAGTAACGGCTGTGTCTCCCCCGCTGCCTCCCAGCCCCACCTCCTCCTCGTGTAATCATCAAAAATGCAGAAGCCCAGAGAGGTTAAGTGCCTTGCCCCAGATCACACAGCACTCCTTTGGGCCTCATAAAGGAGCTGCTTAGGAGCGACCCATCTCTTAAAAGGCCACGCCCTCAACGCCTGTTCTCTAAAGTGCGGGTTGTCCAAACCAAGACACCCGAGAGCCTCTCCACCTGAAACAATGGGCACGTGGCTGCAGTTTTCCATGAAAGTGGCCAGAGAGGGCGCTGGCCAGGCACCACAGGCTGAGCTCCCTTTGGGGTGCTTGTGTCTTGGTGGGAGCAGCCACGGGTCAGGGACTGGCCTCTGTTTTAGGGACTCGATTTTAGCGTTCACTCGTAAGACGTCAACTTATTCATTTTGTTTTTATTTTTTTAAATTGATTTGAGAGAGAGAGAGAGAGAGAGAGACATTGGTGTGTTGCTCCACTTATTTATGCATTCATTGGTTGATTCCTGTATGTGCCCTGACCGGGGATCGAACCCACAACCTTGGTGTTTTGGGACGCCGCTCTGATCGACTGAGCTGCCTGGTCAGGGCTCAACTTACTCATTTATCTTGGTGGTAACCAGAGTGCTTGTGGGCACATTACCTGGCTCAGGGACTTTCAAAGTCTTTGATCTGGCCCATAGTAAGAAGTACATGTTATAAAGCAGCCCAGCACACACACACACACACACACACACACACACACACACACACACACACACACACACACACACACACACACACACGCACACGCACACAGACTTGCACCTCTTCAGACAAACGTTTCCCAAAACAAGCCTTACAACTAACTGTGTGGCCCGCTGTCTGATGGTTTTTCTTCCCGTCTGTTTTCCTTCATTCTTTCACAGTGCTGCTTGCATCCATCTCAATGTATTCCGTGACCTACTCACGGGCCCTGAGTGGCAGCTCCCACAATGCCCATTTAGGGGATTTCTTCTTGTAACCAAGAATCTCGGAAGGTCACAACGTTAATCATTAAGAGAGTCCCCTCTTCTCTCAAATCGGGGTTGAGAGCATCCGAACATTTGGGGGCCAAGTGCAACCAGGCTGCCGTAGGTCTGTTGGGCGACTCCTCCTCCACAGTGGGGCTCCCTCCCTCACGTTTGCCGGGGAGTGATCATCGCTCCCACGCGCCGAGTGCTTTCCGTGTGCGAAGTGGTGGAGAGTTAAACACAGAAAAGAGGCCTGCTGACAAGGTAGCGATGCTGAGGTAGATGTAAGCCGGGGGGAAGCAGCCCTCTGCCCAGGGTCCCACCCAGGGGCGGGGATAATGGAAAGGGACTTGTGCTAACACCTGCTGGCATCAGTGAGACGTGGAGGGGGAAAACATCTGCCGCTGACATCATTGTGGTCACAGAGCGTGATCTAGTTTTCACGCCCTGGGAAGAAAAGCAGCCATTGGGTTTGTACAAGAAGGGCTGGCTGCTCAGGTTCTATATACGGGGGGCTCAGAACCCCAGATCTCCCCACCCCACCCCACCCCCGTGTTACCGTAGCAAGATAATGAGAAGCGGCAGATGCACAGACCTCAGAAGGTCCTGGTGGGATGTTGCGGGCAGGGTCCCCCACCGCGGGAAGGGAGAGAGCGGAAGGAGAGAGGGTTGGATGGCTTGCACTGGAGAGCCCCGGGCAGGATGTGGGCTGCCTATCTCCATCTGCCTCTGATCCAGTTCAAGTAGATTAGCAGATCACGTGGCTGCACGCCCATGTTGCTTCATTGGTCTGTATCCGCCTGTGGAAGAAACCTTGGGCTGGGAAAAGACAGAGGCCTCCCCCCTCTCTACCAATGCCCAGAACGGGACAATCAAGGCAGTCTGGTGCCCTATAACCAAGAAGGGGGAGAGATTAGAACCTAGGATCCACATTAAATACTTCATTTGTATTCACTTAGATCAAGCAAATAACAGCTACATCAACCTAGAAAACATTTCTTTCTCCCCTCTCCCAGCCAATCCCTATCAAAGATAACCACTATTCAGACCGCTATCAGCATTTAGTTTTGCCTGTTTTCGTTGCATATAAGTGGTTTCATACCATATATGTGTTTTTGTATGTGTCTGGCTTCTGTAACTCAGTAGCATGTTTATATCATTTATCCATGTTATTGCTTGTCACAGTGGTTTGTGCTTTTTCATTGCTGTGTAGTATTCCACAGCGTGGCAATGCAACATTTTATCCATTCGATGGTTGGTGGATATCTGGGTTGTTCCTGTTTGGGCTGTGCATCAAGCTGCTGTGAACGTTTGTGTAAAAATTTTTTTAAGTTATACATAAACATTCATTTCTGTAGGATATATATTTATCCTGGAGTAAAATTCCTTGGTCAGATGGTAAACACTTTATTGTAGTCATTCTAACACACAACACTGTCCTATACATCATTCTATGTTATGTTGTGTTTTGTTGTGTTATATGGATTATCTCAAATCGTCATGCCAAGCCTAGTATTGTTCCCACTTTCTGAGTAAACAACCCAAGGCCTTGGGAGGTCAAGCCCCTTGCCTAAGGTCCCTTGGCCCGTGTAAAGAGGTTCACACTGTACACTCATCGTTCTGGGTTTCTGTTTCCTGGTACTGGCTGGATATGCTGAACTATGACCAGTTCTCACTCTGTCACGTACCAAGTCAGTGTTTTAGGGGCACAGTCCCCACACACCAGGGGTGATTGTAGTATTTCATTAAGTGTCCCCTCTGGGTCTGGGCGTGCGCCCTCACTCAATCCTACACCCCTTGGTGTACTGTGTGGATAGAACTGGTTCTTTTTTATTATTCAGAGTATAAAAATGTTGGCCAAACCATACTTATTATTATTATTATTATTATTATTAAAAAAAATAGCAAGTTACTTGAACCAGGGACAAAGGATTTCATTCTCCGCAATGGAGGAAAGATTTCCAGAGCTGCAATGGACAGACTCAGAACGACAAGGAGGGGCCCCCCGGGACCCCGACTCCTGGTATTCATGCCCTTGCGTAGTCCCCTCCCCTGGGGTGTGGGTGGGCTCTGGGACTGGCTTTTAACGGGCACAATATGCAGAGAGGTTGGGATGTGTAAGACTCGCATGCCCACCCTGATGAAGTAAGTAGCCGTGCTGGGGAGGCCCATACGGCTAGGTTCTCAGGGCAGCTTCTAGGAGCTCAGAACCACCTCCGGCCAATATTCAGCAAGAGGCTGAGCTTCTAAAGCCAACAGGCCACGAGGAACTGAAGTTGGCAGTACCCACGTCACCTCGGAAGCGGACCCGTCCCCGGTCGAGCTTCAGATGAGACTGCAGCCCTTGCTGACATTGACTGCAGCCCTGTGAGACCTGAACCGAGGAAAACCCCCCCCACCCCCGTTAAGCCATACTCAGATTCCCAACCCCTGGGAACTGCAAGAGGCTAAATGTGTGTTGTTTGAAGCTGCGGAGTCTGGGGTCACATTCACTATACAACAAGAACGGATGCAAAGGCCTTTTCTCTGCATAGAGATGTGGAATGCAATCAGGAGATTGGATTTGACCAGCCCACTGATCTCGCCCCACTGAAGTGCCTGTCATAGACAACCACACCCTTTCTAGATGGGAGCAAACTCCCCATGCAGCTGCTGACATCCTGTAAGTCATGGCCAGCCGATGAAGGCCTTCGGAGCCAAGCACCTCATGATGTCTGGGCTGTCATCCCATAGTCTTGGGAAACCACGTTCTCTCTTGCACATTTGTTGGTTGACTCTTAACGTGTGATCACAATCGTCCCAAGGACTCCCCAGTGGGCTGCTAGTTGTAGCAACATGTCTTGAGCAAGGGTTCGGCCGAAGGAGTTTCCTAATTGTGTGCTGGGTGTCCACATGGAGGGTAGCTCCCTCGGGGATGGAGCAACAGAGATGGGCGCCCGGAGGGGAGAGGTCAGACGCCGGCAACGACCGTCCTAGCACCCGGATCCCGCAGTGACCCCGAAGAACCTTGGTCGACAGCCCATCCGGCCCAACGAGTTCCTGTTTGCATGTGTCACCTGTTTGCATGGTACACTGTGGCCCCTGGCACTTCTGAGGAGAGGCAAACCGGGCATTGCTTTCCGAGGCCTGCAGGGTGGAAACCCGTTGGCCTCCTGTTGCTCCTCGTTCTTGTTTGTTCAGGAAAATGAAGGCCAGGATGGACAGAACTAGCATTTGTTTGCTTCCTCTCGTTCCCATGTAAAGCAGTTTATAAGGAAAGTCCTTCAGAAAAAAATCCGGCCTCCCCCCCACCGCCCCCCAACGCCTGCCCCCGTGCATACCTGTTTTTGGACCAGGTTAAAGGGAGGGGAAGGTCATTACCCAGAGAGCTGCTAAAGCTCTCATTCATAAGGCCAAGCAGATCATGCCATCTCTCTCTGTTTAACACCGTCCGTGGCTCCCTGTTGCTTGCGGGACAAAAACCCAGCTTTTCCGTGTAGGCTCCGTGGCCCTGATGTTGGCCCTGATGTTGACCCTGGCTCAGGCCTCACCTCCTGGTTCTCTATCCATGCTCCTGCTCAGGGCTTCTCCCTAGGCCATATCTTCCACCAGGAAGCCAGTTTCCTTCCCCTTTCTGCTCATCTTTCAGTTCTCAGCTTCTGTGTCACCTCCTCAGAGAGGCCTTCCTAGATCCACATCTGATGGGGAGGCCCCCTGTTATAGGCACTCACTTAATTAAAAGACCAACTGACTGTCAATGAAGTCCCCCTGCCGGGAGGTTATTCTGTGAAGGTAGGGGGTCTCTGCCTGGCTCCCACTCTCATCCGGGTGCCTGGCACACAGTAGGTCCACAATAAGTATTTGCTAAAGAAATGATTGATGGAATGAAGGAATCTGAATACATGAGTGAATGGAGACCACTTAGTCATTTACACTTTAGTATGAATTAAAAAAAAAAATCTGAGACCTTACGTAGCACCCTGGTGAGGAGGGGAGGAGAGCCTTCATCATCGGCCCATCATCAGACTTAGCTTTTGGGTTTATGGTAGACTCTGATTCCCTCCAAGGGACTGATCTCTGCTCTCAGAGAGGTCAGGTCTGGGATGCTGACTGACTCAGTGTCAAATGTTGAATGTCATAGGCTGGCATGGGAGGTGGGGACATGGGCTGGCCCGTGGGACAGGATGAAGAGCTTCAAGACTGGAGTGATTCCACCCCTCACATAAGTCTTAAATGCTTCAGAATTGGCCTCAAGAAGGTAGTTGTCTGATGGAGAGCATTCTAGACCTGCAAGGGGCCTGGATTCTGGGACTTTCTGTGGTCACCGGCCAGACTCCATGCTCAGTTCTTTCCGGAAGCAAGGATGTGCCGTAGGGGCCCTGGGAGCATCTGTGGGTGTCCCCTGTAATCCAGCCAGCAGAGTCTTACAAAAAGGCACATCGGATGGCATCACGCTTGTCTTTGAAACCTGCCCCTGGCTTCCCCGATGGTACTTCAATTCCCCTCCCAGCAGGCCCTGCATGATCTCGCCCGCTGACCCCCCGCCCCCCCCAGCTGGCTCTCCCTCTTCTCCTTTCTGTATGGGCTGCCCATTGGCTCAGCTGATCTGACCCGTTTCTAATCTGGAATCCTCCCATGTGCTGACTTCCTGAACAATGTCAAGGCCTGAACTGGAGCTTCCAGGGCGACCTAGCAGAAGGCTTCTTACACTTTCACGTGCCCGGAAATCGCTTGGGTATCTTGTCACAGTGCGGTTGCTGCTTCTGTAGGCTGGGGATGGGGCCTAAGGTTCCAAGGTTTCAGTGGAGGCAGCCCCGGGGAGCTCGTGAGAAATGCAGACTCCCGGGCCCTGCCCCAGACCTCATCTGAACTTGAATCTGCGCTTGCCAATTTCAGCACAGCAGCGTCTGGGGGTTCTGGTGCAGAGCAACTCTTAGGGGGCATGCGACCACCTTTTTGGTGGCCCCTGGGGGTCCTCTTGGTTTGGGGTGACACCAGGCCTGGCCCAGGCACCATGATTTTGTTACTGAGTCCGGCCTGTTGGAATCTATCTACACTCATGAGCTCGGACAAAATGAGACCAGTCCGGCCTGGCTGTCGTGGGTCAGTGGTTGAGTGTTGACCTATGAACCAGGAGGTAACAGTTTGATTCCTGGTCAGGGCACATGCCCAGGTTGCGGGCTAGGTCCCCAGTGGGTTGATGATTCTCTCTCATCGTTGATATTTCTCTCTCTCTCTCACTCTCCCTTCCTCTCTGAACTCAATAAAAAAAAAAAGTAATGAGCCTTAGCTGGTTCGGCTCAGTGGATAGAGTGTCAGCCTGTGGACTGAAGGGTCCCAGGTTCAATTCCAGTCAAGGGCACATGCCCAGGTTGCGGGCTCGATCCCCAGTGGGGGCGTGCAGGAGGCAGCCAATCAATGATTCTCTCTCATCATTGATGTTTCTATCTCTCTCTCCCTCTTCCTTCCTCTCTGAAATCAATAATATATATATATATATATATCTCCATCCTTTTTTTTTTTTTAAAGTAATAAGACCAGTCCGGGAGCTATTACCCCCAATGGGGAGACAAGAACAAGGAGGGGTGCTGAGCGGTGGGGGTGGGTTCCCTGAGGGCTGGCAGGCCACGCGGCATGCCCCCAAATGACTTGTGTGGCCGGGGCGATGGCCAGGACTTTGCTTAGCAGAGCCGGGTGGCCTTTCTTGGGTTGGCCTTGATGACATTTCCCAGCCGAGCGGCCCACGCCCTTTCCGACAGGATCTCGGAGGGAAGGCCACCAGGTTACGGGCAACTTGGCAAGGCAGGAAAATCCTGGCCTTCTGTGACCTGCATATCAAGGTCATCTTCTCACTCCTAGAGAGGGAGACGAGGTGGGCTCCCTAGTCCCACGGGAAAGCCGAGGCCGCCCTGGGTGTCCGGGGATTCGGGCAGCCCACTCTCCCAAGGTCATTGCTGGCCCTCGCTTCCTGTTTCTGTGAGGATCTTGTTCTCTGGGTCTTAGGGCTGCCCCTTTGTGGCTGGCGGAGATCCCAGTGTGTGTGTGTGGGGGGGCTGGCTCCCCACCTCCCCTGCCACCCACCCTCACTGCCCCCACGAACACGAGTCACGGCGTTGTAAGCGTCACCAGAGGGGCATGACATGTGCGTGCGGATCGGCCAACTTAAAATGGCACAGAAGATAGAAGGACAGACTTATTCCTGAATGTTCTCTGGACCACCCCACCCTGCAGGGGTTTGCACTGGCCACCCATCCCAGGGAGTGCCTGGCCTTGGGCCATCGCATTGGTCTCTCTCTTACTTCCTTCCTCCTCACTTCCTTCACATCCTCCTCCCAGTCTTCCGCTCGGCAAAGGAGTTTGGCTCTCTCCATCCCCAGGCCTGAAGCTCCCGGACCCACCTCTGCGAGCCCAAGGGCATCATGGTCTCAGCTGCGGGAGAGCTTTCTGGACCATTAGCAGCAGCTGGACCTGCAGGGACCTGGCCACGAGGGCCCGCCCTTTACAGGATGCACCCCCTTGAGTGGGCACTTGTGGTTTCCAATCGCATTCTCTTCCCTCTTTAGATGAGCTTCTGATAGAAGGCCGAGTCTCTGAGGCACACGATCGGCTACCTTTTATGCCATTCATGCCTTCACGTACTCGTTCAATGTGTACTTAGTGAGCCAGGTCGGCGTGGTGAGTGCAGATGCGGGAGGAGCAAAGACAAATGTGCTTGTTTCTGGAAACTCTGGTGGCGGACGGCTCCCTGCACCTGTGACCGTGGGGACAGGGAGAGCGACGAATGCTCTAGGTGTCGCCTAATCCGGTAAAAGCTGAAACTCACCAGCTGCCGTGGAGGGGTGTGCGTATGCTCCTCGCGAAGGGATTCACGGCAAGATTAAAGAAAGCCCGAGGGGTCCCGCCTTGGAAGGGACCCCGGGGACCAGCTCATCCACGGCTCCACCAGGCAGCGGTGGAAATGGAGGTTTAAAAAGCTCGAGAGCCGAAACCGGTTTGGCTCGGTGGATAGAGTGTTGGCCTGCGGACTCAAGGGTCCCAGGTTCGATTCCGGTCAAGGGCATGTACCTTGGTTGCGGGCACATCCCCAGTAGGGGGTGTGCAAGAGGCAACTGATCGATATTTCTCTCTCATCGATGTTTCTAGCTCTCTATCTCTCTCTCTTCCTCTCTGTAAAAAATCAATAAAATAAAAAAATAAAAAATAAAATAAAAATAAAAAGCTTGAGAGACTTGCTTCTAGTTAGTTACTCTGCAGTGCCAGACCCAGCCGGTCCTATCCAGCTCTGCCGTTTCACTCCCAGGACTGGTCTCTCTCCATCATGCCTTGCGTCAGGCGGCGCTACTCCAACGACTATGAGGATGATAATAATAATAATGTTGTGTTGTTGTTTTTTTTTGGAAGGGGGTGCTTTCTATGTCCCCGACACTGTCCTGAGTGCTTTCAATTTACCACGTTATTCTCATAGAAATCCCAGGAATGCCCTTGAGAGAGTGCCCAGGCACAGAGAGGTGAAGCAACCGGTCTAAGGTCACACAGCACAGAAGCACTGGCGGCAGCACTCTCATTCAGGCCATCTGGTTTCTGGGCCCACACTCTGAGTCACAGCCCTCTATCGCTTCTCTTTTAAGGGGGACTCCTTGACCAGGGGCCCCTGTAGAGGAATCTGTCTCCACCAACACATGTAAAGGGAGGCCCTTCTGTATTGAACAGAATTTCAGTGCCATGTCAACCAGCGCTGGGCTTCTTCCCTTTCGGCCAATCTTTTAAAGTACGGAGTGGCTATGTATAGAGCCGCCTTTAAAGTCTGTAAAGCTCTGCCGTTAAAATAGCATAAAGGCAATTCATCTGATGTGTGTGTGACAATAACGGAAATGTGATCAAAAGATACAGGTGAAACGCGACTGTGGGCCCAGCACGTTCGAAACGGCCTGCAGACTTTACGGAGTGAGGTGTCTGGGAATAAACTCATTCACACCCCAATTGTGTGTGGTCTTCTTGAGAAGCAACTAGATGTAGGGGGCTGCTTCCCACCCCAATCAAGTGTCCCTTTTGGATTAAATATTGTGATTAATCAAGTAAGGTCAAACATCTTCTCATTGGAGCCCTGCCGGCGTGGCTCAGAGGTTGAGCATCGACCTATGAACCAGGAGGTCACGGTTCAATTCCTGGTCAGGGCACATGCCCGGGTTGTGGGCTCGATCCCCAGAGTGGGGCGCGCAGGAGGCAGCTCATCAATGATTCTCTCTCTTCATTGATGTTTCTATCTCTTTCTCCCCTCCCTTCCTTTTGGATATCAATTAAAAAAATATTTTTAAAGGTCTTCTAATCGGAGTCTTAGAGTTGACTTTTCCCACGTATGCTTAATTTCCAGAATAACCCTCCCATCACCCCCACCCCCAGGTTTGATAGTCCAGGGATTTCTCACTGTGAGGTGGAAGTCCCAGTAAAACCCAGAATCTCCAACAGATAATAGTAGTGAGTTCTCTAGTTAGCTTTCTCCTTTGAAGCTCCTATCAAAATTAACCCTGGAGCCCTAGCTGGTTTGGCTCAGTGAACAGAGCATCAGCCTTCGGACTGAAGGGCCCCAGGTTCGATTCAAGTCAAGGGCACAAACCTCAGTTGCAGGCTCCCGGCCCTGGTTGGGGGCATGCGAGAGGCAACCAATTGATGTGTCTCTCTCATCGCTGTTTCTCTCTCTCTCCCTCTCCCTTCCACTCTCTCTAAAAAAAAAAAAAAAAAAAAAAAAAAGAAAAACAAAACAATGGAAAAAATATCCTCGGATGAGGATTAAGAAACAAAACAAAACAAAATTAACGCCGGAGAGTATAAACTTGGATGAGTCCATCTCAGCAACACCTCCCCTAGTCCAGGGAAGTGCTAGAAAAGAGAAAAAGAACATTCAAAGTGTGGAGTTTTGTCCATTATCACAAGCAGCAGGAGCCCAAAGTCATTTAAATCATCTGGGGGAGGCGGAGGGAGGACACTTGTTTTCCAGGGAGCATTACTGGCGGAGTACAAATGGGTGGCTGTTTATCTTCTCTCCTCCTTGTAAAGGCTGTAATGAGGACAGGCTGGGGATGGTGTTTAGCAACCGGATCCAGCAGGTCAGTTATGACAACTTCATCATTGTCATCCGTGCTTTTTGTTTGCAGCCAACACAAAACCGTTCAGCATTAAGAGAGTCCAGGGAAAGAAAGAGGCGGGGGTGGGCGTGGGGGTGGGGGGAGTGAGAGAGCAAAGGAGAGGGACAGGGAATCAAGGCTGGCACACCATCAATCCCAAAGAAAGTCACCCTTGGGGGATCCAGTCAGCTGACTTGAGTGGTGGAGGGGGAGATCCAATTTTGGACTCCCCGTTTTTCCTTCTAAAAGGGCAGTTGCTTGTGTTTATGAAGGCTAATCACGTTTGCCCATTTGGGTTCCTAGAAATGCCCCAGGGAGCTGTTATTTTTGGTAAGGGGTCTTCCTGCTTCCAGGGTCATGACTGAATAGTCTGAGTATCTAGCATGCTAGGGTGAAATAAAGCAAAGTCGACAGAGGAAGTGCAGTAGCCTTTGTTGGAGACCTACTGGGTGTCTGCCAAGGTGCGCAGTTCTTTTTGTTTATTTGTTTGTTTGCTTGTGGGGTTTTCTTGCTAATCCCCACCTGAGGACAATTTTTTCCATTGATTTTTAGAGTGGAAGGGAGGGAGGGAGGGAGGGGCAGAGGAAGAGAGAGAAAAAAAAACCAATGTGGGAGAGACACATGGGTTGGTTGCCTCCCACACGTGCCCTGACTGGGACTGGGGATCGAACCTGCAACCCCGATACATGCCCTTGACTGGGAATCGAACCCAAGACCCTTCTGTGCACAGGCCAGCGCTCTAAACACTGAGCTACACAGGCCAGGGTGCAAGGTGCATTTTCACATGTTTTATCTCCCCTGTCTTTTCAACAGCCCTCGGGGTAGTGGCCTCATTCCCACTGTGGTAAGGAGAACAGTGGAGCCCAGAGATATGGTATGTTGCCTCTGAGATCACCCAGCTAATCAGAGCAGAGCAGGGGTTCAAATTCAGGGGCGTCTCCTGTCCCAATCTTACGACACCATGCTGCAACCCCCCAAAACAAACACCCCCCCCCCCCCAGCAACAACAACAAAAAAGAAAAAAACCCACCACCACCGAAGAAAATTCTTAACGGAGTCCAAGAGGCCAGTTTAAACGTCTCAGCATTTGGAAGGCCATACAAATGTAGGCAAAAGTATGTATTTATTTGATGATCTGATCATGACAGAGATGGAATGGTAAAAAGACACAATTGAAAGAAACTGCATTAATCAAATCATTAAATGTGCTATAGGATTTTTGGGGAACTTACCCTTCCTCCTGGGGTGATCCTTGACAAGCCATTCTGTGTTCCTGTTTTTAGGCAAAAAAAAAAAAAAAAAAAAAAAGTGGGTGGGAGTTGAAAGCTTGATATTTGGCTCATGCAAAATCAAACATCTTGGTCTCCTTCCAGTGTGTTTGTGCTGCTCCTTGGTCATTTCGAGTTCCTGCTGCCCAGCCGAACTCCTCCGACGCTCGCTCTTACTTCTCATACCCCGCTTGTCCTTTTCTGGACAACTGGACTAACATCGTGCTGTGAATCTTGAGAAAAACGTCTGATAAAACTGGCCAGTTGTGGTGGCAGGCATACCAGGGGGACAGATAGAGGGGGTGGGGGGGGGGGGGAGGTTTGGTGTGGTGAGAGAGGGAGACAGAACAAAGGAGGTTAGGGGTTCTTGCCATGACCAAATCAGGCCGCTCCTCTCCTGCTGTGACACGACAGGTAATGTCCACAGTTCAACGGGAACGTTTCCGGTGGACGCTTGTGAACCTCCTAAGCCCCTGACAGAACACTTTCTCCGGTCCTAGTGACATCTAGGCTCGTGGTGCAATGGGATCAATGCGGATGAATGAAAGGGATTTAAAAAAAAAAAAAAAATCAGTTCATTCCCAGCTCAGGTCTTTGGAAGGCTTCTGGGTGTCCCTTAAGGACAGTCCAGCGAGCCGCACGGGCTCCGCACGGGCACCGGGGGGGGGTTACACACACCGGTGTACCCCAGGCAAAGAAGCCCATGAAAACCCCAGGCCCACGTGGGGAGTGGTGACCAGACTCTGAGAACGCAGATCAGGAAGCTGGAAATTCCCCCTTGCCTTGGTGTTTCAGCTTCTGGCTTTCCCACTTCCCCAAGTCCCCCGTGGGGGTGCACACAGCGCTCCCTAATTGTCTAGAGCGGGTCACCACAAGGGCAGGAGGTCTAGGGCGAATTCTCAGAGACCCCCCGGCCCCCCCCGCCCCGAGGACCCCAACTCGGCCCTCTCGCCAGGCCGCAGGGCAGCTCCTCCCTCAGTGGGACCCCTAAGGGCAGCTGGGCTCCCAGCGGGTAGCTGTCCCCCCACGTTGCCCAGCTGGGCGTGAAACAAGCAAAAACTTGCTCCAGCTGTTGGGTTTCTCTTTGCCGCGTTTACATTGGGGGGTGTTCAGGGTCAGGAGCGCGTTCGGGGGCGCTGTTTAAGGGCGACCTTGACCTCGGCTTCTGCATCACCGGCGGGGGGGACATCGCAGGGGCCGCCCCAGACCTCCTGCAGGACTGCGGATTGAACTCCCCAGTGCGAGAGCCGCCGTGTCCCCGTGTCCCGGGCACAGAGACCTCCCTCCCCGCGGCCCCTCGGCTGGTGGGCCTCGGGTCCCGCGCACGTGGTCCTGGGGGCGGGGGCGGGGGCGGGGAGGTGGGGGGGGGATGAAAGGGGCGTGAGAGCCAGAGGCTGGGGGCGGGAAGTCGGGAGGAGGGGGAGGAGAGGAAGTCCCTCGTGGCCACCCCAAGGGGAGGGCGGGACGGTGCCTGCGGGGACTCGGTCGGGAGGCGCGGGGTGGGAGGGCCCGGCGGCCAGTCCGAGCGCCGAGGGGCACCGAGGGGCACCGAGGACGCGGCGCGCGCTCTCCGAGCCGACCCCTCGCGGAAGGGGCGGGGACGGGGGCGCGCGCGGGGCCGCGGGCGGGGTGACCCCGCGGGCGCGAGGCAGCGGCGCGCGCCGGGCACTGAGCGGGGCGCGCGGGGGGGGGGGCGCGCGCGCGCGGGGGGGGCGGGGGCCGTACAGGCGGGAGCGCGCGCGGGGGGGGGGGCTGCCCCGGGGCGGCCCCCCCACGTCGGGGCGCGGCGGGCGGGCGGCGGCGGCGGGAGCGCGTCCCGTCCGGGTCCCGAGGAGCCGCCGCCGCCGCCGCCGCCGCCGCCGGTCGCCAACATGGCGGACCTCGAGGCCGTGCTGGCCGATGTCAGCTACCTGATGGCGATGGAGAAGAGCAAGGCGACCCCGGCCGCCCGCGCCAGCAAGAGGATCGTCCTGCCCGAGCCCAGGTACCGGCTCCCCGGGTCCGCGCCGCCGGTTCCCCCCCCCCCCCCCGCCCCGCGGCCGCCAGCGACCCCCTGCGTCCGGGGAGGTCCGGGCGCTCGGCTGCTGCCGCCCCGCGACTTTGGGGAGCGGGCGCTGCGGGGCTGGCCTCGCGGTCCCCGGGGTCCCCGTCTCAGAATCGGGGCGGCGGAGAGCTGTTGGGGGGCGGGGGGGGGGACTCGGGGAGAGCGCGCCGCCAAGTGCCCCGCGCGCAGCGAGCGAGGGGCTGCGGGAGGCGGTTGCGACTTCGCCGGATCCGCTCCAGGCGTGTCGCCCTTCTGTCCCACCCCGGTCCCCGCCCAGCCCCATCTCCGTCCATCCTGCGAGCCTCAGCCCTCGGTGCTCCCCTGTTCCCTCGCTGGGGTCCCCTCCCTGCCCCTCCGCTGTCGGCCCCCGGTGCTCCCTTCCCCGGCTCCTGGACTGCCCCCCTTCCAACGCCAGCCTCCCCCCCCCCCCCCGCTCCCTCCGGGGCTCCGGAGCCCGGGAGCGCAGGTGGAGTGCCTCCGGTCCCAGGTACTGGAGCCGCAGGTCCCCGTGCGTGTTCCCCTGGAGCTCCCATGGTCTCCAGTCAGCTTCCTGCCCCCCCCCCCCCCCCCTGCCCCTCTGCTCTGTGGCCGGCCCCGGCGGGAACGAGTGGATTGGGACCCGCTCCGTGTTCGTTTTGGTGCCGAGCGCGTCACCTGAGCCGCTGCTCCCCTCAACTTGCATAGATCGGCTGGTGGCACTTGGGTGAAAGGCTGAGAGAGGATTCCCTTGGAAGTGCGCCGGCAAGGGGTGTGCCCCCAGGCGGGGATCTGTGGTTGCAATGACCAGAGAAGGGCCCTGGGGAACTGGCGAGGGGGCTTGGTGAGGGCCATACCAAGTTGTCAATTTTTTTTTTTTTTTTTTTTTTTTTCCCTCTCCAAAATGGCTTATGACGGACGAGCTAGGGAAAGGCTTCTGCTAGTTGCTATTCTTAGCAGAAAGCACCCCTCATCAGATGAAGGGTGAGTGCCTAAGGGTGTAGCAAAAGCATTAGAATCGCACTCTCCCCTCCTCTCTCCCCTCCCCGGCTTCTTTTTCCTAAATGAACACCATCCCCCGTTGTACTAACAGGGAATGTGGCTTCTTGACCCCAAGGAGCTCTTGGTAGACTTCACGATGACAAGGGACATCATCTGGGCAGTGACTTTGAGGCCATGCCGTGTTGTAAAATACTGCCGTCTACACCAAAGCCCTTCTTGAACTGTTGGAGATCACCAGTCCCTGTAGCATCCATCTACCTACACCCAAGATTGCTTCCGTGATGCCTCGACCTAAGGAAACAAAATCTTTCAGCATCAGCACCAGCTTTGAGTTGGTTGTCGTGAAAAAGCCAAATTGTGTGAGTGGACACGTGCTCGCTCCTTGTTTTTTGGCCTCCTGAGCCCAGGCGTCGCTTTGGTTTTGCAGGATGGCTCTTTTGGTGAGCAGTGCCAGGCGGTAAAAAAAAAAAAAAAAACCGGGGCGAAGGGCAGACCCTTGGGAGCGTTGTGAAATGAACACTCCTGACCCAGGCTGGAACCCCTCTGAAGCTCCTTGACACATCAGTTCTGTTTAAAATTTCCGGCGCGTGGGAAGGAAACGAAGTACAACAAGAACCCCCCAAATCAAGCCTGAATTTCATTTTTTTTTTAAAAAAAACTGCGCTTCTCTAAATGGGGTATAAAATGCTGAATTCCTTTTTCTCCTGCCTTTCCCACTCTTCCCTAAAGGGCCCTGCATACATAGTTCCTCTATAGAAATTTAATAAATAAAAACTCAGGCACTTTTTTTGGGGGGGTGGGGGGGGTGAGATACATAATATTATTAAAATTAGGAACTTCTGCAAATTTTTCTTTTTTTCCCCCTCAGTGTTTCGAACTTAATGTGACTTCTGCTTTTTAGTCTCCCTAAGAATGTACTTACGTGTGAGGGTATTCACTTCCTTGTATAAATGCCTTTATTTAGGTGGTGTTCTTTAGTAAGGCCTTTTTTTTTTTTTTTCTTTTAAGGCAGAATTAGTGACTGCGAGCATATTTCATACGATATTTTAGAAATGAGAAACAGCAACAGGAGAGTAATTTTAGGAAACAGCTCCTTAGCAATTGATATTCTGTTGCTATTTTTAAAACAGACTCTTGAGTTAGGCAGTTAGGACCTCCCCCGGGGATTCTCATTTTTTTGATTTGTTTGTTTTGGTATTTATCTCAGTGGCTTTGGCTTTAGATTTGTAACGTGACCCTTTACACCAGTGGTTCCCAACCTTTATTTTTTGGCCATGCCCCACCTAAACATCTCTAAAATCCTGATGCCCCCTCCCCCCTCATGACACAGCATCCTTATTATTAAAAAAGTGAACTCCTATTCACGTGGAGGAAGCTGAAAAGGCCATTAGCTTGGTCTAAACAGGCGTCTAAAGAACATGGCATCCATGAAAGAGAAAAATAAACGAACAAAAGGACTGTTGAAGTCCTGAGGAAGTCATCACTAAGAAATTGTTAAAAAAATAATAAAGACTATGAAGTGATATGAAAAAATAGCAAATAAAGTTTCAAAACATATACTAGAGAACTGAAATGCATAAATATGTCACAATATATATTTATATACTGTATATGAGGCCCTTAGGGCCATAAGAAATGCAAAAAAATCAAATTGCCCCCCTGTGGGGCATGTGCCCCAGGTTGGGAACCATCCTTTTACACTGTAACCACCACTGCTTGGGCTGAGTTAGGATTTTTTTTTTTTACATTGATATTATCAGGTGAAACATCTTGCAGTTTTTTTCTACCCCTGGATGGCAGTTAGTGATTTCGGGGTGGAAGGTTGGGGGATTTCTAGATACGGTAAGAAAGTTAACTTCATGTTAAAATGCCTCAGCGGAGTGAGTCAAAAAGTCTAGTGTGATTTCACTCTTTCTGTAAAGGTTACTGGTCAGATGTTCTGTGCTTCCTCCTTCATTTTGGAACGATCCATGTGATCTGCCCGTCTTTGGTAGAGAGAGAGGTTAGCTGTGTGGCTTTGGTATCTAAGTGAGAAACATAAAACCAGCCCCTGGCTTCTCACTGGTGACTTTTTATTTCCAGCTGATGGTTTGAAGTCACCACGGTCTTCTGTGTGTGCTTCCTTATTTTAGTGACTTTGCCTTTTCTCCCCCAGTTTGAAAAGAGAAAAGCAACAGAACGAAACAGTATCTGGCTGTTTTCAATGAAATGCCAGGGCTGCATTCTGCCCAGAGGAGATGGTACTTCTCTGAGATCGCAAGAGGCGACCGGTTTGTCATGTTGACACATTATTCAATTAACGGACCCCTGAGCGTAAATGCTGACTATTGGTTCAAATCAGATAGCTGCTTATTTACTGAAACATTTGTGGAGCTAATGAAGCTGATAATGGGACCTATTGGGAAGAGTAAGCTGACCAGGGGACTCCCTGTGCAGGCCCGGCGACAAATACCACCAGCATGGTAGAAAAGAAATACTTTTATTTAATAGGGTCCGATTCATAAGCCGAGGCCTGCAGAGGGTCAGCCTCTTAAGTAAGGCCTGGAATGATCCAGACAGCTTTTGCTTTCGGCGCATTCCTCTTTTAACCCTTTTCAGAAAGAATGAAGTTTGGTTGACTGGAACTCCCACGCGGTTGCATGAGGTTGAGTGACAGGAAACTGATCTCTCCCCGGAGGTGTCATCTCTGCTTCTGTGGACGTTGAAAATTTTGGATCATCAGTTGCAAAGCTTGCCCTTTCAAAGTATTCATACAGTATGATAGGAAGGCCTGAAAACAACATTTTAAAAAAATATATATTTTATTGGTTTTTTTACAGAGAGGAAGGGAGAGGGATAGAGAGGTAGAAACATCGATGAGAGAGGGAAACATCCATCAGCCGCCTCCTGCACACCTCCTACTGGGGATGTGCCTGCAGCCCAGGTACATGCCCTTGACCGGAATCGAACCTGGGACCCTTGAGTCCGCAGGCCGATGCTCTATCCACTGAGCCAAACTGGTTAGGGCTGAAAACAACATTTTTAAGATCCCTTTTCACTTCCGTGGATCGGTTAGACCACGTGTCCTCAAACTACGGCCTGCAGGCCACATGTGGCCCACCGAGGACATTTATCCGGCCCGCCGGGTGTTTTTGCTGTTTTGTTTTTTTTACTTCAAAATAAGATATGTGCAGTGTGCACAGGAATTTGTTCATAGTTTTTTTTTTTTAAAACTATAGTCCGGCCCTCCAATGGTCTGGGGGACAGTGGAACTGGCCCCCTGTTGAAAAAGTTTGAGGACCCCAGGGTTAGACCGTTTGTAAGGAGATTTGTGAGATTGTTTCTCACATTCATTCAGTACACGGTTGTAGAGCCATTTCTCCGAGCCACCCAAAGGGGGCGCTCTGAGGAGCCCTACCTAGACCACAGCCCCTTCCTTCGCAGGGCCTACCCTCTAGTGGGAAATTCACAGAGTTGAGTCAAGAAAGATGTTTGCTCCAAAGTGAAGTTGCTTGAAGATCCTGTAGCATCTGGACGGCTGTGATGAGGCTGAGTTCAGAGAACACGTTAGGTTGGCTCACTGTTTTAACAATACGTTGTTCACGAAGGAGCTCTCTAGCCATAATATACATAGTGATGTCACGTGGGAGTTTGCATCTCCCTATTCGTGAAACCATCACATGGAATTGATCTGGAGACGGAGCTGTTTGTTTCTTCTTCTCTGGAAGTGGAGTTTCTTCGCTCATTTCCCAAACCCCAATCCCTGAGTGATCGGTGGGTAACTTGAAATAGTCCTGCCTATTTCGGGTGTAGGGGTATTCTCTGCCTGCACTCTCTGTTCCACCCCTCCTCCTCCCCGTCCCCCGACCCCCGCCCCAGCCTAACTTTGACCTGCAAAGTCAATGTAGGAAGAAAGAATCGTTTCCGGGAAGAAAGGACTCTGTTGTTGCTGGGAGCCTGTCTATGGATTACACAGCGGTGATGGTCTTGCTTCTTTTTCACGAAGGTACAGATGTAATTTGTACCCTCCAGCCGTTATTTGTTCTGCCCTCCCAGTCGTTATTCCATTCTCGGTCAGAGCTGATTTGTGCCAGGGACTTGCAGATGTAAGTGCTGGGTGTAGCTGTCGGTTCTTAGAAATAGATGTTCCGGGGCCGTCAGCCTGGGACCTGGAGTCGGCCCGAGCCCAGCGCCGCGCTGAGGATGGGCAGCCCGTTTAGATCCCCGCGAGGCCCAGGCAGGCCCATCTGTGCCAGGCAGCATCTCAGACTCAGCACCTCCTCAGCGCGCTGCCTTCAGCTTTGCCAAACATCTGTTTGGACCAGGATGGGAACTTTTGGCCCAGGCACCGAAGCTCGCAGAAGGAGAGACGAGGTCTTCGGCAGTCAGGGGCTGGCCAGCGGAGTTGGGGGATTCAGGGTCTTAGAGAACAGACGCTGGGGTCCCTGTAGCCCTGACCAGGAAGGGAAAGAGAACTTGAACTTCCATGAAGCAGTGGCATAATAACTACCATGTATATCGCGAGCTCGCCCTCCACCAGGCAGGCAGTTCGCAGATGGGTACCTTCCCTTCCCCGTGTCATCCCGGGAAGCGGCGTCGGCCCCGTTTTACTGATGGAGCAGGTGCCCAGGGAGGTTTACATGAAAGACCTCTGCCCAGTGCCAGCTGAACGTGGCTCCGGTTTCCCTGAATCCGGGTTCTCTCTACCTTGCTGTGCCCTCTCTCGGACATGAATGGGCATGAATAATGAACACCCGCCCCTCTTATTGTGCAAGGAATGGAGAGAATAGCGATCTTTTTGTTTGTTTGTTTGTTTGTTTGGGGAGAAATCACTTTGCGGCGTCTCTATCAGCTACTGGCGCAGCGTTGGAAAAGTGAGGACGGTCCTCAGATAGAGCGGCTACTCCCCCGGGACCCCGCGAGCAGTAATTATGACTAAGTGAATAAGCAGTTTGTTCCTTATTTCCCATGAGGAGCCGGAGGGTTAAATGCCTGTTCTGTTTAACACAAAAAGTGCAATCTTGCCGCTCGCTCTTAATGAGAAATTGTATAACAGACCGCTTCTCCCCCCGCCCCTCTCCAGCCTCCAAATAATATTTCCACAATTAAGAAAAGCGGGCAGCTCAGGCTCCTTCCCGCCCCTCCCTGCCCCCTGCCCTCTGCCCCCGAAATCCCCATTTCTGGGAAAAAGGTAAAAGGGCAAGACAGTATTTTTGTCTTTCTTTGCCATAAAAATCTCTTTCCATTCAAAGAACCGTCCTTTGTGAATAAAGCTGTGTGTCTGAAGGGGAAGCTGTGTGCCGTGTGCACGATGGTGCGGTCTGGCCCTGTTCTCCCGGGCCCTGGCCGCGGGGAAATGGGAATGATTTAGTTAGCCTCTTTTACTTTATTATGAAGTCATCTGTATGGTAAGTCATTTGCATGCTAATGAGGCTGCATGTCCCAGACCTGCCTCCGCTGCTGCTTCTATTTCTCGCTTCTTTATCCTTCTCTGTTTTTATCATTGATTAGAAGTCAGAACCCCCGGGTCTCTTTTTGATTACTTCGGGGGCCTAAAGTGCAGGAGAAGTGATACGGCGGCTCCTCGCTCACGTCCCCTAAACGTTCCTTCTAATTCGGGAAGTCTTCTCCGAGGTCGACTGGGCTTCAGCTTCAGCGTGGAGGGTAAACATGTTCAAGTACTTTGTACAGGACGCTGTGGGAAAAGCCCTCCAGAGGAATCAGCGAGAACAGTCGTGTAGTTTCCAGGCCCCGTGATTGGTGGGTTGGTACCCAGCCTGGGGCCTGCACTCTCCTTCTTCCAGGCTCTCCGGAGCCGGAAAAGGTGATGATGTAAAAGTAGCCAGGCCAGACCTTCACCCTTAGTGAACTTGAAGGCCAGCTGTCATCGCTGGCCCCTCGTTTTCCTATGTCCTCTCTACTGTACGATGTCAGGCACCAATAAAAGAGAAAGTTCTAGATTAGGAGCCAGGAAACATGGGCCTGATATCACTGGCAACTTGCCACAGGGTCTCGTTAAGTCACTTCCATGTCCCCGATTCAGTTTCCCTTCGGTACAATGTGATAGCCATTCATTTCTGGTCCTGACATGTCCCGATAAAAATCTCAGTCTCTTTGGGAGCCTTTTCCCATGCCATATGTTTGTAAACAGTAGAGAGGCCCAATTTCAGACACAGATAACTCAAGAGAAAATGATTGGAGGGCATATGAAAAGATGAGTTTCTCTTCACTGCTCCGTGGGGTGGTGGTGGATGGGATTGTGTGCAGGACAAGATGTAACGCCTTCTGAAAGCACAACATGGTGGCAGGAATGAGGCAGTGTTGCGCGGAGACCCTTGTGCCATGCGCTCTGAGGCACAGGATCGGGAGGCAGGACTTCTGAACAGTTGAATTGTTGACGTGTCAGGGAAGAGCAGATGTTGACCTTAGACCTGGAAGAAGGTGCATTCCCCAGATTTCTTCTCAGTTTTCTTCCTCCAGCTCTGTTGTGGCTGTGTATCTAGAACCTTCTCCACATGGTGCCTCACTCGGTTACTCTTCTTTCTTCTCTTCCTCTCCCCATTTATTTCCTCCCTCCCTCCCTTCCCCCCTCCCTCCCTCCTCCCTCCCTCCCTTCCTCCCTCCCCCCTTCATCCATCCATCCATCCATCCATCCATCCATCCATCCATCCATCCATCCCTCGGGCTCTGGGCTATGTTGGCTTCAGTCTGAGTTCACAAGCGAGCTACCCTTGCATCTAGAGAACTAAGCAATTAGGAGAGTTGACTCACCCTTCAGAGGTTTTGGCTTTAGTAAAATGCACCAAAAATCATCCCAAAGCAGCAGGCTTCAGTGCATTGCGCACAAGGTGATTCATTCCAGACTTCCTCAGACACCAACAGGTCACGTATTCCTAACGTAACGTGTAGTGCCTCGTGCTTGCAAAGGTCTTGGAGGACGGCCAGGCGAGCCTGCACGGGACGGGTGACTGCCCTCTGACATCTGGGCCAGGAAACACGGAGGAGCGCCTTTCTACGGCGTTAGGGAGTTCTCTTGTAAACCCTCCGTGCACCCATCTCTTCCTGTCACTTTGTGGTCATGCAGCGCAAGTGCCAACTCCTTCAAACGTGGGAGATCTTCAAATATTTGAAGGCAGCCACCCTAGCCTTTCGTAGGAAGTTGTGCCCAGTTCCTTGGGTCATTCCTCATGTCACGCTGATGCCTGCGTGTTCTGGAATCTCTGCTCGTCCGTCCGAACATCACCTGGCTAAGTAAGACCACTCAAGCTTATGAAGACTAAAAAGGTATCTGCAAAATTTACTGTGATGAATTTAGTGATGGCAAAGCTGGTCACAAATCCTATTTCAGGGGTGTTCCAGTCCCTGTAAAGTCCCCTTCTAGGGAGAAACTCTTTGGTTCCTCAAATGTCTTAAAATTCATGCCAGCAGTTTGATTAGGGGAATAATGTTTCCATTAGCCAGAACCTGGAAGCTGGACACGGGGCCGCGATGGTCATTTACTTGGTGCTAAGCAAGTGCTAGGCATGCATAATTTTTAATTGTCATGAGCTAAAATATTTTAGGACAAACGCGAGCTTTAATTGCCTTGAAGTCTCCCTGTGCGGGTTTCAGGGTGTATGTTGCACGTATTCAAAGACTTACAGCTCTGTTCGCAAGAAAAGGCAGCAGTTTCTTCATCTTCAGCGGCACCCACTTTCCTGAATAATACGCTCTCGGTTTGTGCTTTGTGTAATTAAGTCAGCCCATTGCTATCCGTTATCTTATCTAGAAAGATAACGCCGGTTATATTTTCAGGCCATTTCTTCCAAGTTTTCTGTGTCTGTATGGCTTCTGATAAGTGCTTAAGTTAAAAATGAACTAGAAAGTTCCATGGGAAGGCATTTACACAGCTGCGAAATACTGCCGACTTTCACTTTGCCTCGTGACTAAGGCTGTGATGACATTTTAGATGTATCTTTTAAAAAAACACGAGACTTTTGCTGTGTGGTATAGGGGAGTTTCATCCTCCGGTTAGAAATGGAATGAACCCTGGTGGGCGAGGTCAAGGGGCTTTACTACACGTCTTTAACGGCCACACTTTTTTTTTTCACCTACATTTGCTACCGTCTTTCCTTACAACTGGGAAAGGAATTATGCAGTGACTCTTGCCATGACGGCATTAAGGATGGAGTGTCAAGCTTTTATGCTCTCTGTACTTCTTTTCTTATATTATAACTAGAGGCCCGGTGCACGAAATTCGTGCACGGGTAGGGTCCCTAGGCCTGGCCATCGATCAGGGCCGATTAGGTTCCCCTCCTCCTCCTCCCCTCGCCACCTGCCTCCCCACCTCCCCGCCTCCTTGTTCCTTTGCTCCCTCAGTGCCCTGTTGCCACTGCTGGTCTACCGTCATGTTTCGCGCCACCCCCTGGTGGTCAGCGCACGTCATAGTGAGCAATTGAACTCCCAGTCTCCCAGTCAAACTCCTGAGGAGACACTTTGCACATTAGCCTTTTATATATATAGATGACGCTCTGACTGGGAAAGAAATGGTACAGTGACTCTCGTCATGACAGCGCTAAGTATGGAGTATCGAGTTTTTGTTTTCCATTTGGGACTTGCTTCCTTCTGTTTTGTTTTCGGTGGCAGTGGAGGGAGGCTTTTATTATTTATGCAAAACTTCTCAAATAGAATTGGTCTAGAAGGGAAAGGTGTTTTCTGCACAATAGCAATTTCTAAGTAATGAATGAGAAGCTATTATGTCAATAATCTTCCCTCCCCACCCCCCTCTCCCCCACCCCCCAAAAAAAAGAAAAGAAAAACTGAGTTTTTGTGGTGAGGAATTTCTTAGGGTTTAGTCATTGGGTTGATTGTTTTTTTTTTTTTTTTTTTTTTTTAATTTCGGGTGGAAAACCACTAGTATTTTTGTGTTTCATTCCTTTAAATCGAGCGACCTTATCGGGGATAGATGTTTTAAATTATTTTTTAAAATCAGGTTATTTTATTTTTAAAAAGCATATTTTTTCTCTGATCATTTCATCCTGGAGGAGTTTTAAGGAGGTAGATGGTGGAAACTGCTTCAGATGAGATTGGAGTTTCAGGTTAAGCCCTTTGGGTATGGTTACCTCATGACTCTGTGGGGTCGGTCGGATATATGATGGCAGAACAGAGAGCAAAGCAAGACTCTCCTGAGGTGCCTCAGTGGTCCTATCAGTTCTCACTCCGTTTCTCCCACCCTCAGGAAACTCTCTTGAAACCGGCGTATAACTTGGATCGGTATTGACACGATCATAATGGGAGATTGACGTTTGGACTTAATATTAAGATCTGTGTGTGTATATAACTTATTAAACCCAGTGACATCTGATACCCTATTTTATATTTATGTGATAGATTTAAATTTAGAGGGGGGAAAAAATCTCCACTAATACTTATATAGAGAGCTTTTTTCTAAAAAAAGTTTTTTAATTGATTTCAGAGAGGAAGGGAGAGGGGGAGAGAGAGAGAGAGAGAGAGAGAGAGAGAGAGAGAGAGAGAGAGAGAGAGAGAGAAACATCCACGATGAGAGAGAATCATTGATCGGCTGCCTCCTGCACGCCCCACAACTGGGGATCGAGCCCGCCACCTGGGCATGTGCCCTGACCGGGAATCGAACTGTGATCTCCTGGCTCATTAAGTTGACGCTCAACCACTGAGCCACGCTGGCTGTGGCTTAGTGCTTTCTAGTTTTACATGTATTAACTCTTTCTGGTTCTTACAATTCTCTGTAGTAAGTAGAAATTAAAAAAAGACACATTTATTCTAGACTTGTCCTCGATGTGGAGATGTTGAAAGGTGTGTTTTGCTTATTTGGGGGGGGGGGGAAACTGGCTGTCTGTCCCCTCACACACTCGTGTCTTTCCTGTGGTCTTGGAGGCGACCCTCAGCCTTCAGCCTCACTGCCCCAAGCATCTCTCTGTCTCTGATTGTGAAATTCACGTCAATCAGCCAAGTCGGCCTGACCAACCCATTCTCTTCTTAGAGGCTGGCGGTTCTTATTTTATTTATTTATTTATTTATTTATTTATTTATTTATTTATTAAAAAATATATTTTTATTGATTTCACAGAGGAAGGAAGAGGGAGAGAGAGAGAGAGAAACATCAGTGATGAGAGGGAATCATTGATTGGCTGCCCCCTGCACGCCTCCTACTGGGATCGAGCCCGCAACCCTGGCATGTGCCCCTGACCGGAATTGAACCTGGGACCCTTCAGTCCGCAGGCCGACACTCTACCCACCAAGCCAAACCGGCGAGGGCTGGCGGTTCTTATTTTAAAATCAAAAGACCCCTTTGAGACTCTATGCAGCTAGAGGCTCCCACTCCCCAGAACGCATGAACTCACATAGTAAGTAGATGATCTGAAAGCCAAACTATAACGAAAATGTCAAAGCTGCCACTTTCCACGCGACGCTAACTCTCCCAGGAGCCTAGGTGCCCGAAGTCAGAGTGAGCAGCGCCTGCTGTCCCCCGGGTTGCCCCCCGGAAGTGGCGCGGCCGACGGAAGGTGGCACCGCCGGCACGGGCCGTGACCGTGAACGGGTCAGAAGGGGGCTTTGTGGCTGTCAGCTCCAGCTGTGGCCAAGCCATCTCTCCCCGGGGGGCCTCCCCCTGGATGTGGACGACTGGGATCCCCCGCCAGCCAGTGGCTTGGGTGGCACTGTCTTTCCGTCTTCCGTTGTTTCCTGTTCTCATTGGTGGCCGGCCGGCCTCCGCTGGGTTTGGTGATACGGTCACTGAAGCCACGGCCAAGGCCAGCCCGCTCCGGAGCCTTTGGCCTTTCTCTGCCCTTGGTGTTATGTCCTGACTAAAACTTGTTATTCTCCGAGGGCAGGCTTTCCCCCTTATTTTTAGATTCTTGAAAACATCTCCACGATACGCAACGTCTCTGTTTTTTTAGAAGGAGGAAGTTCAGGTTCAGAGAGAAGCTAATTGCTCGGGGGCACGTGGATAGCACAGGGCACCGGTGAGCCTCAGGGGAAATTCTGTGCACTTTAATAGACACCCACAGACTCTCTTTTGCCATGGGAATCATCTCAGAGAAGAAGGTTCTTCTAGTGGAGTAGAGGAACATTGTCAGTTTCAGACGTTACCAACACAGCTTGCCAATGCATTGTCTTCCTTCAAACGAAAGGTTACCAGCTACAGGAACCCGGAGCGGTGCTCCCGTAGCTTACATATAATTTCCCTGGAGACACTGATTTAATAATAAATATATGGGCAATTCCTTTAGAGAGATAAGATGTCGGCAATTTCACGTGAGGTAGTAGGATAGTTATCCACGATGATGGCAGTGCTATCTATACATTAGGAGAAGCTACATGTCAAGGGTCCTGAATATCTTCTTACCCCAAACATTGTTTTGTAATTTCACATGCACCTTTATCTTAAAAAACAAAATGCAAATCCCTGTCTCTCCCATGTCGTCACTAGGTATACGGGTATGTTTGGCTCGAACGTACTAGTCGGTTACTCTCAATACATGAAGGTTTTGTGTGGGGGTTTTTTTAATGTTGAACTTGATCATGTTGTCAGAGGCACATTCTACGCCGTGATAGGAAATGAATGAGACAGGTCACGTGTTTGACTTTCACACAGAAAGGTGGTTGAGGTCACATTGGGGTGGAGCTCTGTTTGTCAGGAACTCCCTAGTGAGCCTGTTTGAGGCTGGCCCGCTGCACGCAGCGGCACGTGGCAAGATGAATCTCAGTTGTCTGAATTGCTGCTTGATGTGCCATAAAATCGCGATTTACCCAGCCCGTGCTCAGAATCACAAGTGCTATTGCAGGGAATAGCTTACCTGTGTGTTCTGCAGAATAGACCCTCCCCCCACCCCCATAGAAAAGAAGTAAATGAGATATGGGCATTTCCCGTTTTGCTAGGTGATGCCACATGGTCCTCTAGATTTCTAAGGATAAATAGAACCGCATTCAGAGGTCTTAATGTTATTATTTCAAGTTGTTTCGTATAGACTCCATAGATACCGCTGGGTAATAAGAATTAAGATTTTAACTGTAAATGAAGAGGTACGTGAGGACGTGACAAGAGCTGAGTAAAAACC
Source organism: Ia io (assembly GCA_025583905.1). Classification (NCBI taxonomy): domain Eukaryota; kingdom Metazoa; phylum Chordata; class Mammalia; order Chiroptera; family Vespertilionidae; genus Ia; species Ia io. The sequence continues at coordinate 6,739,019 of JAJQQW010000023.1, read as the reverse complement.
CTAGACGGTTAAAATTTGAATTGGGAAGTCATTTTAAATTCCTGATGTTTTTCATTTCTTTTCAAATACATGTATGTGTCATCCCTAGTCATGGAAAAATCTCATCTCAGCGGGCGACCGCGCCGCCGCACCTGCTTCGAGGTGTGGTCAGCGGCCGGGCCAGCAGCCAGGGACCTGTGCTTTCTGTTCTGTCCGGAAGCCAAGGAGCCCTGCAGGAGCTGGGGGGGGCTCCATCGAACAAGTGCGAGGCCAGAAGGAGGGATTCTCCTGGCCACAGGCTGGACAGTGTGAACGTCCAAAGAACACGGCTGCCATTGATTAAAATACTTTGTCTGTTCAGACCCTGCGGTAGGCAGAGTAATGGCCTCCTATCGCGTCCACTTCCTAATGCCAGAAGCTGTGACCCTGTTATGCTATGTGGCAAGAGGGTCGGTTGCAGCCCGAACTGGTTTGGCTCAGTGGATAGAGCGTTGGCCTTTGGACTGAAGGGTCCCAGGTTCGATTCCGGTCAAGGGCATGTACCTTGGTTGCAGGCACATCCCCAATAGGGGATGTGCAGGAGGCAGCTCACCGATGTTTCTCTCTCATCGTTGTTTCTGACTCTCTATCCCTCTCCCTTCCTCTCTGTAAAAAAAAAAAATCAATAAAATATAGTTAAAAAAAAAGAAAAAGAAAAAAAGAGGGTCGGTTGCAGGTGGAATTCAGGTGGCCAGTGTGCTGACGTCATGATACAGAGATGATCCCGGGTTTCCGGGGGTATTGGAGCCAACGTCAGGCTGACAGTGTAAGAAGGAGTCGACCTGCCGGTGCTGGCCTTGAGGATAGAATGGGGGCCGCGGGCCCAGGAATGTGGGCGGTAGGCAGATGGAGTCTCCCCTAGCTTCCCAGCCCTGCTGACAGTTTGAGCTTAGCCCAGCGAGACCCATCTCGGGCTTCTAGCCTACACATCCTTTAAAGATAATGAATTTCTGTTGTTTTAAGCCGCCGAGTGTGCACTAAAATGTTCCAGCAGCAATAAATAGGAAGCTACTATACATGTGTTTCTATAAAAGAGATTCCCCAAACAAATAGGAACACAAAACTCCTTATTGATCATCAGTAAAAATAAGGCACCAGCTCTGTCTAGAGACCATCAGGAAGGCCGAGCAGTAAGCGTCTCTCTTGACCTTCTTTCTTCACTTTGCTGTAGCCGCCATTCACTGAGCAGGACTCGCTGGGACCCCGTTTGCCCCAGGGCTCTGGGTTACTCTTTCTGTCTCAACTGACATCTGGTGTACACACACACATATTTACAACATATATTTGTTTATATGTATGTGTAATATGTTTTCTATATATTTATATATCATATATTTGCCGTATGTTTAGGTGTATCTATTCATATATAAAGTCTATATACTTGCAGTGCATTGTGGGAAATGATGCCACGGTGCCATTGGACATACGGTGGACACTGAAGTGAAACTTACCTGTGCAAGAGCTGGGGAAGGCATCGCAGTGTTAGCCAGCCCAACTGGGATCCCGGAAGATGTGTAGAAGGTTTTCATGTAAAGAGAAGCCTTCGAGGGAATGATACTTGCAAGATGGTGGCAGGAGGTGGCTGATGAGCTGGGTGGGGGCCCCTTTGGAAATGCTCCCTAGAAGGTGCCAAGGAGTTTGGACCTTGGGCCAAATAGAGGCCCTGGATATCTCTTTAAATGAGATAATTCCATGTAAAATGGCTCTTGGAGGCCAGGAGGATGCTCCAGGCTCTCCTGCCGACTCTCCTCCCCTCGCCTGCAGTCTCCCTCCCTGAGGGCTAACTTCACACAGACAGCAACACAGCAGTAAAAGGAAGCTGCTTCTGTACTGTTGCTGATTCAAAAGTATTTTGATAAGTGAATAGATTCTCAAGTGGTTATTGTAACCCATTTGAAGGGCAAGTTTAGATCCCCAAGTTTTAGTAGCTTTGATTAGGTAAACTGATGACCCCATACATTTGTTCACGCTTCAGATTGCATCTGTTTGGGGATGGATGGCTTTCGTATACGATGGTGGCGCTTTGTGGCCTGTGAAATTCAAGTCATGCTACATGTGATGTTAATATCAGGCCATACATTGCCAAGAAAAAGACATTAAGAACATGATGTGGATTGTCAAAATGTTGTAGAAGAACCGCCAAGGAATTCACATTTAGCTTAATTGGGTTGTGATCTTCTGAATGTAAATGGTGTCTCATGCTGAATTGCCTAATGATATGTAAATTATATGCAAGACTTTTCTGCCAAAGATCCAATGAACCCGGGAAACTTGAGACACGTGGAGAGTAAGCTGTACCAGGCACTTCTACAGACCTCTTCAGAGCCTATCTGGCAGAGTTCGGTGGTTTTGAACCTAGTGGTAAACTTTTTATTGCGACATTGGCTAACGCAGCTCTATTTTGAGTGTTTAATGAATAGTTAGTGGAAAATATTTAGTAACTGCAAACGAAAGAAAGCAATTTCCTTTTTGGGGGAATTGCATCTTGGTCTGACTGCTTAGTCATCTTATCTTTGAAAACAATCTGCCTTCTTGGTGGTTTGTGATAACAACTCTCATTGTGTGGTGCTTCTGACCCAGCACTCTCACCACCCCTCTTCCCTTCATCCTCACAGCTCTCTTCTGCACTCTGCCTCTTGTAGGTGATATGTTGGGTGCCTCCTGCATGCACCTGCTCCGACCAGGGCCCAGGCCAGGGAGGAACCTGCAGCCGAGGTCCGTGCCCTTGACCGGAATGGAACCCGGGACCCTTCATTCCGCAGGCCGACGCTCTATCCACTGAGCCAAACCGGCCAGGGCTAGAATATAGAGGCTTTTCATAATGGGAGAGATCTAGCTTTGTCACATGTACGCTAGTTTCTCTGCTAGTAAGGTGGCAGTACAACTTAGCTTGCCCTGTTCTTTGTCCAGGAGAGAGCAGATATCTGGTAGCTAATATTTTAGCCACAATAGTAGTAGACATTTTTAAAAAATGATGATATAGTATTTATTATACTTACCTTGTGTTTATATAGCTGGGCCCCAATAGGTCAGGGCAGGGAGGGTGGATATATCTCCAGCAAGTTGATAGTAAATTAAAAAAAAAACATTAGGCCTTCAATTAGTGTATTATTATCACATAACCCGTCACAGGACTTGTTTCCAGGCTATCTGAAGAAATTTTACAACCAAGTAATAAGACAAACAACTGAATTAAAAGAGGCCAAAGATTTCACAACACATCTCACAAAAGAAGATATACACATTCCAATAATCGTGTTCAAACACGCTCAGCATCATGGTTCACTAGGGACGTGCAAATGCAAACACAGGTCAATATAAGGTGCCACCGCACACCCAACAGAGCGGCTAAAACCGAAAAGACTGACAACTGAAGTCTTGGCGAGGGACGGGGAACGTCGTCCATTGTTGTGGGAAGGAACAGCGAGCAACCCGTTTGGAATCTAGCTCAGCACCTCTTCATACTGTTAACTGCGATTCAGCATGTGGCCAGTTTTTTATTTCATTGCCAGTTTCACTTCTAGATACCTACCCGTGACAAATGAAAACACGTGTCCATAAAAAAAAAAGACTTACACACAAATGTTTAAATCGGCTTGATTCATAATAGCCCCAAACTGAAAACAGCCCATATGTTTGTCAACAGCTGAGTGGATAAACAAATGGTGGAATACAAGGCCATACTGCTTGGCAATATAAAAAAACTACATGCTTCTGCGCCCGGCAATATGGATGGGGCTCGCTTATGCTCAGCGAAAGAAGCCAGACCCCAAAGGCAATGTGCTGTATGAGTTCAACGAGATAAAATTCTCAAACTGGAGCGAGTCACCTGGATTAACAGAAAGGGGATCGGTAGTCGCCTGGATCCTAGACTCTGGGGAGATTGATTGCGAAGAGGCACCTTTTGGGGTGATAGGAATATTTGATATGTTGATTAGGATAGTGGTTATATGTGAAAACTCATTGAATGGGACAATTGCATAGACATTTAATTGTATACCAATTATACCTCAAATAGTTTGTTATAAAAAGTAAAAAAAAAGCCCTGACAGGTTTGGCTCAGTGGATAGAGCATCGGCCTGCAGACTGAAGGGTCCCGGATTCGATTCCGGTCAAGGGCATGTACCTTGGTTGCAGGCACATCCCCAGTACGGGGTGTGCAGGAGGCAGCTGATCGATGTTTCTCTCTCATCGATGTTTCTAGCTCTCTATCCCTCTCCCTTCCTCTCTAAAAAATCAATAAAATATATTTTTTTTAAAAAAGTAAAAAATAAGAACGCAATGCCAAATTGCTGCCCATCAATGGGTGATAGAGATTCAATTTCTATCCTTTCTACTTGGACACTTACTTTTGGGGTTCACTTCCTGAATAACCCCTCCTTCCCTGGTTTGTCTGCCTTGCTGCTGCTGTTACATATCGGAGTTCCGTGTGTGTGTGTGTGTGTGTGTGTGGCCCGTTTACGTGATCTCCGGTCCACTTCACTGTTTATCCTGTCTTCATTCTCTTAGCCTCATCCACAGCCCCACTGTCGTCACTCGCTCTCTTCAGCGATGTCTAGGCTGCTCCTGAGCCCGTGCTGTTTCGTAGACGTTCTGCAAAGAGCCCCCCTGTTTCTGTGCTCCGAGAAAAACCCTGTTGGAATATCGATGGGGGACCTGTATCGATTTTATAGATCAACTTGGGTAGACTTGGAATTTTTGCAATATTAAATCCTTTGGCTCATAACAGCGGTGTATCTTTTTATTTGTTAAGATCTTCATGAATGTCTCCCAGTGCAGCTTGTAATTTTCCCTGTAAAGTTTCTGAACATGTTTTGTATTTATTTCAAGACATGTGACTTTTTTTATTTCATTGTCAGTGAAATCTTTCTCCTAATTATGTTTTCTTGCAGTTTTTGTTGTTGATGTGCAGAAATATGATTTTTTTAAAAAAGTTTAATCATATATACAGGTAACTTTAGATTTTGTTTTCAAAAGAAGTCCATTGAACCCAGCCGGCATGGCTCAGGGGTTGAGCATTGACCTATGAACCAGGAGGTCATGGTTCGATTCCCGGTCAGGGCACATGCCCGCAGGGAATCGTGCAGGAGGCAGCCAATCAGTGATTCTCTCTCATCATTGATGTTTCTCTCTGTCTCCCTTCCTCTCTGAAATATATATATATATATATAAATTTGGGGAAAAAGAAGCAGCCCATTGATGGATGAGCAGAATTGGTCATGTGTGCACACACGCATATTTTGCAAAGCGGCGGTGTTAGGAAACACTTTCCCCAAGTCCTTAAGTTATTTTTTAGGAAGCGAGTCTCTGCATGTGAGGTTGGCCCTGGGTCGCAGGAGAGGGTAACGGCTGGAGCTGGGGTGCTCCCAGCTTTACGTCGAGCCCCATTCGTGCAGTCACGGGTGCCAGCGAGAGGGGCCTCTGGTCAAGCCAGCGTCCTCGGATTATAACAGATACCCGTGGACCTCCTGTTGTGGCGATCGTTAGATGGTTACGCGCGGTGCAGGCTGCGATTGCTAAAAATGTGTCGCTCTTCTCTTTCAGCATCCGGAGTGTGATGCAGAAGTATCTCGAGGAGAGGAATGAAATAACCTTCGACAAGATTTTCAATCAGAAAATCGGTAAGTCCTACCTAGGCATTCAGCATCTGCGCCTTCACCGGTGATGTCGCTGTCACTGCAGTGATGTCTGCGTGCAGGCCCCACGCTTCGTGTGCCTGACCCTTCAGGCCGGGAGTGGAGAGTTCATGTCATTAACCAGGTACTTAAGGATCACTTCCATTCGTAGGAACCTGTCTTGTGAATAAGCCTGTGGGAAACAAGACCAGTTTGACTCGAGGTCTTAAGGACGTTGGGGCGGTGGCCAAAATCTTGGAACCAGAAATAAGCTCCCTGTGTTGAGACCCACCTCTGAGGTCCCCAGCTTCTCTCATGGTGTACTTTCCAGGATCCCAGGGAGCTGGCCTGTGTCTCCCCAGACATCACCCCACTCTCAAGGTTGGCTGTATCTTTCCAAAGTGTGGGGCCAGAGTCCTGGATCTTGGCGGCTGTCCTGGGTTGTATGGGTTCTGTACGCCATTCGTTCGTGTCATTTCCACGTCCGTTCCTTTTACTCCTGTGGCCCCATTCAGAGCCTGTACCCTGCAGGTCAGCAGGCCTCCCCCGGGTGTATACACAGGGGCCCCAACTCTGGCTAACGCTGGTCCTGGCCCGTGCAGACAGACGTGTGGCTGTGTGGGAGTGCTCCGTGGCGACCACAGCTAGTCCCCGCAGAAATGAGGACTGGACAGCCATTGCTGTCACATGGAGCTTCGAGGCCAACGAGGAAGTGAGATGTTCTCCCTGGCCTTCTGAGGCTGGCGGTGCATTTAGCGGGGACTGTCAGCCGGTGCAGGGAAGAGCTGTCGTCTGCATGCTTTCTCCTCACTCCCCCCCCGCCCCCCTCCTCTCCCCATCAGTTCCTGCTGTCCAGAAATTTCCAAAATAACATCTTATTCTCAGCTGGGATGGACTCCTCATTGGGCCTGCCATCCGGCTGTATTGTTCATCTGCCCGTAGTGAGGTGGTAGACAGACGAGTCTAGGGTGGTCACGTGACATCCACAGAGCAGAGTCTGAGCGAAGAGCATGCTCCTTTCCTTCCTCTACACCTTGCTAGCCTCCCAGAGTTACTCAGGTCAGATTCGCTGAGGAACTGGGTCTTAGTTTACAAATTATTTTACTACTAGAGGAAGGGACCTTATTGAGCTTTCAAGAAATGAAGGTCTTATTACAGTTCCCTGGAACGCTAATTCTGCGTGCAGTTCTGTTTCCGCGATTCATAAGCGCAGACTGACTCCTTGAATATATATTTTTATTTATACAAATGTATATTTTTACTAATATTTTTTAATTTTAAAAAATATATATTCATGTATATTATACGTCATGTAAAATTCACCCTTTATATACAGCTCAGTAGTTTTTTTTTTTTTAGTGTGTTCGCAGTGTTGTGTAGTCATTACCACACTTATTTTATTATTATTTTTACTGTTTTCAGAGAGAGGAAGCGAGAGGGAGAGAGAGATAGAAACATCAATGATGAAAGAGAATCATCGATTGGCCGCCCTCTGCACTCCCCACACTGGGGATCAAGCCTGAAACCCAGGCATGTGGCCTGACCAGGAATCAAACCGTGACCTCCTGGTTCATGGGTCAAGTCTCAACCACCGAGCCACACTGACCAGGCATCACACTTATTTTAGAACATCTTCAAACCTTCCCCCCAAAGAAACTCCATACCTGTTAGCAGTCACTCCCCATCCTCCCCCTCCCCCAACCCCTGGGTACCAGTAATCTAGCTTCTACCTCTGGATTTGCCTACGTTGGACACTCCGAATAAATGGAATCCCATAGCATGTGGCCTTTTAATTTTAATCATCACCCGAGGATATTTTTCCATTGAATTTTGGAGAGTGGAAGAGAGAGGAAAAGACAGAAATGTCGATGTGAGAGAAACACATCGATTGGTTGCTTCCTGCACAAGCCCTGACCAGGTCCCAAGCCGGGGAGGAGCCTACAACCGAGGTACGTGCCCTTGGCCAGAATCGAACCTGGGACCCTTCGGTCTGCAGGCCCTCACTCCACCCACTGAGCCAAACCGGCTAGGGCAGTGTGAGGCCTTTTGCATCGAGCTCTCAGCATAGTATTTGGAAGGTTCACAGGTGGTGTATGTAGCACGTGTCAGGACCTCATCCTTTTTATGCCCAGTGGTCTTCCATTGCGTGGCTGTGCCACATTGTGTTTGTCCGTCCACTCATTCATTCATTCATGGGTGGATGTCTGGGTTGGTTCCCCTTCCTGGCTGCTGTGCAGAGTGCTGCCGTGAGAGGAAGGCACGTTTCACACACAGCTCGTGTGCGTGTTCCCTGGGACAGACACGTGCTGGTGGATGGCGACCAACCTGCCCCCCTGGCGGCTCTCACTCCAGGTTCTGAAAGGCGTTGAGGATTCTTTCCCCCTTTGTGTTCTCTGCTCCTCCCTCTCCCTCCTGTAACCCCTTTCCTGTCTGTCCCCTCACCCCCCCAACACACATGCAACCCCCAACATGTCCTGCCCACTGTTTTGACCAACACCTTCCCTGACATAGGCTCCGGGAGCCTTTGATCTGAGCTGATGGCATGACAGTGGCCTTGAACCTTCACTTCGGCCACACCCACTCTTCCCCAGGAGCCCCTTCCCTGGACACGGATGGTCTGTGAATTTTCTCTCCGTTATGCCGTTAAAAAACTGTCCGAGCAAGTCATTCCTTCCTCCCTTCCTTCCGATTTGTGAGCTTGGAGCTGCTCAAGAGAAGCCGTTGACGCTTGGGAGCTCACAGAGAACAGCGACTGGTGGGGTGGGGGTGGGGAGAGGGCACAGGGTAACCGGCTGGACACAGATCTGTCATCACGCTTCGCCGTAGCTGTGGATTTAATGTGTCGCGTGCTCACTTGTCTGGTCCCCCCCACCCTCCTTTGCTCTGTGGCATTCTCCTTCTCTGGCTGGCGTTGGGGGTTGGGAAGAGTAGAAGAGGGAGGATAAGTGGGTCCTCTCTCCAGGTCTGTATTCCTACTTCAGCTCCCTCCTCTCTCCCTCTGTCTCTCCCATCCAATCCCCCTGCCCCCTTTCGTGACCGTCTCCATGTGCTGAAGCCCTGTTGATGTCTGTTACCCCTTACGGCTTCTCTGGGGTTCTCTTGCTTCTCTTTCACCCTCTGTTGTCCCCTTGCCTCTCAACCCCCTTTCTCACTGCCCCTTCCCTACCAGCATCATCCCTGCCTTCCCATTTGTGAGCTTGGAGATGGTTAGCACAGGGTTTGGGGGACGCCCCCTCCCCCCGCCCCCCAGTGTGGGCTCTAGGCAGCTTGTAAACATGTTTTGTGAAATGAAAAGAAGTAGGCACCTTTGCTTGAGATAACGGGTGATTGGCAGGCCTGTTGGCTGCACCCCCGAACTGGTTGTTGTTTCATTAGTTTTCTTATCGGTGAAGGAGGGACGATGAAAGTAGCCGCTTCATAAGGCTGTTGTGAAGACTCAGCAGGAAATGTTTGCGAAGCCCTTGACACAATGATTTGTTCTCAGCAGATGCTCAATGAATGAACGCTCTTAAATGAAACGGCTTATAATGAAAATTTTTCATCAGACATGTAAGTGGGCTAGAATAACGGTCCCGCAAACATAGACATCTCCCGGATTCAGTATTTTTCAACATTTTGCTATATTTGCTTTCTTCATCCCCTCTTTTTGTGGTTGCCGAAATATTTTAAAGCAATTAGCAAACGCCTCATAGCATCTCAGTCCTATATGCATCTCTCAAAAATACGAATGTCTTCACGTACAACCTCGAAACCCTTATCCCAAGCCATGAAAATGTATGGCGATTCTTAGTAGACACTTAATACTGAGTTTATATTAAAAATGTTCGGATTAAGATGACTTGTTTTCTTGGTTTGTTTGCGTCAGGGTCCAGATACTGCTCCTGTGTTGTTATTGTCAGTAATGCCTCTTTCAGTCAACAGCAGGAGCCCCTTCCCCCCACGCAGGTAATTGACTGATTGAAGAAACTGGGCCGCTTGTATTGTAGAACGTTCCACAGCCTGGAGTTTTCTGTTTGCTTCCTCATGGCGTCATTTAAATCACACTTCTATTTCCTTTACTTCCTGTAAACGAAGAGTGCGCTGGGACCGCTTGCTTAGGTTTAGGTCGGACCTTTCTTGGCGAGAGGCCTTCACGGGGGAGCCGTGTACGTGGTGGCAGGAGGGGACACTGCCCGCAGGCCTGGTCCGCTCTCAGGTTCCTCACTAGGCTGACCTCGGCCATTTGTTCCTCTCGCATTGACTGTCTTTGCCCAAGTCAGTTAGTTTATTAGGGAGTTGCCAAATGGTACATTTTCTAATTCTGTGGTTCCTTCCACATTCCTGGCTTGTCCTCGTCCACTAGAGCTATTCAGCCGCCTTTAAACTTCGTTCCTGCAGGAAAGGCGGGTGTGGCGGGAAGAATTCTAAGGAGGCCCCGGCGACCTCCGCCTCCTGGCCTCGCTGCTGATGGAGAGGCTGCAGATGGGATTAAGGCTGTGATGGGGCGGATTTAACCTACTCACTGCAGTGGGGCATCTCCTCAGGCTGCAGCCGAGGAGGAAGTCAGAGAGATCGAGAGCATAAGAGAGATTTCTGCGCATTGTCGCCAGCTCTGCAGACAGAGGGGGGGCCCACGAGAAGGAATGTGGGGTGATCTGGGAGCTGAAAGGGATCCCAGCTGACAGGCTGCAAGGAAACAGGGAGCTCAGTCATTTTTGTCTTTTTTTGGTTAATCCTCACCCAAGGAGATTTTCCCATTGATTTTTCAGGGAGAGTGGAAGGAAGGGAGAGCGACTGAAAGAGAGAGAGAGAGAGAGAGAGAGAGAGAGAGAAACATCGAAGTGAGAGAGACACATCAATTGGTTGCCTCCTATAGGCACCCTGACCTGGGGCGGGGGATTGAGCCTGCAACCGAGGTACGTGCCCTTGACTGGAATCGAGCCTGGGACCCCTTCGGTCCGCAGGCCGACGTTCTATCCACTGAGCCAAACCAGCCAGGGTCTTACAGTCTCACAATTATACAACGGGATTCTCTGGAGCCCCTGGATAAGGCCTCAGCTCGCCAGCACTCGAAGGAGCCCACCTGGACTCGTGCGATAAAGAATGGGGGTTGTTGACAAGTCACGGCGCTCGTGATAATTTAATGCCTGGCAACAGAAAACGAATACAGTGGGATGGGGGCTTAATTATTTTGTTTTTAATTGCCAATTCTCAGAATAAAAGACTGAGAGCTGCTTTTGTCCTTCTTCCCGTTCTTACCTAGAGATTATGTCCTAATGTTTATTAATTAAGTTGGTTCCTAATTGGCTGTCAGGGAAATTTACACATTTAGGTAATGACTCAATATTCTTGCTTTGGCTCTTTGAAAGAACAGCCTTCAAGGGATCCCGGTTATTGAATAGACAGTAAAGTCAGCTGGTCAGCGATGGCCAAGGTGATTCTGTTACAGGTTCCTTCTAGAATATGCATGGAAACGGTCGCTTCCCTCTCTGCCAGGGAGGCACATGGCGTTCGATAGGTTCCATCTGTCTGTGGACAATCTGTTTAGCTTCTCTGTCTGCGAACCTCTCCCATTAGAGGAGGATGTTTCTGATTAAGAGGAGGCAGAATTCATGAGGTATGCAAATGCTCTCCGGTATAAAGACCCTCATGGTTAATGTAATATGACATCACATACCGCCTCGGAAGACGCTTCATTTTATAACACCGGCTTCAGAGCTCAATCCAGAGTTTAAATACCAATCATTCTGAATCGGTATGAAGCCATGTTGGCGCCTGAAACGTGACTTTCGGTCAAAACAAAACTTTGCAGTTTTTACTGTCTTTAAAAAAAACAACGGGCTCTATTGAGGTATGGTATTACATGCCATAAAATCCACCCGTCCTAAGTTGTAATTTGACGAGTTACAGTTTGATGAGTTCTAGTGTGTTTACAGAGTTGCACAACCATCACCACACTCATTTTACAAACGTTTCCACGCCTTAGAGAGACCCCCCCTTGTGCCCACTCGTAGTCACCCCGCTCCCTGCTCCCTTTCCAGCCCCCGGCAGCCGCCCCTCTGCTTTCTGTCTCCACAGGAATTTGCCTCTGAACATTTCATAGGAACGGAATCTCACAGCCTGTAGACTAGAGCCTTCTTTAACGTAGCATGAGGTTTTGGAGCTTCATTCACGGGCTGGGTGTATTCGGTGCTTCATTCACTGCCCAGTAATATTCCATTTTGTGGATAGACCACATTTTTTTGATCCACTCACCAGCTGATGGACGTTTGGATTATTCTCACTTTGTGTCCTTATGAGCGATGCTGCTGTGATTTCCAAAGGATATTTGCATAAAAAGCATGATTTCAAAGGACATTTACATTAAAAAGAATTTGTAATTTTTTTTTTTTTGGCATTTAAGATTAAGGCATAAGAAATATACTTGCCAGGGATTTGGGACAACAAAAATGAATATTTCATTTTTAAAATAGTACACTGGAAAAACAGAAATTGTACCAAAGGTCCTTTTAAAAAACATTTCTGAGCAGCCCCTACAGAAATATGCAGAGATGGGCACAATTGCCCTAGGCACCTATTAGTAAACCTAGTAATTATGTAAGACCAAAGGAACACTGAAAGACAGAATGAAGCAGGTTAGGATTTTTTTTGTGGTTTGGTTTTTTTTTGTGTCAGTTTCAGGAGAGCAAGCTTTCCAATCTGTTTTATAATTTATCAAAGTACTTCTTCACCTGTTTTGTTAAAACCTGTAAATATTTATAACAGCAGCTTCCGACTCAAAGGCGGGGGTTAAATTATGGTAAATTAAGCACTCTTTGCATGTGGCTCTAGAGGGAGAAATATTAACCTGGGGACCTTGCGTCAGTCTTGGTTTCCCCTTTGGTTTCCATCTTTGTTTGGCTGTGTTAGCTTCTGTGCCCCGAAGGCCTGCCCTGGGCAAAGGCTGCCTCTGATTGACAGTCACTGAGCCGGGTTCCCACCCCGAGATCTTGTCCTACAACCTTCTCCAGCCCAGAGCACCCTTCCAGGAGGGAGAAGAAAAACCTTGGGGCCCAGAAGGTTTATCCGTGCCTTTGTGGAGACTTTTAGTGAGAGGAGGAGTTGAAGATCCGGGTAAACTTTCAGACAGCGGAGATCAACACTTGACTAAGCACCGCTAATTGGATTTTCGCCCCAGAGAAATGAGGGGCCCAGATTGTGCGCAGTTTCAGCGTGGGCTTCCTAATAAGAATGCTGCCCAGACAGGAAAGATGCCAGAGAGGAGGGAAGCGCTGGGAGGACTCCAGAACCGATGGGCGGGCAGGCTTCGCGGCTGATTTTCTTATCTGTGCGGCTTCAGCAGGCCTGGGTACCGCTTCTCGAGGTGCAGGTTGCCCCACCTGGGAGACATCACCGGCCGGTAGTGAGGCCGCTGCCACTCTGAACACGTGGGACATCTAAGAGGATAAAAAGCTAAACCAGTTCTGAGAAAATGTAGTTGTCTCTTGTTTTTAACCCTGTTTATTAGAGCTCGTTTTTCATTTTATTTTATTTATTCATTTTTGTTGTTAATCCTCACCTGAGGACATTTTTCCATTGATTTTTAGAGAGAGTAGAAGGGAGAAGAAGAGACACAGAGAGAGAAACATCGATTTAAGAGAAACACATTGATTGGTTGCCTCCCACAGGGGCCCTGATCAGGGCCAGGGATCGAGCCCGCAACCCAGGTACATGCCCTTGACCGGAATCAAACCCAGCACCCTTCAGGCCCTGGGCTGACGCTCTTCCCACTGAGCCAAACCAGCGAGGACTGGTTTTTCTTTTTACTAGTGTACTGGTTAATGTGGATTTTTTTCAATAGATGGAGTTACACATATGTTGATATAGATGCGATTTGATATGTATGCTATTTTGTTGTATTGCTCCTTCAGATGACCACGTGTTCCGATCGATGGCACACGCACTTTCTGAGCAGCACTTCAAAATGTACGAAGAAGTGGAAAATTGGGTCTCTGAATGGTCTGCCTCAAAACAAGAGAAGTTCTATTGGGACGCTAATAATATGGATTAATTATTAACCGGTTAAAAATGAGGATTTTGTAATCAAAGAAAACACAATTATTTCAAGAGAAACATCAAAAGTGCTTTATTCAAAGTAATGTCCATCGTTAGCTACACATTTCCCCCATCTTTCAGGTAACTTGTGGATACCGTCACAATAGAACTTTTCTTGTTTTGAGGCAGACCATTCACAGATCCCATTTTCCACTTCTTCGTACGTTTTGAAGTGCTGCTCAGAAAGAACGTGTGCCATTGATCGGAACAAGTGGTCATCTGAAGGAGCAAGGTCTGGTGAATACAGCAGGTGGGCTAATACTTCCCAGGCAAGATCTTTTAACGTGCCTTTAAATGGTTTTGGAGTGTGTGATGGTGCGTTGTCATGAAGCAAAATTACTCTGCCGTGTCTTCTGGCCCATTGTGGTCATTTTACGATCAAATCGTGGTTCAGATTGATTTTTTGTTGTTGGTAGTGATCAGTATTAACAGTTTCACCTGGTTTTAGAAGCTCATAATACACCACACCTATCTGATCCCACCAAACGCAGAGCATTGTCTTCTTTCCTAAGCGACGTTGATGGTTGACCTGGATTAACCCATGATTTTGTGTGTTTGGGATTCTCAAAATAAATCCACTTTTCATCGCCAGTTACAACTCGATGCAAAAAAGACTTTCTTTTGTGCCGTTGAAGCAACATTTTACTGATGACTTTTCGGTTTTCCATTTGTCTTTCGTTCAGTTGATGTGGCGCACCCATTTTCCTTCTTTTAAAATCTTTCCCATTGCTTGTAAACGATCGGAAATTGCTGAGCAACGTTTAATCTTTCTGCAAGTTGTTTTTGAGTTTGACACTCATCTTCATCCAATAATGCTTGTAATTGTTGGTCTTCAAACTTCTTTGGTTGACCTGGACATTCTTTTTTGCATTGAAATCATCACTTTTAAAGTGTTTAAACCAGTGTTCACAAGTATCTTGAGATGGAGCATGTTCACCATAAGCTTCCCGAAGTATACGATAACTTTCAGCAGCACTTTTCTTCAAAATAAAGTAATGAATTAAAACTTGCCGCAAATGCTCCTTTTTTGGAACGAAATTCGACATTTTTAAGCGTAAAAATATCTATGATGTTAACACCTTCAGAAAACTTGACATATGAAGTTTTGAAGCTTATTGTCAATACAACAAAATAGCATACATATCAGATCACATGTATATCAACATATGTGCAACTCCATCTATTGAAAAAAAATCCGCATTATTAACCGGTACACCTAGTAGAGCCTTCATGCAGGTCCTAAGATCAGCCAAGAAAAACCCAGAAAAGCTTCATTTTATTGGGATAACAGAATCTCTTCACCTCAGAACTCCAGGGGTGCCGGTGTATGCCCAGTAGACCTGCAGGCCGGTGGCCCTGTGACCTTGTGAATCGCTGCTGCTTATTTTCCCCGAGCATTTGGAGTCCCTGCTTGATAGGAGTCACTGTTAGTTTGAGGACCGGGATGGCTCCCTGTGGACCGCACACTGAGTGTTTCCTGTGCCGGGAAAGTAACGGGACCACATTCGCACCGCTCCCGAGGGGCAGAGCCTGGGTAGGCGGCATGCTCTTCACCACTGCGTTTCTCTGCCCATCGCCGCAGTCGTTCGTGTGGAAATTCACACGCATCTGCAATTCCTTTCTTTTTTTTCCTTTTAAAATAACACATCAACTAGACGATTTCTATACAATGTATCACGACACTAAAATTCAGAATTGGGGGCGATGCGCCAAGGTCTCTCCGGAGCAGGTCCACCTCTGCGCTTTGCCGAAGGCCACGTTCACAGTCTGACAGGTTTTGGGAGCCCCCCTGGAAGTGCCTGTTAGACAGAAGTGCACATGGGGAGACTCGGCCAGCGTCAGGCCACGGAGGGCTGCTGCCCCCCCCAACCAGCTCGCCCTGCAAAGGGTGTGAAACCCGCGGGTGTCAAGTATGTGTACTCTGCCTGGGAGCTCCTGAGATTCATGGAAGGGGCCACCGGGGATGTATGTGTCTGAGGCAGGAGTTTCAATCCCAAGGCAAGTGTGGGGAAGCCACTCTTAGCCAAGAGATCAGCCGGCACCTGCAGTGGCCTCCCCTTTTAGCCCCTCCCCGCCGGGTCCCACAGATTTTAGGAGGAAAATTATCTGCTCTAGCAGTATCGGCAAGGGTGGGGTCTTACCACGTATGGCGAGAGAGGGCCGAGGGGACCTAGGATACGTCTCCTCTTCTGGAAAAGGTGTCCGTCAGCTTTTGAACTGACGGTGGGGTCATGGCTGGGCTGTTTTAGGGTTTGGAGAGCCCAGATGTGGGGGTCATGGCTGGGCTGTTTTAGGGTTTGGAGAGCCCAGATGTGTGAAGAAATTCCAGGGGGCAATGCCTGTCATGATATCTCCCTGCGTTTAGCTCTTTCGGAAATAACTTTTCTGAGAGTTACAGATACCTTATTCTTGATTGATGTAAGCATTTCTGCCTCTAGTCAAAGCCAGGCAATGTGGACCAGGCCAGGGGTGATGATCGGGCCGGGTTTGAAAGCTGTTTCACTGTGTGCCGGGTGTTCTGCCAGCGCTGGGGATGCATTGGTGGGCAGTGCTGAAAGCTGTGCCCTTAGGGAGCTGACTTCTGCAAGGGGACAGACCAACAAATACATGCAGGCAGACCTCGGCCATATTGCGGGTTGCGTTCCAGACCGCCGCCACAAATCGAGCATGGCAATAAAGTGAGTCACACGCATTTTGGGGTTTCCCGGTGCATATAAAAGTTATGTTTGCACTGTACTGCAGCCTCGCAAATGTGAACTAGTATTCTAAAAAAACAACGTACATTCCTTAATTCAAAAATATGCTAAAAATGCTAACCACCGCCTGAGCCCTCAGCGAGTCATCATCTCTTTGCCGGTGGAGGGTCTTGCCTGGATGTGGGTGGATGAAACGAGGTGTAGCGAAGCGCAGTGAGATAGGCTCGCCTGGAGAATGGGAGAGCCAGGAAGGGGGGCGGGAGGGCCCGTGTGGGTGGCAGTTTCTAACAGTGTTTTGAGAAGGCACCACTTGCAGAGGGACAGTTGAACAAAGACCTGGGGGAGCTGAGGCTGCCCCCGCCCCACATTCCCCCCCCCCGCCCTGTGTATTTATCTAGGGCAGTGGTTCCAACCTTCCTAATGCCGCGACCCTTTAATACAGTTCCTCATATTGTGGTGACCCCCAACCATAACATTATTTTCGTTGCTACTTCATAACTGTAATTTTGCTACTGTTATGAATCGTAATGTAAATATCTGTGTTTTCCGATGGTCTTGGGCAACCCACAGGTTGAGAACCGCTGCTGTAGAACCTAAGACCATCGGAAAACACAGACATTTACATTACGATTCATAACAGTAGCAAAATTACAGTTATGCCGTAGCAACGAAAATAACGGTATGGTTGGGGGTCACCACAACATGAGGAACTGTATTAAAGGGTCGCGGCATTAGGAAGGTTGAGAACCACTGGTCTAGGGGAAGCAGGTCCAGGCGGAGGGTTCGGCAGGGCAGAGACCTTAGATCGGAGCCATGTGATAGGGGAGCAGCGAGGAGGCCGAGGAGGCCGTGCCGAGGCGCTGAGTGTGAATGACAGGGATGGGCCGTCCTTTGGCTTTTACTCAGAGTGGGATGGGACGCAGCAGGTGTGAGCACGGGGTGGCAGGCTCTGACGGAGGCCGTCACAGAGCAGCCTCCTGCCCTGGGAGCCTGGGCCGGTGAGGATGCTGGGCCAGCAGCAGCGGAGCTCGGAGCTGGCAAGCGGTTCCTGAACTCCAGATGGGTAGGTGGGATTTGTAATGAATTGTGTTGTGGCTCTAAAGGGGGTGGGAAGGACAGGGGCTTGCAGGGGACACCATGCCCTCAGGTTCAGTCAGGGCCGGAACCTGCAGGAAAGGCTCAGATAAGAAGCCGAGGAAATAGGGCAGTGTTTTTGTTCCTGCATCCTTGAATTAGGTGACTCGATTTGCATAGCGGGCCATCTGCTGAAGAGAATGGTCACACCCTGTTCCCATTCTGCCTGATGCTTTCAGGTCAGCCCCGGCTCGGAGCTCTGCCCCTCCTCTGCTCACTCTCCGCCTGCCAACGAACAGAGAAGATTCTATGGTTGGGGGTAGACGAGAAATCCCAGCAAAGGTGGGGCAGGGAGAGCTGTTCTAGTCCCTGAAAGAGACTATTGAAAGCAGTGGCGCCCAAGGAGAGAAACTAGGGCAGCTTCTTAAAGAAGCACATATTCTTCCCGGGTGAGATGCCCTTCCTCGCTAAAGAAATCTTCTATTTTTTAATTGACCTTTTCCCTGTAACTTAAAAAAACACACATCACTGTTGGTCATCAGAGTTTGCTCTGTAGGAGTCCGTTTACTTAGCATATAATTTAGGACTATTTAAGAAGATTGAAATGCGTTGTTTTGTGGCTTCTACTCTTAAACCAACAAGTGGGTTCAGAGCCGATGACGGAGAAGAAACTTGACCCAGATTAGCTTACTGGGAACATTGACATGGGCCCCTCTCTCCTCTCGCTGCTCTTTAGTGTCTACAGGGTTTCAGAATGTGCCCGATTTCCTCCCGCGGAGACACCACACAGAATCCAGCTGTTACTTTTCTTTTTGCTTATTGATTATTGTGCTCTATGCCGCGCTCTTGCTTTTGAAGAACAGTTCTATAGAGGTGTCATGTGCGTACACTGACAGGCGTCTGTTTTAAGTGCAGAGGTTGAGTTTTGACCGCTTATGCGCCGCGTATTGCTGCACAGTCCGCACGGAGACCAGTTTCATTCCCTTTCAGAGGAACACGCTTGGCCTTTTCTATGGAGCTCACCCAGCCCCAGGCACCCACCCATCTGCCTAAGCCACAATGGATTACACCGGGCTTTTCTAGAACTTGATAGAAATAGAATCGAGCCACAAGCACTCATGTGCGTCTGGCTTCCTGGCCTCCGCACAATGCCCACCCTTGAGGTTCACATATATTATTGCTCATGTAGGGATTTTGTTTCTTTCACGGAATAGGATGCCACAGGACGGACTTCACACAGGCCACTTGTTCATGGACATTGGGGTTGTTCAAATGTGGGGCAGTTATAAATGGAGCCGCTGCAAACATTTTTACACACGCCGGGCGAACATACCCTGTCATTTCTCTCGGGTCCGTGCCTGACCCTAGAAGCATCGCGGGGTCTCCTAGGAAACGTGCACGCACAGTACACCGGTTAGGTCATCCTGATGAACTGACCCTTCGCTGTTATGAGAAGTCCTTCATCCTGATGGTGTATTGTTAACTTTGTCTAATATCGATAAAATCGCTTCAGCGTTTGTGGTATTCGTGTTTGCATGATGCACCTGTTCTCTAACTCTTTTAAAACATATATGTTTTTTTTTTTTTTATTGATTTCAGAGAGGAAAGGAGAGGGAGAGAGAGAAACATCAATGATGAGAGAGCATTATTGATCGGCTGCCTCCTGCACGCCCCCTACTGGGGACTGAGCCCGCAAATGGAATAGAACCGTGGCCTCCCGGGTCATAGGTCGACGCTTAACCACTGAGCCGCACCGGCCAGGCTCTTACTCGAACTCTCAATTGGATTGTTTAGACCATTCACAGTTGAATAATTAATTACCAGTGTAGTTGGATTTGAGGCTCACATCCTCCTGTTTGTTTCCTTGTTGCTTTTTTCTTCATTTCCGTCTTCTTTGGGATCAAGTGTATTCTGGTATGTGATGCTGTTGTCACTACCGGCTTATTAGCTACCCATCTTCATTCATTCATTCATTCATTCATTCATTCATTCATTCATTTATTGTGTTTCCAGGCACCTCGGTTTCCCTGCACGCCTGGGGCCCTTGCCTCAGCAGGACCACCCTGGTCTGTGTGGGTCCCCCTCCCAGCACCGCCTTTCAGAAAGTACCTCCCAGGCTGAGAGCCGGCCCATCTTGGGGCCCTCCTAGTCTATTTCCCTTCTCCCAGGCACCCCCAGCCCTTTCCATGCTCGAAAAACAGTTATTTCCCGTTGTATGTAGAGGTTTCTGGTTGT
This sequence comes from Ia io, assembly GCA_025583905.1. Classification (NCBI taxonomy): domain Eukaryota; kingdom Metazoa; phylum Chordata; class Mammalia; order Chiroptera; family Vespertilionidae; genus Ia; species Ia io. The sequence continues at coordinate 6,719,308 of JAJQQW010000023.1, read as the reverse complement.
TACAGGTGAGAGGTTAAGTCTGGCTCTTGGTGCTGTATCATACCCTGAAAGTGTCATTTTACTTTTGAAATGAACTATTAGGCTCTTGGCAGGAATACGGGGTAAACATTTGAAACTGGGACTCGCTGTGAAACCCTAGACATGTAACACCACGGTTATCACTTCACAGAGTGGCAGGAGGACGGTGACCCGTTTCCAGCCTGCCCCGCGGCAGCACAGGTAAACCTAGGATGCGTACTCTTTGCAAAAGTCTGTGTGGCACCGTTCGAATGATGAAGGCCTGATGCAGTCAGTGCTCTACGTCCACATATCACTTAGTCTTCAGAATAACCCCACACAGCCCAGCCAGTGTGGCTCAGTGGTTGAACGTTATCCCTTGCACCAGGAGATTGCTGGTTCAATTCCCGGTCAGGGCACATACCCAGGTTGTGGGCTCATTTCCCCAGTAGGGGGTGCACGGGAGGCAGCCAATCAATGTTTCTCCCTCTCTCTCCCTTCCTCTGTCTGAAATCAATGACAAACACCCATTAAAAAAAAGTAACCCCATGCAGAGGTCACTGGCAGCCCCATTTTACAGGTGAGAGGACACCCCTCCGAGGTGCGGGGACTTGTCCAGAATCTTGCGGACAGGGATGGCCTGAGCTGGGGTCAGCCACCCAGAGTTGGGATCGGCCACAGTCCAGAGCTCGGGCCCTCAGACACTGTGCTGAGCTGAGAGGTGCAACCAGCTAGGAGGTTTTTCCCGACTCCATGGAGGGAGTGGCCTCTGGGGCAGCAGATGGAGTTCAGGTTCAAAGCGTAGGAACTTTCATGCATGAAATGCTCAGTTGTTTCCTGGAATAGCTACTGTTGCCAGGACAAAGGATGATTACTTTCCCACCAGAGGTGGTTCTTAGAAACCCTCACCCTCTCTCTACCTTCTCTCTCTTTCCCTCCTCCTTCCTGCCTTTCTTTTCTCACTCTTCCTTTTATTTATCTCCTTTTCCCCTTCTCCACCTGTCAAAATAGCAGAAGAGCAATAGCAAAAAAGAATGAAATCAAAACTGACCACGTATACGCACCCCTATGTACATGGCAGCATTACTTAACAATAGCCAAGATATGGAAGCAGCCTAAGTGCCCATGGATAGATGAGTGCATAAAGAAGCCGTGGGGCATATATACAATGGGCTATTATGCAGCCATAAAAAAGGAACGGAGTCTTGCCATTTGTGACAGCGTGGATGGGCCTAGAGCAGTGGCTCTCAACTTTTCTAATGCCACGAACCTTTAATACAGTCGCCACCCACAGGTTAAGAACCGCTGCTGTAGAGCCTAAGATCATCAGAAAACACAGATATTTACATTACAATTCATGACAGTAGCAAAATTACAGTTATGAAGTAGCAACGAAAATAATTTTATGGTTGGGGGTCACCACAACATGAGGAACTGGATTAAAGGGTCGCTGCATTAGAAAGGTTGAGAACCACTGGCCTAGAGGGTATTATGTTAAGTGAAGTAAGTCAGCTAGAGACAGACAGATATCGAATGATTTCATTTATATTTGAAATCTAAGAAACAAACAGAAACAAACTTAGATACAGAGGACAAATTGATGGTTGCCAGAGGGGAGACGTGTAGGGGGTTGGACAGAAAAGGAGAAGGGGAACTAATATAACGTACGTCAACTCTAATCGGAAAAAGCGTGTAATAACACACTTTTGTTGAGGCTGTGGGTCTGAGCAGGCACTTTCGAGACCGTTGCTGGCGGGAGCATGAATAGGGACTGATGCAGCGGGGCTGATTGGTCAGGTCTAGTCAACCCTCAGCGCGTCTGCATAAATAACCTTTGGCTCCGCAGTTTCACTCCGAGGTGCGTATCATACGAACGTGCATGAACACGTGAGAAACGATGCATGGAGAGGGTATGGCAGCAGTTTTGTAAAAGCGAAACATTTGCAACATCTCAAACGTTCATCATTAGGGAGCAAGGTACGGAGATTACGATATTCTGTCCGCGATGGAACGCCGGGCAGCTGTAGCAGCAGCCCAGAGGTACATGGCTAGTGTAGGAAGATCTAGGTCAGTAGTCGGCAAACTGTGGCTCGCGAGGCATCGTTTGCCGCTCTGTTGACTGATGAGTTTGCCGACCACTGTCATATACTACCCTTTACCTCTTTGCACACAATTTGCCACAATTGCCCAATCCTCACAGCTTCCAACTACACGGTAACATCTCGTCTACTAGGTGCGGCGTTAGGAAAAGGCTGGTGCGGGCGGTGTGTCCGGTGTGGTGAAAATCAGAGTTGCTATTTGAGCCTGCCCTTTTGTTGTGTGAGGAGGTAACACAAACACCTGTAACAAAGAGATCCAGAACGTCAGAGGGTCTACACACCGACGCTTCTCTCTCAGGCGGTGACAGGGCCGGCGTTTCGGGTTCGCGTGGGGCCTGCCCCGCTCCCCGTGCCAAGCTTTCCCCTGGCTGTGGCGCGGGTGTCCCTTGCGACTTGCCGTCCTCTGCATGTACTGGGTGAAAGAGGGCCAAGAAGCCCCACCGATTTCTCAACGACCCTGTGCCCAGAAATGACACACATCATTTCCCCGAAAAGGTTCCAGGAACCAGGAACTGGTTCCCGTGGGGCTGATGGTGGTGGTGCACTGCTGGGGAGGGAGCGGGCGATGGCAGGAAGGGGACTTCTTTCCATGTTTTTTGAACTTTGAGCCATTTTGTCCATTCAAAGAAATAGGCATAGGTGGTGGCAGTGTGGTGACATACTGTCTTGAATGGGGTAAGAATAAGAACCAGGGCTTATCGGAATAATGTTTCTGTTTCACTTGAAATTATCATTATTTTTAAAATATATTTTTATTGATTTCAGAGAGGGAGGGAGAGGGAGAGAGAGATGGAAACATCAATGATGAGAGAGAATCATTGATCGGCTGACTCCTGCACGCCCCCTCCTGGGGACGGAGCCCGCAACCCCGGCATGTGCCCTTGACCGAAATCGAACCCGGGACCCTTCAGCTCGCAAGCTGACACTCTATCCACTGAGCCAAACCAGCCACGGCCACTTGACATTATTTTAAATCTCACTTTATTTTAATTGTCAGTTGGTTTGTTTACAGTTAGAACCGTGATCGAGGCAAATACTGACCGCCGTCTGGTCACATAGCCAGGAATTTTTTCTTTTCTATCATTTCATAATAAGATACTTTTAAAAGGCTGAAAGCAATCCAACTATTGGAAGAGTTAAGATAGAATGTTCTTGCCCTGTATTTTCACATCTTCCTTCCAGTTTTCCTTTTTTGTTCAACCCTTTGAATTAGGAGCCAATTGCTCGGAACATTCCGTGAATTTCTCTTTGGCCACATTCATGATCCATTTGTCCTTTTGTCTAGCGGATTCTTAATATTCAGGGCCCCACTGCTCTCCATTACCTAAGTGAACGACCCCATTAATCAGTACAACAATAATGTATTGGGCATGTGCATGCTGGATTTAAATTGGGGGGTTGGAACTATTTACAATATTCCTAAATCACTTTTCATTTAGAAGTTTCTCTTTAGTTTTAAGCCAAGAAGTGAAGGTTCTAGTTTGTTAAGTAGAGTTCAGTGAAAATAAATATATTTAAGGTTTATGTGAACTAGATAGATATATAATTAGCTAAACGTTTGTTTTGATTTATATTCATTCTTTCCTATTGGGGCTTGGAAGAGATGAAAGGGAGTATTACTCTATGGGAATTTGGGTAATACGCAGCAAGGAGGGACGTTGAAACCCTGTGGAAGTTTTCCGTTTTAATATTGGTATGCTTTTCACCCTTCGTTTATGAGTTGGCTTTTCTGTTTATCATTTAAGATCGCCTTTATTTTCGCTTGTAAAGAAAAACTGTGTGTTCTGGATGTATCAGAGTCATTGTTTTTGATCTCTGCCTTCCTAGGGACTTCTTACTTATTTTATCCCATGCCTCTGCGTGGGAATGGTTCTATCTTCCGTGGAAACCTGTGCTCCGAGAAACATCCTGTAGATGTTGAGAACCGTCTAAGAAAGTGATCAGGCATTGGCTTCTAGAAATCTTAGATCCCAATTTGTGGCCACTGTTCATTCAGGAACATCTTTTGAGCCTTGTACGTGGCTCAGCTGTCTGTACCTAATCTCATGTTTCTCCTTTCATGGTTTAATTTAAATACATTAAAATATACCGTTTAGGTTGTACAGGTCTATGAGTTTTGACAAATGTATAATGGTGTATAACCACCCCCAGAATTTAGACATGGAGCAATTCATCACCTCCCAAAATTTTCTACACCATCCCCTATATCCCAACACCATCAGCCACCGACCTGTTTTCTGTTGCCATGGTTTCTTCTTTTCCAGAAGGCACGTAAGGGGAACCATTCTGTATGGAGCTTTGGAGTCTGTTTCCTTTCACTTAGCATCATGCCCTGAGATTCACTCATGGTGCTTGGTATCCGTAACTCATTCCTTTTCCTTGTGGAATAGTGTTCTGTTGTAGGATACATCACAGTCTGCAAACTGAAGAACATCTGAGTTGTTCCTAGTGTTTGGACGTTGTGTGTAAGGCTGCTATAAATACCCATGTTCAGATGTCTGTGTGGATAGCTGGGATCAGTCACCCCCGCCAGCACAGTAACTTCCTCATTCGCCTGTTGATTCAGAGGCACGGGGAGTCCAAACCATTGCACATGCTTCTCAGCCAATGAGTGTTCTGGCCACCAACATTGGGTGTTGTCAGTCTTTTTTTTTTTTTTTTTTTTTTTTAAATATATTTTTTATTGATTTCAGAGAGGAAAGGAGAGGTAGAGAGAGAGAGAGAAACATCAATGATGAGAGAGAATCATTGATCAGCTGCCTCCTACATGCCCCCACACTGGGAATCGAGCCAGCAACCCTGGGCACGTGCCCTGACCGGGAATCGAACCATGACCTCCTGGTTCATAGGTTGACGCTCAACCACTGAGCCACGCCGACTGGGCTGGTGGTGTCAGTCTTTTTAATCCTGCCATTCAAGTCGTGGAGCAGCGGTGTCTCAAAGTGATTTAATTTACGCGTGCATGAGGACCCATGATGTTGAGCCTGTTTGATGTACCTGTTGGCCATTCACACCTCTTCCTCTGTGAAATGTTCCAGTGTTTTTGTCTGTTCTTTAACCGGATGATTTCCTTGTAAACATTCTTTGTAAGAGTGTCTTAGTGTATGTGGAAATTTTATACAAAGCCTTATTCCGACTTAAGTTTTATAATATTTTATCCAAGTCTGTGTGGAGTCGATATTTTCTTGACAGTGTCTTCGGGTGTGCATAAGTTCTAAATTTTTTTTTTTTAGGAGTTCTGATTTCCAAATCTCTCATAGATACCACTTATATTTAATACTTTCAGAAGTTCTCAGCAAGGAGGGACGTTGATACCCTTTTTATAAAGCAACACAATTCTTCCTACTAATTTTTGAAAAATATTGTGGTGGGACATTGGGATAGCTGGCCTTTGCTGGATGTTATAAATGCACAGAGAAGTGGATCAGTGTTCATGCAGTTTGCAGGGGTTCAAGTCCAGAAACAAGGGGAAACACATCCACAGTGATCTCGGAAGCAGGTGTTGGGTCACACTCTTTTATTCTTTAAAGTCTGGAGAAATCGCACTGATGAAAGGACCCTGTTAGGCAAATTATTTCCCAATTTTTGTCCTTTAGCTTTTGTTCTGATTTGAGAAGTACTTTGTTTTGTTTGGTTTTTAATGCAATTTAAGTTCTATGAAGGTAAATTGCTTTCAGACTGGAACACAGTGATCTAGAATTAATCCAAAAGGCGGAATACCTTCTGGCTGCTCCATGTTAACAGCTGCTGTGGTAGAAAGTCCAGCTCCAGCTTATGGGAAGCCATGAGGGAAACAATGGTTCCCCCCGCCCCCCCCCCCCAATGTGTTACAGTAGTTCTTGGGCCCATCCTACACACTGACAGTGGAAACATTGCATTAAAGAAGTGGCTAAAAACATTTTAAGTTGGTTGTTCATTCGTTGAACTCCCATCTCCCTCATCTTCCTCATTTCCCCTCCCTTCTCCCCTTTCCTCTTTCCTCCTGTTTTCCCAACTTTTTTCTTTTCTTACTTCCCCCTTTCTCCTCCCTCCACCTTCCTCCTTCTTGCCTTTGTTCTTTCTTCTGAGCTCCCTGCACGCCCCAGGCAGTGTTCTTGTTCCTGTAAGTGTAGTAGAGAATAAGAACCTGTGTCCATAAGCAGCTCACAGTGTAGTGGGGCGGTAGATGGTGAAGACATAAACCTCTGCACAGGGCCCGTTTTGGTGGTCATGAGCATAAAACAAAGTGTGTTTGTGTGCGCGTGCGCGCGTTTGTGTTTGTGAGAGGGCATGGGTGAGACATGAAAGAGAGAATGAGAATGAGAATCATAAAAGGCCTCAGGGCATTGGAGCTGAGCTCTGAAGGTGCACCAGATGCAGGGAAAGCGAGTTGGAGGAAGTGGGGGTAGCAACTTAGAAACCCTGAGGACAGATTCAGTTTGGTGTTGGAGAAAGTAGAATACAATAACAGTTCTAGAAAACACAATTGGGTAGTTCTCTGGCCCATCATGCACATTGACAATGGAAAAATTGCATTAAAGAAGCAGCTGAAAAACATTTTAAGTTGGATGGTCATTCATTCAACTCCCGTCTCCCCCATCTTCCTCAGTGGCACCCCAAGAAGCCCACTTCCACAGAGGCACCCCACCGATGACCCGGAGAGGTAGAGGTTCCCCTCTCCAACTCCTCCTGCCTGTCCGCTTCCTGAATTTCCCACCTACGTCCCGTGTCAGCCTCACCTCAGTACCTGGGCCAGATGAGTGTGGCCGAGTTCCTGCTGCCAGTCTGCCTCCAGCCCTAGCGATTGGGGCCTTGCTGACTCACTCAGTAGTCCTAATACTTTTCTTTCAGCTCCAGGGAATGACCATTTACCATTTTCAAAGGTCACGCTCCTGGAACTAGGGAGGGGGACTTATAGAGCAGCATCAGGCAAATTCGAGTTACATGACTCTAACCTTAATGAAAACCTTGTCAAAGTCGTTTCCTTTGTCTCAGTTCTACCTGGGGGACTCTGGTCTCCCTTCTTCCTACAGTTTATACTTTTTGTGAGTTCCCTTCTGTGACTTTATGTTTTTCCCAGCAATTCTTTTTTGTTGTTGTTCATCCTCACCCGAGGGGTACCGTGTTTTCCGGCGTATAAGACGACTGGGCGTATAGAAGATTTTCCTGGGTTAAAAAGTTGTCTTATACGCCAGAAAATACGGTATTTTTCCATGGATTTTTAGAGAGAGTGGAAGAGAGGTGGAGAGGCAGAGAGACACATCCATTGGTTGCCTCCCGTAGGTGCTCTGACAGGGGCTGGGAATCTAGCCTGCAACCAAGGTACCCTTGACTGGAATCGAACCCGAGACCCTTTAGTCTAAGAGCCTATGCTCTGACCACTGAGCAAACCAGCTAGGGCTCTTCTGGCAATTCTTTAATTATTTTGACTTTTTAATTGTTTTTTATTGTCCTATTCAACGTCATTCATTCACTCAAGCTTGACTGTGTGATGGGCATTAAGCTAGGCACTAGGTTTGCCCATGGGGTGGGAGACATAAATCAGATATTAGAGTGTTCTACGTACTTTGAGAGAGGCATGTTGGAAAGGTTATGTAAGTAAACATTCATTCAACAAATACGTATTGACCTCCAACTGTGTCCCAGGCACCGTGCGATGGAGGTGGTCTGGCCATACAGCGCTGAGCGTTTAAAGCGGGGGAGCATCGAGTTGTGCAGGAGCAGAGGATGATTTGGGGCTGGGTTTCCTGCTCTGCCAGGAGGACCTTGGTGGGGATGCTGAGGTGTAGTAAGTGGTGAGAGAAAAAGGCTAGAAAGGTTGTGAAAGTCCTTCTGTCTCTTAAGGGACTTTTGTCCTGTTTCTGGGAACAGATGACCCTTACCGACACTCGCATGCTCCCCGCATCTCTCGTTTCTGTGCTCATTCTTCCGCTCGCTGTCGTGACCAGTGGCTCTAGGTCAGTGGTCGGCAAACTCATTCGTCAACAGAGCCAAATATCAACAGTAGAACGATTGAAATTTCTTTTGAGAGCCAAATTTTTTAAACTTCAACTTCTTCTAACGCCACTTCTTCAAAACAGACTCGCCCAGGCCGTGGTATTTTGTGGAAGAGCCACCCTCAAGGGGCCCAAGAGCTGCATGTGGCTCGCGAGCCGCAGTTTGCCGACCACGGCTCTAGGTGGTGGGGACCACTGGCACTGCTGAGCATGCGTTTGTAAAAAAGTGGAGTGGGGCGGGGAGTGGCCAGTACAGAGGGAACCCCAAAGCCAGGAGGCAGGTATGGGATACTCTGAACTTTCCCCGGAGTATTTCCCTCTAGGGTGTAACTAGCCTCCTGGAGTCTTTGTTTTTACTTTTTTTAAGGTAGGGGAGGACGAAGTTAAAGTATAAACACATGACTTTGAAAAGACCCTGTGGGGTAGAATTTCCATTGATTTCCCACCCTGAAATTTTTTATTCTTTTCCTTTAGGTTTCTTGCTATTTAAAGATTTTTGTTTGAATGAAATTAATGAAGCTGTACCTCAGGTGAAGTTTTATGAAGAGGTAAGAAGTAACTGTTTTACCGATGCTTTTATTTCAAAAGCACATTTAATCTGTACTTTGAAAACATTACGACGACTCAAGTATCTTACAAATGTTTAGAAACCCATTGAATGGACTTAGTGGTACAGGGTAAGATACGTGGTTTATTAGCGATGCTGACATCTATACGAATCCTCTTGGCCAAGGCTCCGGGGTGCTCCGGAAGTAGTGAGGAATAGTGGGGCTAAAACTCCAGAGCAGGGAGGCTCATTCCGAGGTGCCCCGAGGATTCCCAGACATTTCATTTTCCGCAGAAGCTCGCGGATTCTGGACACACAAGCTGATGCCGGGGGCCACTACTGGGTGGAAGAGAAACTGGCAAAGTTTTCTGGTCACACATCGCTGGAGTGACCCGTGGGAGACTTGGTGGAAGAGGGTGGAGGGGAGCCGAAGGAGTGGCTTCCAGGAGACACATTGAAGTCTCCCACAGCCGGGCAGCGTGACATTGAAATGAAGCCCTGCTGTGGGCAAGAATCCGAAACCACAGACCGGCAAGAGACGCAGGCCCACGGGGAGTGCTCTGTTGACACCGAAGAGCTACAGCTACTGATCCCCTGGGTCAGCTGTTGATTCTGGGCATAACAGAGTCCAGGCTCGGCCCTGGGCAGAAAGCTGCCTCTGGGAGAGAAAGAGCCAGAGGAGGTTTCTGGGGCTAAAGTGAAAAACAAGTGGGACCAGAGGAGCCCCAAACGTGTGGTGAGTCTCGCTCTCAAGACAGAGGCCAGGTTTTGAACACGAGTGGGACAGGAGGCGGAGCGCTGTTCTGAAAACCCCTGAAAGGCAGAAGGAATCTCAGTGAACTCCAGGGAGAGCCATACCTTAGGGACTGGGGCAAGCAAGAGGCAGACCGAGTCCTACAAAAATGGCAACTCAGACCAATCTCAGCTCAATCTCTCTCTTTAAAATAAATAAATAAATGGAGTTTTTATTGATTTCAGAGAGGAAGGGAGAGGGAGAGAGAGATAGAAACATCAATGATGAGAGAGAATCATAGATCGGCTGCCTCCTGCCACCCCCCTCTGGGGATCGAGCTGCAACCTGGGCATGTGCCCTGACCAGGAATCCAGCTGTGACCTCCTGGTTCCTGGGTTGACTCTCAACCACTGAGGCACGCCAGCCAGGCTCCACCTGGGTTTCCATAGCTAAGAACTCGTGTGATAGCAGTCCCTGTCTCTTAAGGTTGTCGTGTGTGAATGCAACACCCCAGAACGTTACTTGACGTGTAGTCACTGCTCAGTGTGCTGGTTTATACACTTATTTGTTCCAGTTAGATTTGGAGGCAGCTTAGAAAAATGTGGATTTGATACCTAGATCTAGAAATAAATTATAGGAAACAGAAAATAAATAGGAAAAAAAAAAAAAAAGAAAAGAAACAGAAGATCAGAGATAAAGTTACTATCTAGAAATTTCTGCACTCATTCAACCCAGTAGTTCTCAGACACCAGTGCCGGGGGGCATTGGTGGGATGAACAAGACAGGCAAAGTGCTTGCTATTTTTTCGCTTCTATTTTTGTTGAGAGAAGCAGACAGTAAACAAGTAATAAACAGGAAATGCATCAGGAAGTAATAACTGCTGTATTCAGTGACCCGCAACAGATTCCACACACAGGCACTGCATCGGGAAGTCATAACCGCTACACAGTGACTCAGAACAGGCTCCGAGCCGACGGCCTGGGCCTGGGCGGCCACGGGAGAGGGCCGGGTCAAAGCCAGGCTCCGAGGCGGTGGCATCTGAACCGGGACTTAAATGACAGGGAAGCTAGTCTTTTGAAGGTAGGAACGGTGGGGGGGGTGGGGAGACCATTTTAGGCTGAAGTCATGGCTTAGATGGAGCCCCTAATGTGGTGGGAAAAAAGACCTTGGCGTGCTTGAGGAACTGAAAGATTAGTGTGGCGTGTTTGTAATGGGTGAGAGGGGTGGGGTAGTGTGCGATCAGTCCAGAGACATGGTTTGGGGGCCAGAGTAACATTTATATTTTATTCTAAAGCCCATGGGAAATTTAAGGTGAATAGTCTAGAAATATCAATTAGGTCGGAGTGGCAGTAGTTGGGTATTATAGGTGTGTCTCCCCCCCCCCCCCCCCCCCCCGCCAGGAGGATTGCCCTGTTAGCAGTTAGTTGGCTGTTATCTGAAGCGTAGCCTGGGTTTGTGATATATTTTGAGTATGAAGCCAGCATGGTTGGCTGATGAATTGGATTTTGGTGTGGGGGATGGGGACAAGGGTGTGAGCAAAAGAGCAGAATCCATGAAGACTATTCCTTTTTGGCGTAAGCTACTACGAGTATGATTTTCACACTTTTCTGATAAAGAGGAGGAGGGAAGAGCGAGTGTGGCTGGGGTAGGCAGGATGTGGGCATGTCAAAATAGGTAGGTAGATCCTTGGAATCTGGAGCTCAGGGGGACAGGGGAGCCCCAGAGGTCCACGCTTAGTCACGGGAAGGTAATTGGTCTCTGAAACTGTGGGACCGAGCGGTTTTGCCTGAGGAGAACATTGTGGGTGAAGGGCGTCACCCCAGCACCACGCTCTGACTAGGCCAGTGGTCGGCAAACTCATTAGTCAACAGAGCCAAATATCAACAGTACAACAATTGAAATTTCCTTTGAGAGCCAAATTTTTTAAACTTAAACTTCTTCTAATGCCACTTCTTCAAAATAGACTTGCCCAGGCCGTGGTATTTTGTGGAAGAGCCACACTCAAGGGGCCAAAGAGCCGCATGTGGCTCGCGAGCCGCAGTTTGCCGACCACGGGACTAGACGAAGTAGAGGCCGTTTGTGATGGTGCTGGACCATCCCACTGGGATGGCCGTGGAGCAGCTGGAGGCGAGAAAGTGGAGATCATGATGGCCACAGACCAGAAGCGCTTGCTCTTGGGCTGCTGGGGTATTTAGGCCGTGAGCGTTGTAACCACCAAAGCAGAAGGGGACATGTGATCAGTGCATGTTCATCACGGGTGACGATGCTTCTGTTCTGCTGTCTGGGGCTCTTTGCACCTTGAACTCTGGTGTCTGCCTGCTCGGGTTACCAGGACAACCCAGCTGTCAGAATCCGAGGCGGCATCTTCCGTGTCGTGCTGCAGTACGGACGTGCTGTCTAGAGCTAACTGCGAGTTGACTGCACGTTCTTTAATTCGTGGTCTCACTGAGGATCGTAAAGCTCGAATTACAGCCACAGGTGCTCGAGGCTCTGACCTTGCCTCCTAAGGGTTTCCTTTCTTGTTGTTCAAGTTGAAGTCTGTGAAGCACAAGGCTCTTAGCAAAGGCGGTGTCGTGGTTCAGGTGTCGTCTGCCCAGGACACGAGACTGTTGGGCGTAGCTGGGTTATTCTCGCTCTTGCCAAGCTTCCGTGGAATCAGCATCCGTGGAACCAGGTGTCACCTGCTTTAAAGGGCCCCTGGAAACAGACTTAGGTGTCATCCCACTTGTTTTCAAGGATAAGAATCCCGTGCAGGCTTATTTTTCTTCGAATTTGCTCAGATGTTTAGGCAGAAACATTGGCCTTGGGTTCAGCGGCCGGGCTACCCGTGTTATCCTAGCATCCTGGCGTTCGCCCGCCCCAAACGGAACAACAGAAGGAACCCACCAGACCAGAAGCCTGCGTTCATTTCCCGACGCTGCTTCCGGTGCTGATGTCTGGTTTCCGGGCCTTGCAGCGGCCCCGGTCGCCTCTGGCCTGAGGTTGGACCCTTGAGACCGGCCCTGCCGAGTGAAGCTGGGGGGGTGAGCCCAGGCCCTTTGGTGATTGCTGGGTTACGTCTTCATTAAGACAGCCAGCCTTTCCCTCTGGGATGGGGCCTGGGCCTACCCCCGCCTGCCTGCCTGCCTTTGTGGCCGATTTTAGTCTCTGTTCCAAGAAGACTCTGTGACAGGTCTGCGGAGCGCAGCCTTCCAGTGTAACGCTGATGGTGCTTCAGGCCAACGGAGACGACCCCAGTCGCTTCCCAGTGGCCTCGGAGGGACCCCAGCCTTTCACACACCCCTCTCTCTGCCCTTCCTTTATCAGAAATTCTTGTAGGATTGACTGATTTTTATTTCAAACCTGTCCAACCCTGATAATATAGGAAACAGGTCACGCTTCTTTCCATTGATTTGTGCTCTCCCAGGGGAGGAGTTAGCCTCGCCTCTTACTATTCGAGAATAAAGAGCATTCAGAGACTATGGAAGTCAGTGGAGCAACTGGCTACCTGGGGGAAACACTTCCCCTTCCCTGCCTTAAAAAGTCACGCATAGCACAGTAGGTCCTCGGGTTACGTCTGAGATCCGTTCCTACGGCGTGACAGAACGCGATTTTCGCCGTAAGTCGGAACCCACCTACATAAGCACCTACGTCACTCTCATGGAGCACACACACAGCAGTAATGAAGTGAAACAGTAAAAAAAATTTAAAAGAAAGATAACAATTCCTGACCTTTACTTGTGGTAAATACAGTAAATAACAAAAAACATAAGCGCATATGTAATATGTCGAAATGACGGAACTTTTTTTTTAATAAATAAATGGGAGATAGCGACATAACCACGAAATCACGAACGTTGAGTCTCCGACGTCACCCGAGGACGGCCTGTAATTAGTCATTATAGTCGCTTCCCACCAGCCCCGAATGCCATCTGTGTTTTCACTCTCTTTCTGTCTTTTGGATTAAAAGTGTTTCTGTGAGTAAATAAAAAAAACACTTCTCTGACCTATGAGCTTCCGTTATCAGGTTAGAATGACCGGGGCTGCTTCCGCGTAAGGCACATATTTCTAAAGCACATTTTATTTTTGGGCCCCTCTCAACGCTGGTCGGGTGACCTTCCCTGAGTTAGCAAGTATGCCATTTGGGGTGATCTTCCTGTTAATTCTTCAACAGTGCAGGAGAGGTTCCAATGCTTTCATCTACGGCTCACGCTTTTCCAAAATACTTTGATTAAAAATAAATTCTCTCCTAAGGAACCCTGACAAGATCTATGCCTTTTCTCCTGTTAGTTTTGCAATGCTGTCATTGAGCAAGAGCGACCTCATAACTCTTAGGCCTGAATTTCAGCCAGATGGAACTTGCTCGTGCTTTTGGAAAGGAGAATTGGCAAGCACGAGTGGCCCGTGGCTGGTGGAGTGTAAGATAATTGTAACCATGGCAGTATTTGTTTCCCAATATTGTGCTTCTAAATTTAAGTGATGAGCCTCATCATTGGAAACATCCCATTTGTAGGCTTCCCGTTCACTTGAATGATCCCAACTTCATCCCGACGACCTTAGGGAGCAGTCGTGTCCCGTGGAGTAGCCCGTCCCATAATTTGCCTGGTCTCGCGTTTTCTGCCAAGACTAGTAATGTCTGTTAACAAAGTCGGTTTCTAGGGAGACACACCTCACAACGATAACTTTTTGCAATCTAGATAAAAGAATATGAAAAGCTTGAGAACGAGGAAGATCGCCTTAGCAGAAGTCGACAGATTTATGACACCTACATCATGAAGGAGCTGCTGTCTTGTTCGCATGTGAGTGTCGCCTTTGGCTCTGTCACTGCCATGTGGAGCGACACGCGGCAGTCTGCAGGGCGCCCAGAATGAACGTCAGACGGGAGGGAGGAAGGACGTTCGCAAACCAAATGAGATTCATCCCCGATGGAACCCGTTCCTTCTGCTTTGTGGTTTGTTTCCTGATAATCCCGACACGGTGTCCATTGCTGCACATGCTCTTTTCATTACTGATTTTAGGCGGGAGAGAGGGAGAGAGAGAGAGAAACATTGATGTGAGAGGGTAACATTGATGGGCTGCCTCCTACGTGCAACCCACGCATGTGCCCTGATTGGGAATCGAACCAGCGACCTCTTGGTGCACGGGATGACGCTCAACCAGCTAAGCCACACCGGCCAGGGCTCCATGTACTCTTGATATATATATACATATATATATATATGTGTATGTGTGTGTGTGTATATATATATATATATATATATATATATATATATATATATATACATATATATATATATATATATATTTCCAAAAAGCATATGCTTTCACTGCAAAAATTGATGAAGTACTGTATCGAATTCAGAGCAATGAAAGAAAAGGGTGGCCTTAATTCTAGACTTTCTCAAGGAAATTAAGCTTATTATTTTAATGTAGTTATACTTTTGCAATGAGACTAATGAGATATTGGTAAATATAAGTCTTAAGTGGCTTCTTTGGATTTATAGGGAAGATTGTAATTATTAATTGTGTTCACTAATTGTTAAATAATGGTTGAAATTCTTTTTTTTATAAATCAGATAAACAGTTTAATTCGGTCATTAGAATAAACTAGGTTCCTAGGAAATTATTCCACCAGGAGTGAGTGGAAAAATTAGTAATAAAAATTTACCATGTAATCTCTCTACATTAAGACTGTTGTTTTTTTTAATATACACTGAGTGGCCAGATTATTATGATCTCTGAACGCATAATAATCTGGCCACTCAGTATATATATATTAGAGGCCCAGTGCATGAATTTGTGCATGGGTGGCGTCCGGCCAGCCTAGCCAGGGGGAGGGGACATGGGCGGTTGGCTGGCCTGCCTGCTGGTCGAACTCCTGGTCGACGGGACAATTGGCGTATTAGCCTTTTATTATATAGGATACACACTGAGTGGCCAGATTATTATGCGTTCAGAGATCATAATAATCTGGCCACTCAGTGTATTTTTATTGATTTCAGAGAGAAAGGGAGAGGGAGAGGGAGCGAGAGATAGAAACATCAATGATGAGAGAGAATCATTGATCGGCTGCCTCCTGCACACCCCCCACTGGGGATCATGCCCACAACCCGGGCATGTGCTCTGACTGGGAATCGAACTGTGACCTCCTGGTTCATAGGTTGACGCTCAACTACTGAGCCACATCAGCTGGGCCTAAAGCCTTTCTTTCTTCTTCCTTCCTTCCTTCCTCCCTCCCTCCCTCCCTCCCTCCCTCCCTCTCTCTCTCTCTCTCTCTCTCTCTCTTTCTTTCTCTTTCTTTCTTTCTTTCTTTCTTTCTTTCTTTCTTTCATTTAAGTCTTTATTGTTGAAAGTATTACATATGTCCCCCATTGACCCCCTCTAGCCTGCCCCAGGCCCTCACCACCCCATTGTCAGTGTCCATGGGCCATGCATATATGCATATAAGGTCCTTGGTTGGTTACCTTCCATCCACCCACCCACATTTCTTCTTATTGTGCATTATTGAAGAAGAGATAGTTTGAAGTTTGGCGGGGAGGGGGCAGAGCTTGTAATCCTTGTCGTGTAGTAAGTTTATTCTTTTAGAAACAGTTCCCTCTGCTGTGGCTATGGCAGTGGCTTTCCCGTGACCTAGAGCCTTTCACCGCCCTGGCTCCATTTGCAATCCGGGCGTTTAATCTTAGGCTGTTTGCACGCATTCATTTTCTCTTGTGTAGAAAATTCAATTTCATAGCAATTATACATTTTTAGGACCCCATTATCAGCTAATCGAGGGATATTTTCAGTTCATAAGCTGATGATAAAGGAAGATTCTCTCAACTTCTTTTTCTCACAGGGATCTTGAATTCTTGTGGGATTAGATATCAGCCAGCTACCCCCGCACGCATCATTTTTCCCAACGTGGTGTCTGAGAACCCTGGGAGCCCAGGGGAACACATTTGTTCAGATCTTTTTTAACGAATGCACGTTGATATCATGTACTTAGCTATGTTTCTAGGTTATTGTTTAACAAATGTGGTGTTAAATTTGCATTGTGCTGTTATATAACATAGAGGTTGCTCATGGTTTCTAATGGTTGCAAACAATGTTGTTTTTGATTTTTGAAAGCCATTCTCGAAGCAAGCCGTAGACCATGTGCAGTATCGTCTGTCCAAGAAACAGGTGACGCCCGCGCTCTTCCAGGTGAGGCGAACGCATTCACGATGAGGGCGTCTGGTCTGCGTAGCAGTTGGATGTGGTGGCATTTTCTTCCCGTGCATGTGGGTGGTGGAGGGAGGACCTGACGTGTCAGGCTGCTGTTGTCTGGAGCAGCTGAAGTCTAACATTGCTTGTCTCCTCATTGACATGTACTCTTCTTTGTGTTGCTGTTAATCCTCACCGAGGATATTTTTTCCACTGATTGTAGAGAGAGTGGGAGGGAGGGAGGGAGGGAGGGAGGGGAAGAGAAAGAAACATTGATGTGAGAGAGACACATTGATTGATTGTCTCCCGCATGTGCCCCGAATGGAATTTCTCTCCTTTCAGCCATACATAGAAGAAATCTGTGAAAGTCTTCGAGGCAACATTTTCCAAAAATTTATGGAAAGGTATGAAACTCTCTCTCCATATATGTATGTGTGTGTGTGTGTGTGTGTTTATGTACATATATACACATACATAAAATCTTTTATTGTGATATTTGACATATAACATTATATTTCAATTATATATATATATATATATATATATATATATATACATACATATATATATATATATATATATATATATATATATATATGAAATCTTGTACTGTGTAGGTGTACCCCACTTAACCCAATAAATGCTGTCCTTAAAGTGTATGTTAATTTATTCATTCACCAAGTATTTATTGACCATGTACTATGTGCCAGGCTTTGTGTTAGCCTATTTCCTTGATACTTCACATTATAATTTCGATTTTCCAGGAGGGGACAAAATAAAATAAAAACTTGTACTTCGTAAGAACTCCCCACCCCCTTGCGATGCTTAGTCCTTCAGCCTCGAAGTGGTCTGAAATTTAAAGAGGCTGGGGAACCTCAATACTAAAAGCTTCCCATTGGGACCCCTTTCCTGATGCAAGCACACGGCTTTCCTCGTCTGACTCATGTGTTTGGACTTTGGAATCATGTCCCCCAAAGCGGGACAAGCTCGTGCCTGATTCGGATAGAATTTGAAGGGTACCGGCAAGTTATGTCTGTGATCGTATGTATCATAACATACCTACTAGGCATGTCCTTTTGGGTTCCTTGAGCTATAGAAGCGCATGTCTGCCATACACAGTTCTGACACGTTTCAGTGGCGTCTCGAAAGCGCTCAGCTCCGGGCAGCCAGTCCTTCTGTGTGGGGAGTATGTTTGTCTGTGGTCACGCACCGCTGGAGTCGGGCTTTCTAACCCGCATCCCCACGCGCGCTGGCTGCGCCTGTCTCCGCACACCCGGCTGCGATCCAGACAATCACCGTGATGATGTGCCCGCTGCTGGGCCGCCTGCAGCGGGGCCGTGATTGCCCTTTAAGAACAAACGCTGCTTCACGGCAGCGTCGCTCTCCACATGTTCCAGGGATTTAGAAAAGAAACAAGCTTGTGTTGTGGTTCCACTAGAGTTCAAGGGATAATTTTATCCTGGAGCGGAGTCAAGGCTTTGGGAAACGAATATGCATACAAATGATTACACTGTTCTGAGCGGGAGCAGGAACTTGGCCAAAAGCAGCAGCAGCGGCGGCAAACCGAGGGGATGGGTTGCCGGCTCAGGGCTGACTCAATGGAGTCATTGCTGTGTGTTCTCAGGTCTGACCTTTCCCACCTCGGGGTCAGCCCAGCAGCTCTGGGATCCTTGGGGTGCAGGGGAGAGATGGGGGCGATCATTTCCATTGGGGAAGAGGCTCAACCCGCATGTGGTTTTCAAAATCCTACTGAATCAGTCTCTCTGACTGCATTTTAGGCAAGCATTTAATAGTTCTGGATTTCCTGAACCATTTACTACTTTGTATAAATGAATTATTTTTAAAGTCAGTTAGTTTATTGCTGTGCCTTTTTGGGTGCTTTTTTTATGTTAATACATTCTCAAATAAGTATAAAAAAAATCCATCTCAGACCAAGCATTTCAAGTTGGTTTTGGAAAACACGGACATCCCGCACATAGAGCCCATGAGCCTCACTGGTCCTCAGGCCCGGCCACTCCGAGGGCCCAGGTCCAGGCTGTTTCTCTGCAGTGCGATGATAAAGGGGAGTCTTCAGCAGGGCGGGGCTCATCTTCCCGCCTTCTCCTCATCTTCCCGCCCTCTCCTCATCTTCCCGCCCTTTCCCGAGGCCCAGCAGGGACACAGGGCCAAGTCCCAGGCGGGGCTGGCTCCAGGGATGCGGCCCATGAGCCGTGTTCAGTGAGCTTCAGCTGCTCAGCATCTCCAGCCTGAGTCAGGGGCCGGAGTGAAAGCCACCCTCGCTCTCCCTGGGCCCGCAAGCACCTCTCTCTCCCTGGCTATTGACCTGCCCCGGCCTTTGCTAGTCGGTAATGTGCTAACCCCGCCCCTCTCCCCCCGTGCCAGCTCTGGACTCCAGTGTGAGAAAAGGGTGTGAGTGAGCCCAACCCGCCACGTGAACTTCACAGCAAGCCATCGATTTATAAATGCAGAGCACACCCAGTGTGGTTTTGCCCTTTGCTCTCCCCATACTTAAATAATGGTTTGAAATCTCAGAATACAGTGTTATTTTACCAACCTCATGGAGATGTTAGGAGGATCAAGGAAACGCTCATTAAAAGTCCTTTTAGATTCATTGTAAAAAGATGCTGTGTAATTACATGGCGCTTTTGATTCCCAATTTGATTATTAGCCTCAGAAATACTTTTAAAAGGTCCTTAGAAGGCGTGTTAGATGGAAATCCCAGAGAAATGGGATATTTGGATGCTAAGCAGCATGTTGTTATAATGC
The DNA here is from genome assembly GCA_025583905.1 of Ia io. NCBI lineage: Eukaryota > Metazoa > Chordata > Mammalia > Chiroptera > Vespertilionidae > Ia > Ia io. The sequence continues at coordinate 6,700,030 of JAJQQW010000023.1, read as the reverse complement.
TGATATGATAATACCTATACCTTGTACTTTATGAGAACCCACCCCCTTGTGCCTTTTCTGCCCCCCTTCCCCCCATTTCTTTCCTTCATTCACTCAACCCTGAGTACTCTGCTTGTGTCTAAGAAATCATAGCAGGGGCTAGATGAGCCCAGCAGTCAGCAAGGATGTTCTTTGCTTAGATATGTTGCTCAGTAAGAAAAAAGGAATCAAAATAATGTATTTCTTAAATAGATATTTTTTTCTTACTTTGTGGGCGGAAGAGCCCTCAGCCAGCAGTTGAGTGCATTGTGGGAGCACACGCCCGCACGATGGCCCAGGGCATCTTCCGGGTCTAGTCTGAGGGGCCTCTGCTACGCCGTCTGTGTCCTTGAGAGGCAGTACTTGGTCTGGGTTCAAATCCTGTCCCACCCATTCTCTCACTGGGTGACCTTGGGCAAGCCTTGGTCTCGGCTGTAAAGTGGGTATCTGCCTAGTCCCTGCCCAGAGAGTTGCTGGGTTGAGTCAACGAGCCTTTAGAGCAGTGGTTCTCAACCTTTCTAATGCCGCGATCCTTTAATACAGTTCCTCATGTTGTGGTGACCCCCAACCATAAAATTATTTTCGTTGTTACTTCATAACTGTAATTTTGCTACTGTTTTTGAATCGTAATGTAAATATCTGTTTTCCGATGGGCTTAGGCGACCCTGCTAGCGGTTCTCAACCTGTTGCAACCCACAGGTTGAGAACCGCTGCTGTAGAGCCTAAGACCATCGGAAAACACAGACATTTACATTACGATTCATTAATGGTAGCAAAATTACAGTTATAAAGTAGCAACGAAAATAATTTTATGGTTGGGGGTCACCACAACATGATGAACTGTATTAAAGGGTCGCGGCATTAGGAAGGTTGAGAACCACTGCTGTAGCATAATGACAGTTAAAGGAAATCATGATGCCTTTCATGTGAGCCACGAGATAAGGCCCAAAGGTGGATGCACTGTAAAAAGACGTTTAAGAAAACGAACGCTATTGGAGAAGTAAAACAAGTCATGGCAACTCTCCTTCATCTCCTAACGTTGTTCTCTAAACGCGGTTAGTTGGAGGTTTAACTTTCCGGTCCTTCTTTGTCTTCTCTTTCAGTGACAAGTTCACTCGGTTTTGTCAGTGGAAAAATGTAGAATTAAATATCCATGTGAGTATCGTCTTTTTATCTCCCTTTTAAAATTAAAAACTCCCTCTGGCTTCCCTTCGTGAGAAAATACTTGCTTCTGGAGCCTGCTCCCAAGGGTGACACCCCGCCCGAGCAGATGTCCTCACAGCTCCGCGTACGACAGAGCCGCCCTCCCGTCCCAGCTGCAAACAAGTTGAATTTTCATTCTCTCTCTTTTTTAAAAATATATCTTTATTGCTTTCAGAGAGGAAGGAAGAGGGAGAAAGAGAGAGAAACGTCAGTGATGAGAGAGGCTCATTGATTGGCTGCCTCCTGCACGCCGCACACTGGGGATCGAGTCCCCAACCCAGGCATGTGCCCTGACCAGGAAAAGAACCGTGACCGCCTCGTTCACAGGTTGATGCTCAACCACTGAGCCACGCCGGTCGAGCTTAATTCTCTCTTTTCATGTTACTATGTGTTTATTTCTTTAAGAAAGGACATGTTAAGCAGTAATGGGCTCTTTCACAGAAACAGTAGTGAACATAGAAGTCTAGGTAATGTGGTTCCCAGATTCCCTTTTCTTTTGCCATCCCAGGAAAGTTGCTTTTCTTCTCTTTATTATTAGGTGCAATCATCAATCATGTAATAAAAATGATCACATCGTTTTTAGACCAAAGTTTTACCTTTTTAAAAATTTTTTTAATTTTGAGAATGCTAAGAGCTGTCCTCAAACACTGGCTGCTTTCTGACCTGTATTCATTCCCCTGGCATTCCCTCCTCCATCTGCTGCACTGGGAGAATGTGCCTTCTTGTCCGGCCTCTTACCGCCTCCTTTCCCTTCAGAGGCTGGCAGTTGAGACGGGGGCGGGGGCGGGGGGCAGATTATCAACTAGATTTTAAAAAAAATATATATATATATATTTTTATTGATTTCAGAGAGGAAGGGGGAGAGAGAGATAGAAACATCAATGATGAGAGAGAATCATTAAATGGCTGTGTCCTGCATGCCCCCTACCGGGGATCAAGCCTGCAACCCGGGCATGTGCCCTTGACCGGAATCGAACCTGGGACCCTTCAGTCCTCAGGCCCGCTGTCTATCCACTGAGCCAAACCGGCTAGGGCTCAACTAGATTTTTTTGGGGGGGAGTGTTTTACTTGAATGGTCCTATTGGAAGAAGTTTTTTTTTTGGTTTATTTATTGATTTATTTAACCTCTCCTTTCCATCACATTTCCTGGCAGGATTTAGAAGCATAAGGCAATAACACACCATTAAAAAAGATCCCTCTCCTAGCCAGTTTGGCTCAGTAGACAGAGCGTCGGCCCTAGGACTGAAGGGTCCCAGGTTCGATGCCGGTCAAGGGCACGTACCTCGGTTGCAGGCTCGATCCCCGGCCCTGGTCCAGGCGTGTGCAGGAGGCAACCAATCGATGTGTCTCTCCCCCTCCTTCCACTCTGACTAAAAATCAATGGGAAAATGACCTCGGGTGAGGATTAGCCAAAAATAAATAAATGAATAAAAAAGCCCTTAAATCTGCTGTGGCTTGTCCTTACGCTCATGCTCCTTCCACCGGCCTGGTGTCCGCAGGCTCATGCCCCTTGTCCCTTGTCCTCTCAGCATCAGACATGACGAGACAGGAAGCCTGTGACCAGCTGCCCCTACCTGGCTGCAGACACGATGTTTTAGGGGGTGGGTAGGGGAACTTTTAAGAATATGACCCTCGGTCTGCCTAGTAGGCCTTTGCTGTTATCCGAGGGCCTCTTCCCATGACCGTAGGATTGTCTGTCTGCCTTGGCACTGTCAGATGCCGTTAAAGCTCCGTCTGAAGCAGGGCCTTGCTGACATATCCCGGACAAAAGGAAAAGCGCTCATGAATAAAGCCTCTTTATTTACTTAGCTCACACTTAGTCTTGCTTCAGGCTCACATGCCCAGCACGAGTCCCCTCTCTCTTCACGGATGTGATCGATAAAAAATTCACATGGCCGGCGTCCGCCGGGTTTTCCGATCATATGGCTCACTCCCAGGGAAACGCGGATGCCCTGGACACGGGCTTATTCTTCCGCCACGGTGGTGCCTGGGATGGCCGCGCGGTTGCCAAACTTTAGGCTTCAGAGTAGCCCACGTTGCTTTGCATTTTGTTTTTGTTTTTTGTTTGTGTTTTTTTAAAAATATATTTTATTGATTTTTTTTACAGAGAGGAAGGGAGAGGGATAGAGTTAGAAATATTGATGTGAGAGAAACATTGATCAGCTGCCTCCTGCACACCTCCTACTGGGGATGTGCCCGCCACCAAGGTACATGCCCTTGACCGGAATCGAACCTGGGACCTTTCAGTCTGCAGGCCGACGCTCTATCCACTGAGCCAAACCAGTTACGGCTGCTTTGCATTTTGACTAGAAAGTTCCCAGACACTTGTCTTCCAGGCGTGTGTCCTGTAGCCTAAGATGGGTGAGGTGGGCCCAGCAGCCTCACCGGGCTCCCACTCCGTCACCTTCCCGTCTGCCTCTGTGCTGTTCCTTCTGGGGGTGGAGCAGGCAGGGGTTCTGGAAAACCCTGCCTCCTCCTGCTGCTCCCCTCTGTTCAAGGAGTCGGTTGTGGGAACGGCAGGTCCCCGCCTCAGAGCGGCCACGTTAATAACGTGTGTGTCTCGCACGGAAAAACCTTGACCACGTCACTTTTATGCGGTCGTTACGTTTCCATTTCGTGTTTTGAATTCACAGTTGACCATGAATGATTTCAGCGTACATAGGATCATCGGACGAGGAGGCTTCGGAGAAGTCTATGGTTGCCGGAAAGCGGACACTGGAAAAATGTAAGTTTTTTGGCGTTTCTTCATTTCCCCGGGACCGTTAGGAGGATTTTGTGCTCGCACCCAAAGAAAATGCCTGCATGGGTTTTTGGAAGCCCGTGATCTCGCTCCCGAACTTGATTGCCGCGGAAAGAAATAGACATTCTCTTCCAAACAAAGGCCCACCCACGACTTAGCACACGCAGCTCGGGGCGTCAGAGCATCCAGGGGGCGTGGGTCCCCTAGATGAGGAGCTGGGTGCTAATGAGGGTAGGCGCCCTGCTGCGAGGGTCAAGGTCCTGGGCCCCATCGCTCATCTCAGTCACTCGTCTCGTGGGAGGTGGATGTGAGGCAGGGGCGTGTGGGACCTAAGGGTCTTCTAGGCAGTGAATGGGGGAGTTGTGAAGTGTGGGGAAGGTATGTTAATATGGAAGCAGTTTAAGTGAACATGTTTCTGAAGGCAAGAGAATGGCAAGTCTGATGTGATGGACCCAGACCTCCAGGTCTGGTTAAGGGACAGGCCTGGGAGAGCACTGGGCGAGGCGGGACCGTCTGTGAGGGTGCTGCCTGAAGTCATTAGTCAGTGTGAGACGGAGGAGTTGAGGTCACCTAACTCAGTGCCCGCCACCCCCTGGTCCCCCCGCATCACCTACGGGGTTGCTACTCAGTCGCTGCCCGAGTCTGTCCTGGTCGTCCAGTTGGCATGCTTCGTATTATGTGGCGGCTGAAACTTACCTTCACTGACTTGTGCCCATGGCTCTTCTTCCTGCTGTGGGACCCTGCGCAGGGCGAACCCAGTGCCTGGCACCCAGGTGTCTGACGTCTGGCGGCGTGCGGAGCCGGGATCGCGGAGGGATCCCGGTGTGGGTCGCTGGTGGGTCAGATTCCCTTCCTTTCTGGCTCGGGCCGAGCCTGTGCCTCTCTGAGCCTCCACACCCTAGTTTGTAAAGCAGATATACAATAGAGCGCCTCCCTTGTTGCAGAATTAAATGAGATAGCACGTTGTCAGAACAGAGTCCTGTTATGAAAACTTTCTTTCCCGTTCAGCACTCACCGGTGGACTTTGATCCTAAATGATACACCTTACTCCTTGCTTATTACATTTCCGGAAACTTAGTAGCTTTCCTTCACCGCAGCTCATTGAGGTGTTGAGAATATCTCTAAGCAGTCGCACGATGCTATAGAAGTACATGCTGTCAATTCGCCTCTTCAGACACATTTGCTATTTCACCTGATGCTCAAAAACTGGCACAGAGCGAGAGGTCTTTCCATTTAGGTTTGTCTGATGCTCTTCCCGCAGTTGGATGGGGGTTGTGGGCTACAGGAAGGAAGACCCAGAGGTAAAATGCCCTTCTCATCCCATATCACAGCAAGGCTCCCTGTCGTTAAAGTGACGGTCACTGTTGACGTTGGTCTTGATCCCTTGACCGAGGTCGTGTTTGTCAGACTTCACCGTGAAGTCGCCCTCCCCTTCCTCCCTGCCAGGCTCTTCGGAAGGACGTCCATACGCACCTGAGGAGCCGGGGGGTGTACTCCTACAGAGGGGAGTTTATTTATTTAGTTTTAATACGTATAATAAAACTTTATTTTGCATGGCACTTGGGTGCCAGTTTGCTGTTTTTAAGCACTGCCCGGATCTGTCCCGGTATGGTGTGTCTTGTTGAAATCAGTCTGGGTGTGTTTTTGGTATTGATTTTTCAGCAGTATTTCTGTTTCTAGGTATGCAATGAAATGCTTGGATAAGAAGAGGATCAAGATGAAACAAGGAGAAACATTAGCCTTAAATGAAAGGATTATGTTGTCGCTTGTGAGTACAGGGGTAAGTATTCACATTTTTGTTCTTTCCTTCCTTCTCTTTTTTTTTTTTTTTGCCCAGACTGGTTGTCGAACTGGCAACCTTTTGGTGCTTGGGACCACATTTAACCAACGGATCCGCACCGGCCAGGGCGATCCTCAGTTTTGAGCATTGCTCTTTGTGTGTGCATGTGTTTGTCTGTTTAATGTCAGGACGATGTATTTAAAATGCAGGCATGTCTGGTTGAATTACGGGGCCAGCCCGTTCTTGGGTGTGTTGGAATCGATGGCAGGGAACGGCAGCACCGAGTTAATACAGTGCACCATTCAGACATGAGCAAAGTCCTAGCAACCTTCACCATGAACGCCCATGACTTCTCCCCAGAGTGCGCATTTATGATGAACTTCACTGCGGAATGTGGTTGGAGAGAAGGCAGGAAGTAATCATACCAGCATCAACAAAATCCCTTGAGTGTAGTTAGGAATCCACTGCGTGCCCGAGAAGGACTAACCCAGAAAGAGAAAGTGAGAGACTGTCACTCCTGACCTTCACAGACAAACAGAGCAAGCGACAGGGGTTCGCCAACTCTGAACTGTCCCCATGGGGTCGTCCCCAGTGTTTCCTCGGAAGGTGACTTTGTCTTCTCAGCACTTGCCATGTGCTATGTTTTACCTGCTGTGGCCTTTGGTCGTTTCCATCCCCAGGACTCCGTGTCCACCTGGTGGGCGTTTTATTTGAATGTCAAGGCTCAGCCCGTGTACAAACAAACCTTGACCCGCGTCCCCACTTGCACAACAGTGTCCCGTACGGATTTCTTTTTCGAGTGACGGCGTTGGCCAGGATCAAAGCCGTGGCTCTTGTTTATTTGGGCAGGTGTCTGTAAAGGCACACCCAGAAACCTCACCGCCCCAGCGACCTGGCGTGCCTCTGCGTCCATAGGTCTGTCGTCCAGTGTTCGAGGAAAGGAATGTGACGAGCATGGGATGGCCAGGCCCACGCTAAGAAGCTCACATGTGACTTTCACGTTAAACACCAAACCACGTCCTGGCCAGGGTGGCTCCGTGGGCTGGGCCTTGTCTTGTTCTACCGAAAGGTCACCGGTTAGATTCCCCGTCAGGGCACAGACTCAGGTTGCAGGTTTGAGACCCGTGTGGAAAGCAACCCATCGATGTTTTCTCTCCCTCTCTTCCTCCCTTGCTTTCTCTCTCACTCTCTCCCTCCCTCCCTCTCCTTTCCTCTCTCTCTAAAATCAATAAAAACATAAAATTAACCATTTGTACACTGTATGCGTCTATAGATGCAAGCTCCCTGCAGCAGGATCCATAGGCGTGGCTCCGGCTCCTCATTTCTCCTGGAAAAGTCTTTGTCTTAAATTCTACACGTGGACGTGCGCTCACTGCAGAGTTTCAGGGCTTATTAAAGCATTAATTTTTAACGCGTTCTCTCGTACAATTTTCCTGTAGCGGTTTCATATTTATTTTATTCAGCTGAGGGGGAATGTGGTTAATTAGTTGTGTAGTTCCTCGCCAGTCTCCCCCCTAAGGCAGTAAATAAAAAATTGGGCTTTTATTGGGCTGCCGCTTTGAACTAATTTAAAATAATTGTTTATATTTTGTATTCCAATAGCAAACTGTCTAGATTTTTTTTTTCACATATAAATATAAAATTTAACCAAAATACTTGTAGTAAAATTGTTTGGCATGGCTTCATTGCTTTTGCTAATCAGAGGCCACTGTTCATTTCATAGGTTTGGAGTGATCTTCAGTTTAAATAGCCTCCTTAGGGTGAACTCTCAATCGCCTTCATCAACATGATGATGCTCTAGGTGCTGGTATGAGACACAACTGTGCTCACTCATCTTTTTTTTTTTTTTTTTTTTTTCTTTCCATCTCGGAGTATTCCACCCCTCATCCCCCAAAGAGACCGCAGGAAGTACCGTTGCCAGTTTTCTTGTGTAATTCTTGCCTAGTAACAAGGGAAGGCATGTTCGAGATGCAGAATAAGGACATCCACAGCTGGGAAGAGCAGTCAGCACCTTCGTTACATAGTCCCTTAGCGTTCAGCTAATGTTATTCCTTCCATCCTTGAAGCACAATGTAGGGCCTCGATTGAGCCATGCACTTGGCTCTGAAATGGAGCGGGGGGGAGGGGGGAGTCCTAGGACTTGACTTTGGTCCTTGCTCTTGCAGAGCTGCATATAGGATGAGAGAAGGTGGTAGTGTTCAGGTAATCTTGGAAGTGCATAGGTGATTGGAACAGGTGGCGAGAGCTGTGAAAGGCGGGCATGCAGGGCTCAGAAGGCACTTACCAGGGTGGAGATGTTGCCAACCAGTACTCTGGTGACATCAGAGGGGATGTCAAGGCATGTCTGGTCCTGAGCACAGAGGGCCTGGGGACCTCAGGGAAAGCCGTGGAGCTGGGGTCAGAGGTGGTGGGGTGGAGCACAAGGCGAAGCTGCAGAAACAGACATTGGCCAGACCGGGCCAGACCATAAAGAGCTTTCTGGGCCAATACTGAGGGTTTTGAAACATCTCCCAGCAGTTGGAAGCAGCGCGTGTTGAGTGGGAAGATAACATGATAAGCCTTGTGGTCTGCGAGGATCCCTCTGGCTGCAAGGTGGAGAACGTTCTGGAAAACACACTCCCGGCCTCTTGTATCCCAGTCCTCTACGGAGTTGCTGCAAAGGGCAAGCCGTTTTGCTCACTGCCCGTGGGAAACCAGGCAGTTCTTTGCTGAGGAGCTTTATTTAAGGGTCTCCTTTTAAAAATTCACTTGTTCTTATCGGCCCTTATTTGTAATCAAGGCAGAACCTCTAACAGTAGCTGTGTCCCCATCACTCGTTAAATCGCTGCCTGTTTGTCTGTGCTGGCCAGCTTTCGGTTCTGGATCTCAGAGTCTACGTGAGACTCTGTATGGATCCGCTCGGCACCTGAGAGGCGAGGCCTCCCAGTCAGTGGGCTCTGTAGAGGGAACCAAGTCATCGTCACAACATAACGTTGCTGTGGAAACCTGACTGTAGCCCAACGCAGAACTCGGAGCGGGTCCCGAGGCTTGGGGTTTGAATGTTGGCCAGCTACCAAGTTTCCTTGTGACCTTCCTCAAGTCATTTCCCTTTTGGGGAAGAGAGGGGGGCTTTAGTTTCCTTGTCTTTAAAATAAAGAAGTTGAACCAGGTGATTTTTTTTTTCTTGAAAAGAGCCCTTTCTGCTCAGATAGTTTATGATTCTAAATCTACAATTCGCGCCCCACCTTAATGACGCAGTATCTTAAGGGTCCTTTAACCTTTGGACATCTTCTCGGCGCTGTCATTAGACGGATCAGGTGCCATCGGGTCCACAAATACCCCTGGGCCAGGCCTGCTTGTCCCCTAGCTGTCTCTAGCTGGGAAAGATCCCGACTCTACTAAGTTCTGGGGCCGCCCACTTCTCTGTTCTACAGATGAACTGCTCATTAGATCAGGAACCAGAGTGTTTGGGGAACCCCATTGAGGGAGGAGCAGCTGGCTATTGGGAAGGTCTGGAGAAATGTGGGTGGGTTCTGAGGGGCAGTGCCCTCCCCCCACCCCCGCCAATTCCCCTAAGGTCACATGGCTTTTAACAGAAAAGTGAGAGCACCTTTATTTTTACCTACTTAAAGCAAAACAGATCTTGGCATCAGGAAACACTAACACCAAATCAACAGAACTCCAAAGGAAACTAGGTAACCACCAAATGAATTTTGTAATTCATTCTGAAGTAATTTCCGCTAGAAGGTTTGTGGAGATTGGGTCTAAGTTCATGAGTTTTTAGGAATGTGTGAACTCAAATTTAACTGGATGCCCTTGATGCAGAGGTTTGAACAATGTGAATTCTGTTCACAGATTATTCTGTTAAAACTTGAATTTAGTAATTCTTTTTTTTTTCTTCTGTTAAACAAAAGTGGATATAGATAGTCTATACCATTTTTTATTTGAATCAGTGGAGGAGCAAGCATTCACTGTATATAAGGAATCTACACTGAATGGCCAGATTATTATGATCTCTGAACGCATAATAATCTGGCCACTCGGTATATATATATTAGAGGCCCGGTGCATGAATTCATGCATGGATGGGGTCCAGCCAGCCTGCCCAGGGGGAGGGGACATGGGCGGTTGGCCAGCCTGCCTGCTGGTTGAACTCCTGGTCGAGGGGACAATTTGCATATTAGCCATTTATTATATAGGATATACACTGAGTGGCCAGATTATTATGCATTCAGAGATCATAATAATCTGGCCACTGAGTGTAAATAGACCTGGCTATAGATCTAGCACGGCGCTGAGGAAGTCTCCCAGGGGAGCCCACGTGTGTGTCCAGCACCCAGATCACGGGATACAGAGTTAGCAGTGTCCCAGGGGCCTTTGCGTGCCCCTCTCAGCTGCTCGCCCCACGCCCAACTAACTGCCACCCAGACTCTTAACACCGTAATTTAGCTTTGCCCGCGTTTGAACTTTATATAAACGCTCCCTTTTGTGTCCGGCTCCTCTCGCTCAGTGTTGCGTGTGACATTCATCTGTGTCCCTGCACGTGGCCACGGTGCCTTCCGCAGCTAAACACAGGGCCTGGCACGCTATGTATAGCCTCTGGACCCGATCGGGCATGTGGCCTCCTTTTGCACAGCCCATGAACTCAGAATGGTGCAGACGTTTGTAACGGGTTGTAGAGAAAATCAGCAGACTGCCTGACAGAGGCTGTCTGGGGCCTGCAAAGCCTGAAGTATTTGCTGTCTAGCCCTTGGTAGGAAAAGCCTGCTGACCCTTGTTCTCTGGTGTTCCATTGCGTCTAGAGGCCATAGTTTAGGGATCCGTTCTCGGGTGGTAGACGTTTGGGTTGTTTGCTGGTTCGGCTGTTTTGAGCAGTGTTGTGAGGAGCATTCTCGTGCAGTCCTCTGGGTGCAGTAAGTACAGATCCCCGGGAGGGGTACAGCTCAGGGTGGAAATGCCGGTCACAGGGTTTCGGACGGTGCTCGGCCTTAGCAGATGCCACCCAACGGCTTGGGAAAGTGCTGGTTCCGTGGCACACTCCTGGCAGCCACTTACTCCGTGCCTTTCCCACACTTGGTATTGCCAGTCTTAGCCGGTTCTTGTGAGTTCCGGTGACGGCATATATGGTTTTTAATTTGCATTTCCTTGGGGACAACTGAGGTTCAGCATCTGTTCATAGGCCTGTGGGCCATTTGATAGCCGCTTATGTGAAGTGCCCATTGAATACTGTCATTATCAGTAGTAGTTGCCCTTTTTCTACTGAGCGGATGGCTTTCTCTCTCTGTTAACATACAGGATTTTTTTTTTTTTTTTTAATATACTGTACTTTCTGGCGTATAAGACGACTGGGCGTATAAGATTTTCCTGGGTTAAAAAGTCGTTTTATATGCAGGGAAATATGGTATATTGGACTATATTGATGGGATTAGATATAATGGATTAAATATATTGGGCTACCGTATTTTCCGGCGTATAAAATGACTTTTTAAGTCCACAAGGCGGCTCTCTTCAGTTTTCTTCTGGAAGCCTTGTTGTCTTACCGTCAGCTCTGTATCTGCCTCAGTGTGGTGTGAAGTCGGGGCGATGGGTCACATTTCACGAGTCTTTGGCATATGGAACCCAGTGTCCGCAGCACCGTTGATTGAACAGGCCATCCCTCCCTCTCCTCTGTGGTGTCACTTTGTCACTAATAAGTTGGCCATTTGTTCGTGGGCCTGTGGGCGGATTCTCTGCTCTGTTCCACTGATCTCTTGTCTGTCCTGGGGCTGATGCCACACTCAATTACTGTTGCTTTATAATAAGGCTTGATCTCCGGCACTATGCGTTTTCCAGCTTTGTTTTTCTTCAAGAGTTACACCAACTTTTCTTGTCTGCCTGTGTTACCCTATACGTTTTAAAACCAGCTTGTCCATTTCCATTTTAATGAAGATTGCCTGGGATTTTTTATTTTATTTTATTTTTTAAAAATATATTTTATTTATTTTTTACAGAGAGGAAAGGAGAGGGTAGAGAGCTAGAAACATCGATGAGAGAGAAACATCGATCAGCTGCCTCCTGAACACACCCCACCGGGGATGTGCCTGCAACCAAGGTACACGCCCTTGACCAGAATCGAACCGGGGACCCCTCAGTCCTCAGGCTGACGCTCTATCCACTGAGCCAAACCGGTCAGGGCTGCCTGGGATTTTTAGATCCACTTCGGGGAAGATTGACACCGTTACCACTGAGTTGTTCAGTCCCTGGCCCTGGTGTATTTTTTTTCACTTTCCAAAGTTCATCTAATTTCCCTTTTATTCTCAGTGTTTCAAGGCAACAATACAGATAACATTTTACACACCCCCCCCCCCCCCCCCCCCCGTGGTATGCTTGTTCCAACTTCAGAATCAGAGATGGAAATGGATAGTTGACCTACCGGAGCCAAAATGTAGACCAACAAGAAGTCTAGCAAGGCTGCGGTGTTGTTCTGTGGGGTCTGAGTCTTATGAGGAAGGTGTAGATGGAAGAGTCCCGACTGCATCTGAGTGAGAGAGGACCTTTGCGTTCACCTGCTCCGTTAGTGAAGGCGTGTCTCCATGCATTTTCTCACGCAGCCAGACCCGCTTTCCTGTGACTATTCCAGTTCAGTTACCCCACAGGTGCCTGTGCCCAGTGCACAGGGCAGTGCGTGGCTGCCAAGACCTGGAGCTGGCCCTGGCTGGCGTAGCTCAGTGGCTAGAGCGTCGGCCTGTACACCAGAGGCCGCAGGTTCGATTCCTGGTCAAGGGCATGTACTCGGTTGCAGGTCCGATCCCTGTCCTATGTCGGGGCACATGTGGGAAGCAACCGATCCATGTATCTCTGCCACCATCGATGTTTCTCTCTTTCTCTCCTCCTCTCCCCTATCCCTACCACTCTCTCTAAAAACCAATGGAAAAATGGTCCTCACTCCTCGGGTGAGGATTAAAAACGAAATCGGCAGCCGATGTTTGGTAGCACCTGTGTTTTTCAGGGAAGCTTTTGCTTTCCTTACACATTTTCATGTTTTTTCCCTTTGTTCTAGGATTGTCCTTTCATTGTCTGTATGACCTATGCATTCCATACTCCAGATAAACTCTGCTTCATCTTGGACCTGATGAATGGTAAGCGAGGCCTGCGAGGTTGGACTCACTGAAGGACGCAGGTTGGGTCTTTCCGATCCGTAGTTTGCCCCTGAAGATGGAGGCAGCCGTTCACTCTTCAACCTAATTAAAATTCATTTAAAATGTCGACCTGGCTTTCCCTCTGCCCCTCCCTGTCTTTCCCTGGAAGTTGCATTTCCTTAGAAGAGATTTTCATAAAATACTTACAGCGAAACGTGATTTTCTGGAATGCAGCTGGCCTGGACCTTTAATTAGCTTGTTTCCTGGCCCTCAACTTTTAGGAATAAAATGACTCCTAAGAATATAGGTTAAATGTATTTAAAATCCAACTTTGAAGGATGTTTGCCCGATTTTCTGCACCTTAGCCCAGATCAACTGTACCTTGACCTTTCAAACTGTGAATGAATGATTGACCCTTAGGATGGCAAACAAGGTTTAGATAGAAAAATAGTTTCTAATGCTAGAAAGCGACACGGGATGGGCTGAAAGTCTTTTTCGTAATGAGCTGAAATAAAAAGGCATGCAATTCAACAAGTAAAGTGCCTTTTTTGACGTTCCCGGGATGTTTTATTATGTTTTGAGTGTTTGGTTTAAGACTGGATCTGCCCAACGACATGAAGGAATTTCACAGACATAGTAACGAACAAAAGAAGCCAGACGCAGCGGCCTGCGTTCTGTACGATTCTATGCACGTGACTGTCAGAAATCAAAGGGAGGCATGGTGACTGTAGGAGGACAGCGACTTTGAAAATAAACCCTGTGCCTCCGCCTCCAGGGGGCGATCTGCACTATCACCTGTCGCAGCACGGGGTGTTCTCCGAGAAGGAGATGCGCTTCTACGCCACCGAGATCATCCTGGGGCTGGAGCACATGCACCATCGCTTTGTCGTGTACAGGGACCTGAAGGTGAGCTGTGTGGCCGGCTCGCCGGTCGCCGGGTCTGCGCGGGGAGGCGTGTGGTCCTGGCGCTGGGACATTCCCGACGTTTTCCTCACTCAGCCCCGACACCCGTGTGATGTGGGTCTCTCCCGGACTCCAAACTCTGTCCGCGGAGCTCGTGTCTGTCCTAGTGGCCAGTCATCTCGGTGCCTGCTACAGTGCCTGGCGCAGCTCAGGTGCTCATTCCAGCATTTTAACGGGTTAATTCGGGAAAAGCAGGGGTAGGCGCTTTCTGGTGTTGCTGCTCATTTTTACCGTTAATTGTAATTCAGCTGACGCTCACTAAGCCACTGCCTTGGCCCCGGCTCTGTGTCAGAACTGGAGATGCGCAGAGATAGCAAGCAAAGGACTTGTGTCTCACAGGACGCACCCCGGTGAACCAGGGCATAGACTGGCCGGGTCAGAGTTCAGGGGGGGCGAGGCTGGCCAGCCTGCAGAGCTCCCCCCAAAGGCCAGTGCCAGAGCTTCACGTTAAAAACCACGCATCGATAGATTGTTTGTTGTAGATCCCTCCCTGAGCTACAGAACCCCAGTGTGCTATGCCTGGGCTTCTGTTGTTTTCTTTAAAAAATCTCACTGGTGCCCGGCCGGCGTGGCTCAGTGGTTGAGCGTCATCCCGTGCATCTAGAGGTCATCAGGTCGATTCCCAGTCAGGGCACATTCCCCGGGTTGTGGGCTCCATCCCCAGTAGCGGGGAATGCAATTTTAAAGCTTTCTTCAAAGTGAATAAATTATTCTCTTAATTTTCACAAGAGCATAAGGAAAAATATTGTTTTCATTGAATTAGAAATAATTAGACTCTAGCTGGTATGTGACATTTTATTTCCTCTTGTGAGTTTTGCAGAAGAATAAGATATGTACTGAAGATCTAGGAAGTACTGTTGTAATGCATTTTCATTTGCATCTATAACCGACTTCTAAACGTCTTTCTGCCATGGTTTTATTTTCTGAGCTATTTAGTAGGCAGTGGTATTATTTAATTTCTATTCCAACTTCATTCTCGTCACTCATGATTATTCATGCTCCGCTGTTATAATAGCAGGCCATTATTTTTATTTCAAGCAAAACAATGGTGATCTCCAGCACAAAACGATTAAGACGACTGTAATTCAATGTATATCGGGGAGAGGAGCTTTGTTTTCCATGATTATGCTGACCAAATCTAATCCCAGTGGCTACATTTCATCGGAGTTGCGGTCAAAATTGCATTTGGTCATTTGGTGGATCGGGCACCGGTCAACAGAAATGACTGATTGGGACCCATGTGGCTGTATGGAGTACTTGGATTTCTTAGGTCCGCGCCAACCATCTTGCAAGATTCCTCTCTGTTCTGTGCCTCATGGTCTCCTTCTCAGAAGTCGTTATGATTCACAGAGGCAGTGTCCCAGCTGGAACTCGGGTGAAGAACGAGCTCTTTAACTCTGATGAGCTGTGCCCACTGCCCGTGCTCTGCCCTGCGCCTTATTTTCTTTAGAATCCTCTGCTCCCATCATTACCACTCTCAGCGGAAGTTAACATGGCAAATGTCGCTCTCAGCGTCATGTCCTCCTTGGCTGTGATCATCCAGAGCTAGAATTTGTGTTCAGGAAGGAACTGTGATAAGATAATGAGGTACCCCGTGCCTGTAGTTTTAGACGTTCTCAGAGCCTCCGGGCATCCGGGGAACTCTCTCGAAGATCACCTTCTCTTTCTCTTCAGCCCGCAAATATCCTCTTAGATGAGTACGGACACGTCAGGATATCAGATCTCGGTCTGGCCTGTGATTTCTCCAAAAAGAAGCCGCACGCGAGTGTGTGAGTAGTGCATCACCTCTGTCCATCATCATTTCTCCACTGCAGCCCGTTTGTTCCCGAGGACCCCGCCCTGGTCACATGTTATCGTCCACACACACACCCTGCCCCCCCATTTTTTCTTGCCAGCAGTGATTTTCTTTTCTTTCTTTTTTTTTTTAATTTATTTTTATTGAATTCAGAGAGGAAGGAAAAGGGAGAGAGAGATAGAAACATTGATGAGAGAGATTGGCTGCCTCCTGCACGCCTCACACTGGGGATCAAGCCTGCAACCTGGGCATGTGCCCTGACTGGGAATTGAACCATGACCTCCTGGTTCACAAGTCGACCCTCAATAATAAATCTCTGAAGGTCGTGATAAGGAGAAGTGAAATAGTCCGTGGGCCAAGTGCAGAGGCAGCTGAATGGGGAACTCTCCCAGGAAGGCCAGAGTTGAGTTTCTCTCTTGATCGACCTGTTCCTTCCTTTTCAAAATAACTGTTTTTTTCTGAAGAGAAATTAGGAATATTTTTTAAAATTAAAAACCAAACATCTACTTGCAGTTCAAGCTTTTTAACGTGGGTCAGTCCTCCAAGTGTCCACACAGGAGCCCCTCCCTGACACCACAGCCTCCGCCACATCTGGCCCCCCAGGGCGCCCTGGACTGTGTGTGGCGGTGGCCATGCGTGATCAGGGCGTGTTGACACTGGCCCCAGGGTTTCTCTGAACCCGGGATTGTTCAAATGACAGTTGTGAGGGTTCTGTCATTGAATGAGTGCAACACGTGTTCATTTACGTTGGCCATGTGCTAGGTGCTGGCGTTGCCGCGGTGACCCAGACAGAAAGGACCCCTGACCTCCGGGAGGTGACCAGGGTGTGGGGTGGCGGTGCCGGCAGCCACAGCACCCCTGGCGCCATCAGTTGGGCCTCAGCTGTCCCCGGCAGGCACCACTTGCTGCTTTGAATAGGTTGTTACCTCTCCAGAAGCCCTGGAGCTTGTAGATGCCATTATCTACTTTCTGTGGTAGAAACACCAGGCCACCCATCTGGCACATCTGGGGGCCAGAACTACAGTCCGGTCTGTCTGACTCTCAGGAAGGAGCCCCACCTCAGCATGGGCGATGCGGGTCCGCAGGAGTGGGCGTCCCCACCTCTTCCAAGTGCCCGGCACTGCGGCGCGGTCGCCTGTCCCACGGGGCCCCTCGCAGGAGCTCTCGGTCGGTCGGTCGGCAGGGGACCTTCCGCTCTCCATAGCTGTCCCGGTGGAGGCGGGGCTGACCGGCTTCAGATGTCGCCTCCTCGGCCGAGGACTACTCTTCACATTGATTTCGTAGGGTGATCCATTGAGATTCGCTCCTATACCGGTTAAGACAGGAAAGGATGCTGGGTGTCGGATGGGTCATGTCTGTGCAGAGGCTCCATCGTCCCCGCCCCTTGTTCACAGCTGCTGCCGTTAGGTGAGCCGTTCACATTGCATGAGGTGCCCGTGTTCTGCTAACTCCCCCCCCTTCCTCCTCCCCAGGGGCACGCACGGGTACATGGCTCCCGAGGTGCTGCAGAAGGGGACGGCCTACGACAGCAGTGCCGACTGGTTCTCCCTGGGCTGCATGCTCTTCAAACTTCTCAGGGGGTGAGTGAGGCGCCCCCTCCTGGCGCATCCGCAGGGCCTGTGCTGGGGTCACAGTCAAGGCTGTTAGCTGTCCTCGGGCCCTGATGCTACTCCGGGTCCCACCGTGATCTGTAAGCCACGTGCTAATCTCAGTGAGGACCGTGGCACTCTCAGCCTCGTGAAAGCGAGAGCTCTGTTCCCGTAAGATTATAGAAGAAAGCTGACGGTGTGGTGGTTTTATTCCGTATCCTGTAGGACTTACAGCATTCTTAAATCTGAAATAAGACTGCTTTGAAAAAAAAAATTTTAAATAATAAGCCCTAACCGGTTTGGCTCGGATAGAGCGTCGGCCTGCGGACTCAAGGGTCGCAGGTTCAATTCCGGTCAAGGGTATGTACCTTGGTTGCGGGCACATCCCCAGTAGCGGGTGTGCAAGAGGCAGCTGATCGATGTTTCTCTCTCATCGATGTTTCTAACTCTCTATCCCTCTCCCTTCCTCTGTAAAATATCAATAAGATATATTTAAAATAATAATAATAAAATAAAACGGATTTGAAATATTTCCATTGATACCCCTTATTTGAGAATAAGTGTTATTTTAAAATGTGGGTAATTGACAAAGGTAGGATTTTTTCCCCCCTACAAATGAATTACCCATGATTGTCTTGTGCGCTTAGGTCATTTTCAGGGTTACACACATGGATGAAGACCCGTGATGAAGCCGTCTTAAATGCGCATTTATTTGTAATCCTGCTGAAAGTAGTTTGTTTTTAAGACGCAAAGATGCAGTTGTGTGATTTTGTGCTTTTAATTAATTTGGTTGTAATGGACCCTTCCTCCTAAGCTACCAAGCATGGAGCAATGGAGTGGACAGGTGACGCAATGGGAGCACTCTCAGAACGTGTCCTCCTCTTGAACGATGAAACGGTGTTAGTATTGCCATGGAGCTTAAGAACTTGTAGCCAATTATAATTGAGAGCTTAAGTTCTCAACATGTAGTGTTGACTTTTTCTTCATTCACAAAGAGACAAAGTGCATGACGTGAAAATGTCCCAGTCCAGATTCTCCCGTGGATGTCTCTCTCATGGGCACGTGAGGCTGGGATTGGCTGCCTCTCTCCCTTTCCTGTCGGAAAGCCTCCGTGAGCACCGCTCATCTTCTTCTCATCAGCACATCTGGGAAGCGGCTGACCCCGCACTCGGTCCTGAGCCCCCAGGACTCCGCCGATCCGGCTGATCTCCGCTCCCCTTGTCCGCTTGGGCACTGAAATTGCATCATTGCCTACAGAGGCAGGTCTTTCCGGTCCTGAATTGAATTATTGTGTTTGTGGAGCCTGGATGGGCTTAATTCCCGTCATCAGACTAGCTGACCTAATTAGGGAGCTTCTGCAAGGCTTACCAGAGAAAGCCGCTCCCTCCCGAGGCATCCTGCGACCCCCTGGAGTCAGCGTGCCCAGTGGGCGCATGCCGCTCGCTGGGGTCTTTGCCTGGGCCTCCACCGGAGAGGAGGCTAGAGATGCAGAATGCACGCGGACAGGAAGTTCAGGATGATGAAAAACTGCAAAGCAGCTCAAGTGTTGAATGCATTGGTTCAAGACTCAAAAATCTGCTGTAAAATGGTCCAGGGAAACCTGCCACGGCCTTGCATTTAGAGCTCTGTGCGCTTCTTTATTTTGCTTAATATTCTTACTCTGTTTATCCTAATGTCCATGCATGTACACTAGGGATGACGTGGCAAAGCAGTCTTTTTAGGAGATCTGAGGGTTTGGTTTAATTAACAGGCGTCCTCAAACTACGGCCCGCGGGCCACATGCGGGTGTTTTTGCCGTTTTGTTTTTTTACTTCAAAATAAGATATGTGCAGTGTGCATAGGAATTTGTTCATAGTTTTTTTGTTTGTTTGTTTTTTAAATATATATTTTTTATTGATTTTTTACAGAGAGCAAGAGAGGAATAGAGAGTTAGAAACATAGATGAGAGAGAAACATCGATCAGCTGCCTCTTGCACACCCCCTACTGGGGATGTGCCAGCAACCAAGGTACATGCCCTTGACCGGAATCGAACCTGGGACCCTTGAGTCCGCAGGCCAACGCTCTATCCACTGAGCCAAACCAGTTTCGGCCATAGTTTTTTTTTTAAACTATAGTCCAGCCCTCCAACGATCTGAGGGACAGTGAACTGGCCCCCTGTTTAAAAAGTTTGAGGACCCCTGGTTTAATAACTATAGGATCCAGCATTGCCGTGTGTGGTTAAGAGTGTGAGTTCAGTCTTACTTGGCCAGAATTCACATCCACAGTGCTGAATCAGAAGGGGGTCATCCCCCTGTGCAGTCCTTGGTCAGGCTCGGGTGAAACGGCACGTTCAGTGTGGCTCCTACGGAGAGGAGTCTTGGCCGACAGGACACACCCAGGGGTTGGTCATGGGGATGGGATGGGATGGGAGGGGTGAGGAGAGAAGAGAAAGAGCTAGAAGTCATGGCTCACAGGGAAGGTTGAAGGAGCTGGTGCCTTGCTGACGGGGTGGAAGTCACGCTGCGTCGCCCCAGAGGGGAGGCGTTGTGAGGCTGGGACAGGATTCCGGGTTTGCCAACGTCCTTTCCAGCATGAGCTGCCCAGAGAGGGCGTGGCCTGCCGCCCAGGCAGCCAGCTCCCTGCCCCTGTCCGGGGACCACCTACGGAGCCTGAAGGGGAAAGAGTCCTTCCAGGGTAGGATGGATCGGACCCCATGGGTCTTCCTCACCAGGATTTATGGTCTAAGCTAAGGCCATTCTGTTGTTCAAATGCCATTCCCAGGAAAGGATGTAGCGCTAAAACCAAAGAGCAGGGAGTATGTATTTACTTAATGGATTTAAATTAAATTTGCAGAGCATTTATTGAGCACCTACAATATGCAAGACTGTGCTTGATGCTATGGGGGAAGAGAGGAAGGGGCAGGAAGGAAGCCACATACAGTGATGACAGAGAATCATGGATCAGCTGCCTCCTGCACGCCCCACACTGGGGATGGAGCCCGCAACCCAGGCATGTGCCCTGACCGGGAATCGAACCATGACCTACTGGTTCATAGGTCGAGGCTCAACCACTGAGCCACGCCGGGCTGGCCGAGCTTCTGTTTTCTGTGATTGAATACTCCCTGATGGACCAGTGTGTCCCCCTGCTTCTGCTGCGACACTTCTCAGCACCCCTCCTTTTGTCTTGCCGCCCTGGAGGAATGCCCCCCGGGCAGGAGGGAAGGAACTGAGTGCGAGAACGTTGTGCAGGCCTGAGTCACAGTGACGAGCCATTCGGAGGCCATGCGTTCAGGTCGGGCGCGGGTCACCGCTTCCACTGGAGACGCCGTGGTCAGATGCTTAGGAGCATCTGTGCCTGTGCTGTGTCCAGTGGCACTTGGGGACTTGCCGTCATGGTCCTCAGTCCGGGTTTCAGGTGTCTCTAGGGGAAAAGAATAGCCCTGTCGCCTGATCTTAGCTTGTCACCATTGATTGTCCCCAGAGGTGTCAGACGCAGGGAGGGAGCCCCGGGGAAGGGCTGGGGGTGGTATCTGGGGAGAGCTGAGCTCTGCCTGAGGTTGTTGAGGTGGTTCCGCGTGGAGAAAACAAGGCGTGTTTATGAGTATGTTGGCAGCTATTGGCTCGGGTTCAAAATGCGCGCAACACCATCTCTTTGGTATTTTAAAGTTAATTTTCGACGTAAGGGGTTTTGATCATCACTTGCAATGTTTTTGAACCCATTGTTTCACTGCGATGATGGTGTGTGTCTGGCGGTGGAGCCGTCGCTTATATTTTGAGTGATTTTCCCACTCGGGGGAGGCCGTTGTGCAGCTCTCCCACGCTGTCTGCGATTCAAAAGCTGTCTGCCCGCTGCCCCTGTGAATCGCTCCCATCACGCTCCCTAGCGCGGGGGGCGTATTGCTGTGCCGCCGGGGGAGCATCGGGGAGCAGCCGTGATCACACGGGATCTGGGAGCACCACGCGCCTCTCTCCACACGGAGATGGTTGCTACTGGGGCTTTTCTTTAACATTCTCCAAAACAGAAACCGAACCTTCGGTTTTGTTCACAAAGAACAATCAGGAACGCGTTGGCAGCAGATGTGCGCCGGGCTCTTTGCTTGAAAGACCCACGTTTCCCAGCCCCGCAGCGCAGAGCTGAGGAGCCGCGACGCGTCTCCGACCCCCGACCCCGTCCCCTCCAGTCGGACACGGACGGTCTCTGTTTATAACGTGGGCTTGGTGGCGCGAGGGCCCGTGTGCCGGAAATGTTCCTGGCGCTCGCCACCTCTGGCTGCAGCTCCCTCGCAGGCCTCCCTCTGGTCTCTTGAAAGGCTTTTTAAATTGAGCACAGAGCGCCTCTGCGAGGGCATGGCAGGGCAGCCCTCCCTCCCAGTGGCAGGCGCAGGCAAGCCCCGGGGTCAAGGGCGGAGTGGGCTCTCTGGCACTGCGCCAGGAGCTGCACCAGGGCGTGGGGGGCCGCAGGAACCCCAAGATCCTCACACAGTCCCCTGTACACGTTCAGGGACTTGGCGGGAAGAGCTGTGCAGAGCAGAGAGACCAAGGTTTTAGGCAGATTTAATAATACACTTTGTTCCTTTCCTTTCGAACCATGAACGTGCTCATATCTCCCTGTATTTTGCATAGAGGAATGATGCCAGTGTTTTTTTTTAACGTTAGACTATCTTATGAGTAACAAAGCAGTACTGTTTGCTGTTATATCCTATTTGATTTTCAAAAACACTTCCAATCTGCTTGGTACTAATTCTCCTTGTTAATATGTATTTTTTCAAATTAGTGCGTTTAAGAGATGGCAATAACTTTGTATTTCACTTGCATGATGAGAAAGAAAATAAGGCGTGAGGGTGCCCTCTCTTGTACAAAATGAGAATTAAAACAGTTAAGATAATAAATGCTCTGAAAAGGAGTAATCTCATCAGGAGCTGATTGAATGCATGGCTTCACTAATTCGGTAGGATGGCCCGATCAGTCCCAGTGAGCGGTAGTGGGATTTTAGGGTTTTTTTGGGTAAATCCCGTTGATTTGTGTGTTCGACATTCTAATCTCTCTTATAGCGGGAAATAGAGAATATTTTACATATCTAACCTGAGATTATGTTGCATATGCCTTATAAATAAATCTATAGGATTAGTAATTCTCCAGGCATGTCTTACTGTAAGAAAGCATAGTCATTTACTTATATCTCTTCTGTAATCTTCAAAGAAGTAAGTCAGTAAGGCCGTGGTTTTCGAATTTGCATGTTAACTGGTCTCTCCAAGTGCTAAGATTGCCTTGAAAAGCCAGCTTCCCCAGAGTTTTAAAAACATGGTAAAGAGTAAGAATACTTGGTTTTACGGAGCTGATCAAGCAGACACTCATTTTGTAAAGTAAGGTTCAACTTGACTGATTTCACAAATGGCTTCTCCATGAGATAACGCCACTCACTGCCATTGTCTTCCCTGCTAGCGCAGACCGTATTGTGGCTGTTCTGTCGCCATTTCTGTGAAGTTGGTGGCAGTATGCCCGTTGAGTGATGAAGAAGTTGAGGCCGAAGTTTTCCATGACTGGCGCACAGCCAGTGTACCGCCAGTCCCAGCGTGAACCCCGGCGGTCTGGCTGGGGAGACTGGGGTCCCCATAAGTAAAAAGGGAGTCAGCAGCTCGGGGCTCTCGTTTATCCCTGTTAGCATCAGAGGAATTTATTGCTTACAATGCCTGTTTTCTCGAGGGGAAGCGTGTTCGTCTTGGTCATGTTTTGATTTGACTATAGTTCCTTGAAGGACTAATAACCTTTTTTCTTTAGAAAGAAATTATCTCAAACACTTAACATGACAAGTGGTGTATAAAAGACTGCCTGTTGGCTAATCATTTTTTTTATATGTTTTTATTGATTTTTAGAGAGAGAGCAAGGGAGAGAGGGGGAGAGAGAGAGAGAAACATCGATGTGAGAGAGAAACACTGATTGGTTGCCTCTCATATACACCTTGACCAGGGATCGAACCCACAACCTGGGCATGTGCCCTGGCTGGGAATCAAACCGGCGACCTTTTGGTAGATGGGATGAAATTCCAACCAACTGAGCCCCACTGGCCAGGGCATAATTTTTGTTAAGGATATTTTAAAACATCAGTTGGAATATATTTGCTGACGCGTATTTTATTAGTGCCGTGATTTCCTTGGCGAGAGGATCAGGCAGAGCAGATAAACAGAAGCCTTGCTGTTCCCGGACCTCACTGTCTGACCACCAGTTTTTCCTCTGAAAATGATCAACGTTGATGGCTTTTGTATGTCTGTAGTTTTGAATAAACAGTGACAGAACACAATACTTCACCGAATGGTAGTCAGTGGCATGTGCTGCGTTGGCTGATACCACATTATAACAGAGTGTCCTTTATTCCTGCAGCCACAGCCCGTTCAGACAACACAAAACCAAAGATAAGCACGAAATAGACCGGATGACCCTCACCGTGGTAAGGAGATGAGCGACTCTGTTTTTATTCAATTTCGTGTTCCCTTCTCAACCCACGTAAAATTTTGCTTTCTTAAAATAAATAAGCGAAGATACAATCCCTAGAAGAACCTCAAAAGAGAAAAAAACAATAGCGGGAGTAGATGGTAAGGCAGAAATCAAGATTTGCTAACAACCAGTAAGAAAAAGATAGAGGAAATCAAGATCGAAACCAAAGAAACCAAATAAAAAAGGGAAAATGACCGAGGTGCGGAGAAGTGGGGAGACCTTCGGATTCTTTTCTGATTGGCTTTGGAGATGATTGATACCCGTTTGATGTTTCTTTAGAGGAGATACGACTTGGTGGTGAATGTGTAATTTTGAGCACTGTCCTTACCCGGGAGGCGGTCTCTCAGCCTGGGTGGGTGCGGGGGCACCTTTTCCATGAACGCGCTTTTGAAATCGTGTTCTCGTTCCGTTCCCCGCTTCCCCCCCAGGACGTGGAGCTTCCCGACACCTTCTCCCCTGAGCTGAAGGCCCTCCTGGAGGGCTTGCTGCAGCGGGAAGTCAGCAAGCGGCTTGGCTGTCACGGCGGCGGGTAGGCTGGTGCTCGCCTGTCGGGGTCTCCGGGGGGCGGGGGATGACATGGGAAGTATGCATATTGTCTCATGTGTTCCGTAGTTAACAAGCGGAAGGAGTCACCAACTTTTTAAAAAGTTCTTTTGTTGTTGGTTTTTAGAAAGAGAGAGAATGGGAGAGGGAGAACGAGAGAGACAGAGAGAAACAAAGATGTGAGAGTGAAACATTGATCGGCTGCCTCCTGCACGCCCCTCCTGGGGGCCGAGCGCACAACCTGGGCATGTGCTCTGACCAGGAATCGAACCATGACCTCCTGGTTCATAGGTCGACGCTCAACCCCCGAGCCACACCCCCCGGGCCACACCGGCCGGGCATGGCGAGCCATATTGCTAAGCGTCACCGTGTTTCCTGTGTGCCTTTGGAAGAGGATTTTTTACTTGCTTGCTTAAGGAACAGGAAATAGCTGCTCCTCTGTGTCCCTAACAGGGGAGAGTTTTTGCGGACTATTTCTTAGATCTCTCAGTGCGCGCTCACCACTGTCACGGCCTCTCCACTACAGGTCCCAGGAGGTGAAGGAACACAGCTTCTTCAGGGGCATCGACTGGCAGCACGTCTACTTACAAAAGGTACTCCCCGGGGGACCCCACCCTGGGCACCCGCCTGCTCCCCGCCTCTGCTTCCTGGCTCTGGCCCCAGGGGCCCCACCCCCCACCCCCCACCCCCAGCTTCCCGTCCACAGAGTCCTTCTTGCTCTTCCATCCAAGGGAGGCTGGATGGCTGGCTCGCTCCTCGGGGGCCGCTCGCTGCCGCCTCTTCTTCCCTAGTTTAGACGTTTTCAGAATATCTTCTGCACATATTAATAAGTGGCGACATGGAGCTGATATGTAGCTAATTCAAATGCCCACAGGATTGAGGCTTTTTAGCTTTAGCTCATCCTCTTGTCTTTTTATCTCAATGCATGACTGTATTTTTATATTTTTCGAGATAAAAATGTACAGGAAACATTCATCGTAAACCTACTTACACTTTCTAGCCCAGTACCACATAACTTAAGAATTCGCGTGATTGCATATCAGCATAATTCCCATATCTTTTTTTAAGATGTTTTTATATTCTCACTGATACAGAAAAACACCTTACATTGAAGGGTTTTTTTGTTTGTTTTTTTAATGTTGATTATCAGCTTTGGACTCTGTTTTTGCATGAATTCAAACTGTGGATGAATAGCGATCTATTATCCCTGCCTGCGCAGAATTAGGGTTCAGGCTCCAGTTACGTTAATATTGGCCTCAGGACTGTGTGATGTGGGGTGCTCTGTCTGCCTTGAAGGGCCCAGCAAGTGGAATGTGGCTCCCCACCCCCTGAGAAAACATGCTTTCTTAAAGTCGAGCTGGGAGGATGTGCAGTCTTGAGCCTCCATTACATGTAATAATTATTTAAGATGTACGTGGACGTGAGTGTGTGTTTTTTTCCCCCTTAAATTTGTCTAAGATCTGAGGTCTTCCTTTGGGGCCATTCAGGGCAGAAGCTTCTCATGTGTTTGGGGCGGGGCCGTCTGGGCGTCTGGTTTCTGACTCTTCCTCCTTTGGATCCTTCAGTACCCTCCGCCCCTGATCCCTCCCCGGGGAGAAGTGAACGCGGCCGACGCCTTCGACATCGGCTCCTTTGACGAAGAGGACACCAAAGGCATCAAGGTGCTCACGTGCTGTTTCTCATCAGAAATCAAACGCTGCGGTCGTGTCAGGATCGGCCCGCCTGTGGGGTGTCGCTTACAAAGGGCCAGCTGCACATTGGCAGAACGTGGAAGTCTGGGACTTAAATGAGCGAGAGACTCTGAAAGCTTTTTTGGGGATAATCGCTCTATGTTTGGTAAACTGCAGAATGGTCAGATTTTGACTGATCTGGGTAGATTTGTGATTGAAATAAAATGCCAATGTGTAGGAAGCAGGAAGAACAACCGTGTTAAAGCAAACCTACTTCTCATGCCCCAGAGGCAGTCATACTGAATTAGAATTAGAGTCACAACCAGCATTTGACGCGATTCTCCTGCCTTAGATCTCTCTCTCTGTCAGGATGAAAGGCGCAAACCGCATGCATCGTGTTGCATTTGTCAATCAAAAGTGAACTAATCACTGTTTTTTTAATATAATCCTCTGCATTTTTCAAACTTTTGTTCGTATCACTATTTTCCCATAGACAGGATATCATTAGGGATGGTGAGTCATGAGAGAAAATCACCCTCTTTGGGGTGCAGTCACTGCTCCCCAGCCCCGACTGTCACCACTTCCCCCAGGACCGCCCCTCCCTCCTGGATGCTCCCGGTCTCCTCTCAGCTGCCTGCTTTTAGACCCTTCTTATCTAGCCCCCCCATTTTCCCTACCAGGTAGCTCCCCCTCCTGAAGACCACACACACACGCCTGCGAGGCGTACATAGAAGACTGTCGTGTGAAATGCCAGGGCCCAGCAGGAGCTGTGACCAGAGACACAGAATGGGACCAATGGGATGTGGGCAGAGAAGGGGGTGTGGGGAAGGGGCTGGAGGAAGCGTGAAGGCGGCTGGGCCAGGGCGCAGCCAGGGGAGCAGACTTACGGTTTTTACTGAATGCCTGTCACTTGCACACCATCACCGAGTCCAAAGGTCACCTGAGGTCAGAGGTCAGAGGTCACCCGTACCTATCTCTCGGGCAAAAGGGTGAGCCGGTCCGGTTTGTAAAGGGACGCCTGTTGCCTCTCAGCTGGACCACTCGCTTTTCTATCACAAACCTGCGGCTCCGAGGCCTAAAGCCATTTTCCTCGCTCGGTTTCCAAGTGCAGCCTCCCTTAGGGAGAAGGATGAGGAGGCTTGAGTGAGAGTTTGGAAAAGAAACACATCATAGGTTTTATGTTTATCACAGCTCCTCCCAAAGGCCGAGCTGCCTAACCCCTCCCTGTGTCTTGAGCTTTCTGCTCAGGCATGTGATGGAGACTCTCCTAGCTTCTCCCTTTTCATTGTTTCTAAAAACGATAGGAGTCTATTTTCCACGTGAATCGAGTAGCCTCACCACAATGGAATTTTTATTTTGTTGTCGAAACCTTTTAATACTCCAGATAAACGCCTGTAGGTCCTGGCTTTCATCATCAAAACTGTGGTGAACGTTGTTAAGAAAATTGGGGGCGAAGCCACCTGACCCGGGAGTGGGGGTGAAGTACTCACCGGTGGCAGCCCTTTGTGAGTGCCGGTGGCTGGGCGGTCCTTAGGGATGTGTCACCCTCGAGAACCCGTTCTAAGTGATCGTGTGCCATCGTGGCGCCCCGTCCCCGCACACAGCCACGCGCCTCCCGCGCCGCTCGCCTCTGTAAGCCAGGGCGCTCATAGACGTGTCGCTCTCTCTCGCCACCCGCAGCTCCTGGACTGCGACCAAGAGCTCTACAAGAACTTCCCACTGGTCATCTCCGAGCGCTGGCAGCAGGAGGTGGTGGAGACCATCTACGACACCGTGAACGCGGACACGGACAAGATCGAGGCCAGGAAGAGGGCCAAGAACAAGCAGCTGGGCCACGAAGAAGGTAAAACAGCTCCCGTCTCCCAGACACCCCCGAGGCGGTGCGTTTTCACGGGTGCTTGTGACACCGACAAAGGATTTGGGTCACAGAGTGCTGTCCGGTGGAGATGGGGAAGTGCCATATACTGTTTTCATTTTATCTGGCTTGCAAAAGTTCAGTATGGTATTTCCAAGTCTCTGGTCCACCTGTAAATAAACACGTATGAAGACAGTCAGCGGGATCGTTCGAGAGCCCTCTTGGAGTGCGTGGGGGCTGCTTAGGAAGTTTTTCCGGGAAGCGTGAGTGGAACAGTGTCAGGAACAGGGCCAGCGTCATGGGCGTGGGACCTGCCCCCCCCGCAACTCCGTGGGATGCTCCACTGTCACCGTCTTGACGTCCTTAATAATTTTTGAGCAAGAGGCCTGCATTTTCCTTTTTCCCTCAGCCCTACAAAGTATGTGGCCTGTCCCAGTGAGGAACTTAGTACATTACATGTCACTTGTCGAGAGATATACATGTACTTACACATTTATATCACAAATGGCATTCAAGAATTGCCAAGTCATATTTTTGTTTACAATACTTGAGTGCCCTATTAGGATTTTGAAAGTAGAATATATAACATAGAGTAGTAAAGAGATCAGTCATTCTTCATTCACTAAATATTGTCGCTCTTTTAATTGTCTAAGATTTTATAGCTTTTGGATATTTAAATGTATTGTGGGCCCAGCCGGCGTGGCTCAGTGGTTGATTATCGACCTATGAACCAGGAGGTCTCGGTTCAACTCCTGGTCAAGGCACATGCCTGGGTTGTGGGCTCGATCTCCAGTGTGGGGTGTGCAGGAGGCAGCCCATCGATGATTCTCTCTCATCACTGATGTTTCTATCCCTCTCTCCCTCTGCCTCCCTCTCTGAATCAATAGTAACATGTTAAAAGTTCCCCGAGCGCACCAAGGGGACCTCGCAGCCCTTTCACTGTGCTCACCTCTCTTCTCCGGGGAAAGGGCTTCATTTCTAAGCTGTTCTGTAGAGAAAAGGTCCGTTGAGATCCCTCTGGGCTGCATTTGCCGTAGCAGATTTTACATCGAATTAATGACATTCTGTCAATGGTCATTTGCTCCAAGGAGGGCCATGATGTCACCAGAATCTTGGTAAATTAGACTCAGAAAAAAAAAATTAAAAAAAATATATATATACATACATATATATATATATATACATATACATATATGTATATATCCCAATGACCTTGCTGAAGTGTTTCCTTTTAATTAGAGTTGTAATTAGAACGTCTCTAATAAGTTAATGAATTCATCTTTATG
The DNA here is from genome assembly GCA_025583905.1 of Ia io. Classification (NCBI taxonomy): domain Eukaryota; kingdom Metazoa; phylum Chordata; class Mammalia; order Chiroptera; family Vespertilionidae; genus Ia; species Ia io. The sequence continues at coordinate 6,671,020 of JAJQQW010000023.1, read as the reverse complement.
TATAAAGAATTAATTTGGGCATATCTAGGTCTTGGTTGAAGACCTCAGCAGTCACCTCTATAGAACAAAACAGTCTAGGCTTAGATTTCAAGCGAAAATACAAGATTTCAACTGTAGATATGCTCTAGAAATGCAGGCACTTTTCCAGGAAAATGATGCCTCCGGGAAGCTCACTCCCTGGTTCCGACCCTCTTTGGTCCCCGTACAGCCCTGTATCCTCTGGGTGTTGCTTAATGTGTTTATCGTCTGACCTCCCTCTAGAGTGTGAGCTCCCTGAAGGCGAGGGGTCTTGTCTGTTGCTCACTGCTGAGTCCTCGATGCCTAGAACATGCTCAGCACTTGGCTGCTCACTTAATCTTGTTGAATGAACGAATGAGAGAGGGAATGAATGATTTTAGCCCAATCACCCAAGCTTTTCATGAAGGCAAAGCAAGCCACTTAAAATGAACCTGTTTTTGTTTTAAGAGACAATACTTCCCTATAAAAGGTCATCAGGACTCAAGGTGAGTGTGAATGAGCTTGGTCTCTCTACGTAGCCATGTATTTGAGAGGTAAATATAACCTCAAGTCAAGGAATAAACAGTTTTGATCCTTGGGTTACTTTGGCTTAGTCAGCCATGGAAATCCCCACTCGGTTATTATATAGAAAATAAGTAGAAGAGAGGGAGAGGCCCAGTCCCACGTAGAGGTAAAGGTACTTGGGGCTTGCATTCATTTACTCTCTGTTCTTCCATTCTCATTATATATATAGCTAGAGGCCCGACGCACGAAATTCATGCAAGAGTAGGCCCTCGCAGGCGCAGGCCGGCTACCTGGATCCATCCCTCCCAGCCATGGGCCGGCTGCTTGGATCCGTCCCAGGGGCTTCGTCTGGAAGGATGTCAGTCTAATTAGCATATCACGCTTTTATTATTATAGATGAAAAAGTCATTTCAGAACAAACTTTTGCCCTCTTAGAGCAATAAGTGACCACTATGAATTTATCAGGAAGTTGAGAAGCAACTAATGTCAGTAGGGAAAGAGCGAAAGAAACATCTATTTTTTCGCCAGCCGTGAAGCCCTGAGCTGGATTCACGGCTGGCGAGCACAGTGGCAGTGGCGGGATCCATGCTTTTAAAGACTGAAATAATGATTTCTGCAACAAATGAACAAACAAGACAAACCAGCAAAAGCGCAGAGACACAGACAACAGTGTGTGGTGGTTACCAGAGTGAAGGGGTTGGGGGAGGTGGGAGAGGGTAAAGGGGGTCAAATACATGGTGACGGACGGAAATCTGACTTTGGGTGGTAAACACAATGAAGTGTACAGGTGACGTATTGTAGAGTTCTGCACATGAAACCTATATCATTTTATTAAACAGTTTTACCCCAATCACTTTAATTTAAAAATTTTAATAAAGAAAGAATGATTTCTGTAATGTCGTATATTGCTAGAGACTTGATTTTCCCAGAAAGTGTGTACTTCTCTTTTCCCGAGGCACATCTACATGAAGACATTCTGTTTCAGACCGTATTTAACTTACAGTGACTTTCTATTTCTCAGATTACGCTCTGGGAAAAGACTGCATTATGCACGGGTACATGCTGAAACTGGGGAACCCGTTTCTGACTCAGTGGCAGCGTCGATATTTTTACCTCTTTCCAAACAGACTTGAATGGAGAGGAGAGGGGGAGTCCCGGGTAAGTCTGACGCCCATTATCAAGCAATTGCTGTAATTACGTTGAATGGATAGCATGCGGTTATTGCATAGTGAGGACACGTTTTGTAAAACAGCCTCCGAAGTGCTGTGCACCTGTTTTAACTTGTATGCATGTGATTTTGATGTTCAGACTGTGACTTTTAGACTTCCGAGTCAAGGAAGGATTTTGTAATACCAGAAAACAGAATGTGCTGTTCTGTGAGGTCCACAGCAGACAGGAAATTGTCCCACTTTTCAGAATATTTGAAAATTTAAAAAAAAACTTCCTTTGTTTAACAACAGGAATCTTCTTTATATTATCCTATATAATAAAAGGCTAATATGCAAATTGACTGAACGGCGGAATGACTGGTTGCTATGACACACACTGACCACCAAGGGGCAGATGCTCAATGCAGGAGCTGCCCCCTGGTGGTCAGTGCGCTCCGACAGGGGAAGCGCCGCTCAGCCAGAAGCCCTGAGCTGGGTTCACGGCTGGCGACCACAGTGGCGGTGGTGGGAGCCTCTCCCGCCTCCGCGGCAGCACTAAGGATGTACAACTGCAGCTTAGGCCGGCTTCCCCTGGGGAGCCAGCCTAAGCCGTCAGTCAGACATCCCCCGAGGGCTCCCGGACTGCTAAAGGGCACAGGCCAGGCTGGGTGGACCCCCAAGTGCACGAATGTCATGCACCAGGCCTCTAGTTATATATATAAAAGGCTAATATGCAAAGTGTGCCCTTGGGAATTCAACCAGGAGACCGGGAGTTTGTTCGCTCACTACGACATGTGCTGACCAACAGGGGGCGGCACAGAATGAAGGAAGGCCCTGGCCAGCAGCTGGCAGCCAGGGAAGGAAGGCCCCGATTGGCCCCAATCGCCGGCCAGGCCTTGGGACCCTACCCGTACACGAATTTTGTGTACCGGGCCTCTAGTATGCAATAAAAAGAGTCAATGTTTAATGGCCCATTTGAGAAGCTGCTTGGATTCGTAGGTACCAATGAGGAAAAAGCCAACGTGCGCGTTTATGATGGTGGTGTTTCTCATTTAGGGATCCCGGAGTATTTATCCAAAAAAACATAAAATGGTAAGGTCCTCGGGATGCTATAGCATTCACCCTAAGCTATCCTGCTATAGACCTGGTGCGCAGGACACTCCTTTAAGGATGTCGCCTGTGTTTATAACATCATCTGGATATGATCGAAATAGCGTCAGCCGACAAGCTAGCATCGCCAGGCATTTACGGAGCTGCTGTGTGAAGACTCCGCCTCACACCCTGGCTCCTGTAAATTGCCCTTGGCGCCCCCGTGTTCCCTCCTGGCTTTACTGGTAGCATTTAGATGAGTGCGTGGTGCAAAAAGCACGTGACTCACACTCACTCAGACATCAGTCCCGCGTGGAGGGAACACCTTTGCTCCTGGGCCTTAGAGACATTCCTTTCTTTGCAGGTTTGTTTGTTTGCTTGTTTTTGAGATGGTGTAGTTTGCACTTTTGTACATGTTCCTTTGTAGCCATCTCCCCCACTTTTAGAACATCAGCAAAGAAAGACAAATGCCAAGTTTTTTGTTCATTTACTTTTCCTAAGTGGGTAGTTTTCGGTACTCGTTAGTAATTTAACTTCAGAAGTCATGAATGATGTGAAGTAATTGGTCGTTTTTATTTTTATGACCAGCAAAATTTGCTGACCATGGAACAGATTGTGTCTGTGGAAGAAACTCAGTTTAAAGACAAGAAATGCATTTTGTTGAGGATAAAAGGAGGGAAGCAGTTTGTCTTGCAATGTGAGGTGAGTTTTTCTTACCTTTTTCATAGGTGCCGTTCAGAACAGTTCTTCCCATCTCTCTGTCTGTCTCTCTTCAGCAACGAGGGCTGCTTGGTTAGAGAGCATTCTCTTACTCCGTGCTGTGCCACTTGCAAACTTAGAAGGAAAACCCTAAGGGTCAAGGTTTTCAGCAAATTCAGTTATTTTTAGAGAAGCAAATACTAGCGTGTGTGCGGAGGAAGTACGTGAAATAATTTGATCACGTAACTCGTCTAATGTTTTGCCGGGTCCTAGAATAGCGTTTGTGCCATAATTTCCCAGCTCTTCCCAGCGTGTTTGAGTTTGAGTTTGGGATAATTAAGTAAATGCAAGATACCAGAGTGACCTTCTGAAGGGAAGTGCCATGTATCTGTCCCTAAAACTCTATTGTAGCCCCAGTTTAATTCCTGAATCCTTTTCCACTGGGGCACTGGGGGGGGGGGGGGGGGGGGGGGGGGGGGGGGAGAGAGAGAGAGGAGAGAGAGAGAGGAGGAGCATATTTAGAGATAACCAGTAGTAGATACAAAAGTGTGTTTAATTCATCACCACATGGGAAGGAGTGTTAAACTTGTCAAAACTGCTCCTCTGATATTTGAGACTTGAGCTGTTTTTTTTTTTGTTTTTTTTTTTTTTTTAATATATTTTATTGATTTTTTACAGAGAGGAAGAGAGAGGGATAGAGAGTTAGAAACATCGATGAGAGAGAAACATCAATCAGCTGCCTCCTGCACACCCCCTACTGGGGATGTGCCCGCAACCAAGGTACATGCCCTTGACCGGAATCGAACCCGGGACCCTTGAGTCCGCAGGCCGACGCTCCATCCACTGAGCCAAACTGGTTTCGGCTAGACTTGAGCTGTTTTGTTAGCGTCCTCCGTGGATGTGGGGGTCACGGCAGGGCTGGTAGGGCTCTCCTTCCCCTGCACGGAGGCGGGAGGGGGTCTGTGCACGACCCACCGGCCACACCACCGCCGGGGGCAGAGGAGTCGAGGGTGCGTTCATTGGGGTTGGGGGGAGTGTAGGGACACGGGCATTGCTAGCGATGCCCATGTCTGTTGGCACAGCTGTCACATCTTCTCGTCCGTTTGCGTTTCCCTGTAGAGTGACCCCGAGTTTGTGCAGTGGAAGAAGGAGCTGACGGAGACGTTCACGGAGGCCCAGCGGCTGCTGCGCCGCGCGCCCAAGTTCCTCAACAAGTCCCGCGCGGGCGTCGTCGAGCTCTCGAAGCCGCCCCTCTGTCACCGGAGCAGCAACGGCCTCTGACCGCCGCGAGGGACGCCTGTGACCGCCGGGACGAGGGTCCCGGGGAAGACGGTGCCTGGGGGACGTCCTCACGGGTGTTCTTGGCCCTGGACGCGGAGCCTTTCGGAGGAGGAGGCGGCTTAGAGGATGGACTCGCTCATCCCGGTTCTTGCACCGCAGGGAAGACCCAGGCCGCAGGGATGCTCCTGCTCGGGGTCGTGACCATTCTCGGGGCCCGGGTGGCCTCCCTCCCGTCCTGGGGGGCCCCCCCCGCCGGCCTCATGTTTGAAACTACTGAGGACAAGGACGTTTTTTCTTGGCCACACACTCATTTTGGTACCCATGAACCTAGAACTGGAGACGATCACTACTCATCAGTTTTTACGTCTGATATCAAACATATCTTGGACTTGCCCGGATGGCATGTAACCGTCCGCAGTGTGGCTAACGGATCGCCCCGGGGTCGCCATATTTTACCTAGAAACAGTCGCTGCGGGTTTTCTACGTCGTGGCTCCAGGCCACTGCCGATGGGAGGCCAGTGGGGCGGTTCTACTGTGCCTCTCAGACCCGGCTTCGTGCTGTCCTGGGTTTGAAAGCCGAAGATGCTTTCTGGGACGGCTGTGCTTGGGCCCTCGCTGTGTGCCTGCACCCCCATGTGCGGGTCTGCCCCCCCCCGACGGAGCGCTCGGCGCGCTGGGCACGGAGGGCGCGGCCCCCGAGGACAGGGAGCCCGTGGGAACTGCTGGCGCTCGACCACTGGAGACGTTGACAGCGATTCCGAAGGCGAGGCCGGTGCGGGGTTTTGAACTTCAGGGTAATGACGACCTGCAGAAATCTTCAAGTACACGAGCCGCACTTTGACGTGTCTGGGTGCACAGGGACGTTTGGGGGCGAGTCCGTTGGGTTTCGACAGCCCCCGTGGCGTGACGGGCAATCTGGTTCCTCCTGCCCGACCTCAGAGAACATATCAGCGATGGATGTGTGAAGGAAGGAAACTGTTGTACCTTGTGGTGTAATTTAAATGAATTTCATTGGAGAAAAGAATGAATGTGTCCCGGTGGGTTCCTTGTGTATACTGATCTATGTTGTCATTCGTGAGTGACCCTGTGCCCTGGGGGGGGTCGTCCTGTGACCGGGACGTTAGAGCGGAAAGACTGTCCACCCGATCCCAGCGGCATCTTTTCCCCGTGGTTTTCCCCCCTGGCAAGTTCCAGGCCCTTCTCACGCCCCAGATGAATGCTGGGTTATAAGAACCAGTGTGTTTTGCCAGCAAAGCCCTCCGCATCATCCGACTAAAAATAATAACAGCAATTTTAAAAGTCCTCTTGTTTGTCCTGATCTCAGTGCACTTTTATTGTTCATTTCTTAGTTAATAACAATATACAAAACTTGACATCGTCATTATCTGCATCCTGTCCTTGATCGTTTTAGTGGTTCCAAATCTTCGCCCTCACAGTGGTGTGCTGTGTTCATCGGGAAAGAAAGTGCTTTCTAAATGAAACTCTATTTGGGGAATTGGGAAGCTAATTACTGGAAGCGTCTTTTATTTCCCAGGAGTTACTTCGGAAAAGAAATCGGGAGGGCCACTGTCCATCGCAACTCTTTAGTTGGAGTTCAAATTAACACGCATGTTCTACTGCCTGCTATTTCCAGTATTTCCAATGCACACTAAGCACATGCATTCCCGAGTTTAAAAGGGAAGGGGAATTAAGTTGTTAAAAAAAAAAAAAAAAAAGAGCAAAAAAACCACCAAGACAGACACGCAGTTGTTCATAAAGAGCGAGGGTCTCCCCAGGCCTGACTAAGTGCAGCTGTCACTGCTCTCACCACCGCCAACACGCAGGCGCAGCACAGAGACCACAGAAACCTCGTGGCCTCGTGTGCAGAAGGCAGGTGGACCCCTCCGGGTCTGGGCTTAGCGTCTCACGTTTCACACTTAGGATATTACCTTCTCTGATGCGCATCTCTGAAAAATACAGTTTTTGCTCTGGAGTGGAAGGTAAAGTTAATCTCTCCTGTAGAAATTTAGGAATTGCTCCTAAGAGAGATGAATGGGAAGGTAGCCCAAGGACCCTGTTGCCTCAGACTTATCCCAAGTAAATTCTTCTATTCCCCCGATTCACACTTGACTTATAATGGCATGGCTGAGGAGGGCCTGGCATGGATCGACTCCGTTGATGGTACTCTGTGGTCTCCGGTTGTGTGGGGGTCTGGGTGGGCAGTCCTGGGGAGACACGTCTTCTGCCTGAACTTGTGCCCACAGCCCCTCGGATGGGGTAGGTGTCGATGGAAGGTCCTAGAAGGTTGGAGAAGTTTGTTGGTAGACGTGGCTATTCCAGACTGTTTTAAAAGTGTTATGTCATTCCTAAGATGTTTGACCCTTCCTATGTTTGGACCATTTAAAAAGACAAAATTCTGCACAAGTTTTCTCGTTATTTTAGATATACATAGATGGTTGGGGTATTTTAACATTGTCGAAGAAGATCATCGAACTGATATTTTTATATAGTTATGGTATAATGAGCCTTGATTTCATAATTCAAAGGAATCAATAAAGCAAAGTCTAAAAATAATAGTTTAAGCTGCTACATACAGAGTAAATTTAAAACTTTTATGAACCCAAGGTTATTTTTTTTTTAACCTAAAACTTTCTCTTTGGTGCGTTTATCCCCTCCCGTCATTGGGCTCATGATTTTTATTCTTCTCTATCATGTTTAAGGGTGGTTTTTCAGCAAGACTTCTAGAAATTAGCTGTCATTTCACTGCTGAGGCAAAGGTTTCATTACTCGTGCCTCTGATTGGTCAGTTCAGTGAAATGAAAGCCTCACATTCCGGGTGCACTGAGGAACAGAAGCTTCCTGCTCGGAGAGACAGCAGCAAACCTGGGAGAAACAAACCAAAAGAAGGAAGAAGGACAACAACAAACAGCGACCTGTTTAAAGCAAGACTTACCTTGATTTGCAGTTTGAAATATACCGTAAGATACTCGAAACAATCATTTTAAGGCCTTCCTTGGCCATTAAAAAATATATCATTCACCAGTTGATAATAGGATTTAACTAGATTAAAAAAGGTCAAAGTGTGGTTTTTCTCTATTGATTTTTTTTTTTTTAAATTCATTCAGAATCCTAGTCGGGCCAATTCAATTCCATGTTTAAAATTTTGTCCTAATATAAAATGTAAGGGTAGGGAATGGAGACATAATTCTAATCGTGTGTTCATATTACAAAGGTCTTGCCACTCAGTTGATTATGTTCCATGATGTATATATTATATGTAGTTTGTAAGCGAAATACTGGCCATTTTTAGTTTTATTGTTAAACTAGAGGCCTGATGCAGGAAATTCATGCAAGAATAGGCCTTCCTTCCCCTGGCTGCTGGCACCGGCTTCCCTCTGGCACCCTGGACCCAGGCTTCCCTCGCAGCCCCGGCTTCGTCGGGAAGGTCGTCTGGAAGGATGTCTGGTCTAATTAGCATATGCCTTTATTATTATAGATTGAGTTTTTCTGTGTTTTAATGAATTACAACAAATAGATTTGGCTTTTTCTGGGTAACACAAAGATTGCTCAACTACATATATATAAAACAAGAATTCTATTTTAGCACAAAAGCATTTTACATTATTTATTGACTCCTTCCGTTTGTTTTCATCAACGACCTTCCTTATCATGTCTGTCCCTTTTTATTTGTGTAGCTCGTTATTGAAAGAAATGGCAGCCCTTCCCATTTTTCACAAGATGAAATCGAAATGAGGCGCCCAGCAATGCGGGGCACACACCTCACCGCCACAGCCTGTTTCTGCAATAACCCATCCTCCGGTCTGAGCGAGGAGGGGGACGAACTTTCAAGCAACATGCAACAGCGACCTCGCTGTGAGTTACTGCTTTCATCTACCTCTTCCGAAGGCCTCCGATGCTTTATTGGCTGCACGATAGAAGAACTTCAGTGAAGCATTTCGCCTCACTCCCTGGGGGTGTCGATTTGGCCGTAAAGCCCCAGCCTGTGTAAGGGCCCCAGTGAGCGGGGCGGTCAGTTTCCCGTCGTTACGGCCATCCTCCAGGAGCCGAGCTCGCCTGCAACGCATCCTTCATTTCCTCCTCTTCTTGGGCCAAGTCCCCACCATCAGTCTTGCCATCGCCTGGAGCTTCGATTATTGCACTTGATTGATCGAGCACTTGCTCTTGGCAAATCCGCAGTGTTTAAAAACACCGCTTCCGGGAGTAGCCCTTCTGAAGGTGACCTTTCCCCCCCTCGCTGTTTCCAGATGGTTTGAAAAACGGGGTCACACTAGCCAGTGCCCTCGTGTACGATTGAAACTTGGCCAGAGGTCGACTTTGCGAGCGGACCCTCGAAGATTTACGTAAACGAGAATAAAGATCGGACGGTGAGGGGGCTTCCTCCTGATTGCCTCTTTGCAGGGCCATTCATGAAGTAACATGTTTGCTATATTCTTGGCAACATGTAATACCCTTCAAGAAATAAGTCCGTTCTGTACTGGGCATTGCTATGCAGTGGGAAGCCAGTGAGCTGGACCTTGTACATCTAGATATCGTACCTACAAAGTGACTTGTTTTCCCCTTGATGGTGCCCGTGGAAGTTTCTGGGCCTGTCTCTGTGCTCACTAGTGCACGTCTGACGTAGGGTCCCGCCAAGATGCTGTTTCTCCTTCGTGGTCGCCGCCCTGGGGTGGTTTGTCACCGTCAGTATCACCATCCCTTACTGTCAGGTTGGAGCAGCGAGGCTGGCTCTCTGTGCTGATAACTTACTTCTGTACATCTCAATAAACAGGACCTGTGCAAAGACAGCTCCCCGGACGTGCTGTTTCTCTATCTCCCCCCCTCCCCAATTAAAAACTGCATTTATCTAGTTGTGGAGACGTCAGGAGGGATTCACTTTGCAGAATCCTGGGGGATTCGTGCAGAGGCCAATTTTATAAAGGGAAAGGGGAGTGCCTGCCAGCAAGCAGTTCTGTTGATTCCGTGGGTTGGAGCACAGCCAACATCACCGTGTCAGGGGTGTGGAGACTGCCTGCTTGCACCTCCTGCAAGATCCATTACAAGGAAAGGGTCCGTGAGAACCAGGGCCCTGGGGGAACCCAGGAGGTCCATCTCGTCTCCCGTGTGTCCCACAGCTATGCCAGGCTCCCCAGCTTACTCTGTGGGCGGGGATGGAGGGGTGGGTGGCCTGGGCAGAACCGTCTGCTTATGGGTCGACAGGCCGAGGGGGTATGGTAGGTACTTCCCGCCCGTGAGCTGCACGCTAGTTCGGGAAAGAAGGAAGCCACCATGGGGCCACGTGGCCAGGAAGTTTTCCTGGAATGTGTGTGTGTGTTTCGTGCTTCCCGATCTGACCCATGCAGTCAAATGGGCGCGGGGAAGCCCTAGCTCAGAGGGTTGTCAGGAACAGTAAAGAGTGAGATGGCGTGGCTCAGCGGTTGAGTGTTGACCTATGAACCAGGAGGTCAGAGTTCAATTCCCGGTCAGGGCACATGCCCGGGTTGTGGGCTCGATCCCCAGTAAGGGGCATGCAGGAGGCAGCCGGCCAATGATTTTCTCATCATTGATGTTTCTATCTCTCTCCCTCTCCCTTCCTCTCTGAAATCAATAAAATGAATGTGTTGTTTTTTTTTAAAAAAAGAAATAGTAAATGGGTCCATGAAAGCCCTCCGGTTGGTGTGATAATTGCTGCCTGCCTATCAGGCACGTGTACGGCGCGGATTGTTGGCTAAGAGGCAGCAGCTGTAGTTCACGGTATTTCCTCCCAGAATCCAGCGGGAACGGAGACCCGGGCTCCCCTGGCCCAATTCCTGTGGCGTCCAGGTACCTGCACGGGGCACAGGGAGGCAGAAGCGTGGGTGTGCGGCCTGGCCCGGACAGGGATGACGGGTGAGAATGTGCTTGCGTCGGGAGCTGTCCCCTCCCCTGCTCTGTGCCACCAAATATGTCCATGCTCTCCGATGCCTGGTCAACGGCCACCCTGGGCTGCCGTCCCCTGGCCAGACCTGGAGCTCACCGGCTAATTTTAGAAATGACTCGGGCACTCAGCTGCTGCTATCACACTGGCGCAGAGGGAGGGTGGGGGAGGGCCCGGGAGGAGCAGTCCGAGAGGGGCTGTGTGTGAGAGCGTGGGGAGGGGTGCCTGTGACATTTGTCCTTCGCCCCTGCATTGCCGGCCTGCTGGGCTCTCTGCGCCGCCACCTGGGGAGGCCTCTCGGGCAGGAGAGGATCCTGGGACCCGAAGCCTCGTGTGGACAAGGTACCGTCGGCCTGGGTTTTGCGATGGGCACCCTGGGAGCTAATCGGTCGGTTTTTCTTTTCCAGGATGTGTTTTTTGGGGGCCGTGGCGGCAGGCCTCTGGTCTTGCGGTCTCTGGTAGGCCTTTCTGGAGCGGACTTCACTTTCTTAGAAAACAAGAGCGTTTTGTGGGTGGATTTTAGAACAAAACGCTGGGCGGGGACTCTATTAAGAATCAGCCTTGTCAGGACCCAGCTGTTTGCGAATCCTTTTTTAAAAAACATGTTTTGAGTCACTCAGTATCCACCGCTGCGGAACCTCGGCTGGCAGACAATGGGGTTCCCACTTTCAAGGGCCTGTGACTTCGGCTTGCTGTCCAAAGCCGGCTGTCTGTTTATGGTCAGGGAGCCAAACCCTTCCTCTTTCACCTTTCCAACCCTGTGCAGGGTCAGCCTTATGGCTAATGGTTTTTTAATTCCAAATGGAGCCCTGTGTGTGGTGGGGGAGGGGGTTGGTGGTTGAGGGATGGAGGTTTGAATTTCATGCGGTGCTGACTCGATTCTCCGTCTTAGAGTTGTTGTTGTGTCTGGCACACCCGGGACCAGGCATTGCTTTGAATGGAGACGGTTCACAGGCCTCGGGGGTGGGAGTCGGGGTGGGGACAGCAGGGGGCTGTGCTTGGACATGGAGCTCCCTCTCTGAGCCACGAAGGCCTCCCCAGCTGCAGGCCTCGGAGCCCTGCCTCGACAGCTTTCCCGTTCAGGTGTTCAGGTGGCTGGGTGGGAAAAGTCCCATTGGTCCCAAGCTGCCCAGTCTGGCCTTGACCCGGCGGGGGCCTGGGTTTCTGTCCCACAGGATCCGGAAACCTGGGCTGCTGCTTTCACTCTGTGGCCAGCCAAGACCATGCCTGCCTGGGTCAGGGCACCAGCAGGCTTCCGGTGCCCGGCAGGATGGTGGTTCCAGTGGGGACTGTCTTTGCTGCTGACCTGAGTTGAGACCTCCTGTCTCTGAGTAACCTGTCCAGGGTGGGCTGGGGGAGGGCCTGTGTGGTTTAGGCTGTGGATGAGTTCTAGAAAATAATGAGAGAGAGAAAGGGGAGGAGGGGAGGAGAGAAAGGAGGAGTAGGAGATGGGAGGAGGTTTAGTCTCCTGGTCTCCTGACTTTTGAGGGTCTGTATGTCACCAGTTAATACATATCTGTTGCCACCTGCACATAGGCCTGGTCACCTTGAGTAGTCTCATTTGGGCTCTGCTGTGACCTCTCTGTGACCTTGGACAAATCCTTCCTGGTCTGAGCTTTAGTCTCCCCTCGGACACCTGCCGGCGTGGGGCCAGGTCATCCCCAGGTGTCCTCCAGGATTCAGCCCCAGGGCAATGTTTCCCCAGTGTGGGTCCTTGACGACCTACATCAGCCTCAGCCTTCTGAAACGCAGGTTCCGGGCCCATCTCAGAACTACTAACCCATCCTGGGGGAAGGAGCCCAGAAATCCACAGACTTCAAACCTCACAGGCGGTTCAGGTGCCCAGAGAGGCTGGAGGACCACCTCTCCTCTGCTGGGAGCCCGCACAACCTCAGAGGGCTGCTGCTCAGCACCCACCTTGTCCGAACTCACCGGGGCAGGTCACAGACGGGGGCTGAGTATGGCAAAGTTTCGTAGGGAGAACTTCTGGTGGCATTTTGAGATGAGAACAGAAGGCCCAAGAGCTGAAGAGACCCTTCTCTTGATGCCAAAAGAATGAAAACTCTAACTGGGTCTCTACCATGAGGCAGGTCTTGAGTGTCTTGCTTTCCCTAGTACCGTGGTCGGCAAACTGCGGCTCGCGAGCCACATGCGGCTCTTTGGCCCCTTGGGTGTGGCTCTTCCACAAAATACCATGTCCTGGGCGAGTCTATTTTGAAGAAGTGGTGTTAGAAGAAGTTCAAGTTTAAAAAATTTGGCTCTCCAAAGAAATTTCAATCGTTGTACTATTGATATTTGGCTCTGTTGACTAATGAGTTTGCCGACCACTGCCCTAGTAGATAAAAACAACTGTCTGAATGGCCCAGTTTAAGCAGGTGGTTCGTTGATGTGGTATATGGCATATGCTGAATTTTTTTAATTATTATTATTTTTTAATATATTTTATTGATTTTTTTACAGAGAGGAAGGGAGAGGGATAGAAAGCTAGAAACATCGATGAGAGAGAAACATTGACCAGCTGCCTCCTGCACACCCCCTACTGGGGATGTGCCCGCAACCAAGGTACATGCCCTTGACCAGAATCGAACCTGGGACCTTTCAGTCCGCAGGCCGATGCTCTATCCACTGAGCCAAACCGGTTTTGGCCATATGCTGAATTTTTAAAAAATTAATAAACTTAATTTTTTTAGAGCAGTTTTACGTTCACAGCCAAATGGAGGGGAAGGTACAGAGATGTCCCATATACCCCCTGACCTCACACAGGCATAGCTTCCCCATGGTCAGCATCCCCCATCGGAGTGGTACGTTGCTACACTGGGGTCACTCCTGGTTGTGTTCCATTCTGTGGGTTTGGACAAATGTGTAAGGACACGGATCCATCACTGTAGTCTCATACGGAATAGTTTCACTGCCTTAAACACCTCTGTGCTCTGCCTATTCATCCTTCCCCATCCTCCCTACACTCTGGCAACCAATGATCTTTCTACTGTCTCCATAGTTCTGCCTTCTCCAGAATGTTATTCAGTTGGAATCATATAGAATGTAGCCTTGACCGATGGGCCTCTTTCACTTCACCACATGCATTTAAAGCTCCACCAGGGCTTTTCATGGTCCCCTTAATGTTCAAAGCACATGAAATGGAATTATTTGAAAAATTGTAGAAAGTGGGTTTGAGACAACGTGAAGGGCCCCTGGGGTGCTGTTAAGTCTAACCCCGTCTGCGAACAGCTGCGGCAGCAACTTGCTCAAGGACACACCCCCTCGTCATGAGGGCATTCGTCTTAGAACAGCTCCCGCCTTGGAGGCTGGCATTCAGAGAGCCCTGTGAGGCTCCCTATTTAAGGAATAATGTCCCAATTTCCCCAATTACCCCTACCCCCGAACCCGTCTCCATCATCATTCTCCAAGCCTCCAGGGAAAGACTGAATAGCTTCCGATGAACTCCTCCCCAAGGGATATGACTCACTCATATCCGTAATTTTCTTTTTCTGCTCTGCTTCTCACGGAGCCTCTCCCCGATGACTTTTTAAAGATCCCCGAGAAGCGGCTACATGGGTTTACCAAATACGCAGCCAGTGCTCACACCTGGAAAGGCAGGAATTTCAAGGTCCGAGGTCCCAAGGGAATTTCTCTCCGCCCTTGGAGGACGGAGTGCATTTTCAGCTGTGCTGAATATCGGCGGGGGAGAGGGGGGGGGGGGTTGCGTTTCCATTTCAGGGAAGGCGACGGGATTACCCTTTGAGTTGAGAGACAGATGGTTGCCCAATGGGATTAGAAGTCTCATTCACGCTGATTAAGCCTGGGAGCTTATTATCCCCATTGTACGGATCAGGAAGGGAGATTTAGAGGCTTACGTGGCCCGGGGTCATGGAGAGTGAAATGAACCGGGCCAGGCGCCTTTTTGCTCAAGACCTGTCTGTTTAGTCTAATAAGCAACATGAACCAAGACCGTCAATGGTGCGGCACTGCTTCACAGGCACAGATGACAAACCCACTCACACTCATCGCCTTGTTTTTAATACATGGAGAAGCCAGGGGGTGCACAGTTCCCGTTTTAAGGAGGAGGAAATGGGAGAGCCAGAGAGGTTTATAACTTGTCCAAGGGCACAGAGCTACTAACTGGGTGACGGGTCCAGGAATTCCTTCTTTTCCTGATCTTCTGTCAGAGTGGTGGTGGCTCATTTTCTATTATTCTTCTATTTATTATTCGAAGCACCTTTCCCCCATACCCTGCCTTGTGCATCTCTTCCATCCGGCTGTTCCTGCGTCCTATTCATGTATAATAAACCCACCACCTAGTAAGGAACATGTGTCTGAGTTACGTGAGCTTTTCTAGCAAATTAATCGAATCCAAGGAAGCGGGGGGACGGGGGAACCGCTGGTTTACAGCCAGTGGGCCCGAAGGTCAGTAAAAGTCCCCTTTTCACTGTGGTTTCGCTTCCCAAGACGTCGGTTATCCGAGGCCAACCGCATTCGAAAATATTAAGCGGGAAATTCCAGAAATGAACAATTTTTTTTTACGTTTAAATCGAGCGCCGTTCGGAGTCTCGTTACGAAATCTCGCGGGATAAAAATCTCGCGCGACACAATCTCGCGCGATACAATCTCGCGCGATACAATCTCGCGCGATACAATCTCGCGCGATACAATCTCGCCAGATAAAATCTCGCGTGTTCTGCCCTGGCCAGTCCCGGAAGTGAGTCATCCCTTCGCCTGACAGCCGGGTATCGGGGTCTGCCGTCTCAGAGGTTATCTCAGTGCTTGGGTTCAGGTCACCCTGATTTTGCTTGGTAATGTCCCCAAGCCTCGAAAGTCGTGATGCTGGCAATTCGGATGTGCCAAAGGGAAGCCGTAAAACGTCTCCTGTAAGCGGAAAGGTATGTGTGTATGGGGGAAAATAGTATGTACAGTGTAGGGTTTGGTACTGTCCACGGCCTCAGGCTTCCACCAGGGGTCTGTGTATGTATCCCCCACAGACAAGGGGGGACCACTCTACCGGGAGCACCCTGGACTTGCTGTTGGCATTGTAGCTGGTTGGTTGGACAGAGGCATAGCTAACGACCTGGATTTGCAGCGGGTGTCTGCAGTAGAGGGTGGTTTTGTGGGACTGGGCCCTTTGCCTGTGGAACCTGATGCTATCTCGGTGAGGTGTTGTCAGAAGTGAGTTGGGTTCCCTGGCACCTAAAAGGCTGGGGCCTCAACCTGAGTCCACAGGGCACAGCGTAAGACCGGACAGTGTAAAGAAGCTGGGGGAATAAACACACTCACAGCCAAACTGTGGGAAAGACAGAATTCTAAATGAAAATTGAAATGAGCGAGGACCCAGGAGGTGACCTAAGACAGTGGCCGGCAAACTCGTTCGTCCGCAGAGCCAAGTATCAACAGGGCAACGATTGGAGTTTCTTTGGAGAGCCAAAATTTTTTAAACTTAAACTTCTTCTAACGCCACTTCTTCAAAATAGACTCGCCCAGGCCGTGGTATTTTGTGGAAGAGCCACCCTCAAGGGGCCAAAGAGCCACACGTGGCTCGCGAGCCGCAGTTTGCCGACCATGGACCTAAGACATGTGGTCTTAGGTCAAAGCAAAGTGGGTGATTGGATGGAGAAGGTAGGAGGCTATGAGAGAGTCCTGTGAGGGTGGCTGGGGCTGGAACTCGGGAGGTCAGTGCCACTGAAGTGGAGGAACAAGGGGCAGAGGTGTTAGGGTGGGTGGTCATGAGGGCCCTGGAAGCCACTGAAAGACTTGACAATCTGTTCTATGAGACAAGAGACGTCACAGGCTGCTGTGTCAGTACCGCACATTGTGGGGGGTCAGGGGAAGCCCTGAGGGCCTCATGGGGTCACTCAGATCTAGCATGTGTGCATGGAAAACTGCTCCAAACCATCGCAGGCTTTGGGGCTGCCTTTCCTTTCACCAGCTTCCCTCACCCTGTAGGGGAGACTTGAGACTTTCTACCACGAATTCTGAGCATCTGGGGCCTCCTCACGGGCTTAAAACAGCTGCCGAGGAGGCAGGTGTGAGTTTCAGGCCTGGAAGGGAATGTGGTGGTAAGAACACTTGCTTAAATTAAGGCTTGACAGCAGGATTGGCTCCTGGCCCCGGGTCAGTGGGGCAGGACTGGGGGAGTGAAGGACCCACCCTCAGCTCCCTCTCATTGTCATCCATGTCCTCTGGGCATGGCCAGCAGCCCCTGAGGACAGCCCAGACTGACAGCCAGGATTCCCCCTGGAGCCTTGAAGCTGAGGGCGTTTCTTGGGGAGCAGCCACTGACCGGGCCTGGCTGGGCTAGATGG
This sequence comes from Ia io, assembly GCA_025583905.1. NCBI lineage: Eukaryota > Metazoa > Chordata > Mammalia > Chiroptera > Vespertilionidae > Ia > Ia io. The sequence goes on along the minus strand of JAJQQW010000023.1, from coordinate 6,654,095 downwards.
GAAGGGAGGCGGGCGGTGGCCAGGGCAGCCTCCTCGCACCAGTCCTATTCTTAACCTGGGCTCTGCTCCCCAGGCGTGTAGCAGAGTGGATTCTGGCTGTGTGTCACTCAGGGGCATCCCCAGTGTCTCCCAAGGGGATGAGTGGGGAGGGGCTGAAAGTCTTCCCGCAGCCCTCTCCCCGGAGATCTGGCTTTCTGCGGATCTGCCTCCTCTGCCTTTGCTAGGTGGACGGCCCACACTGCGGGGGCTTTTCCTTAAGCCAGAGCCTTGGCTGTTTGCACTTGGAAATGTTTCCAGGGTCTCCGCATGGGCATGTGACCTCAGAGCTGAAATGTCCGTTCTTGGATCTTTGGGTCTTGAGATTCCCTGCATGCCAGGCCCGGTAGGAGTGCCGGGGTCTCAGGCAGTGGCGTCCTGGTAAATACTGAACGGCCAGCTCCTGAATAAAAACCCTGATTAGTAGTATTTGCCAATTTCAGGGGCGTAGACACTCCCCGGGCTGATAGTAAGCTACTAACGTGGCACAGCCCCAGGCAGAGCTGGAAAGAGATGCTCGCGCAAGGAGCTCTCGAAAGATGAGAACTGGCTTTAGGCTCGGGCACCAGGTCGGCCCACCAGCTTCCGGGATGTGCCGCTGTCCCCGCAAGAGGAGCACTCACCTTGAACGCTGCCTAAGGCGTCTTCTTATGCCTAAGTCACTGAGAGCGGTAACTCACAGGCCAACAAGCCTTCAAAAAACCCTTGGATGATGGTGGCTCTGACAGCAGGGGGTGCGTTGGCACCTTGCAGGAGGGTCCTGGGGTGGGGGGTGGGGGGTGGGGGTGGGTCAAAAGAGGGACAGTGCCCTCTGAGCTGGAAGGGAGAAGAAAGAGTCTCATGCCCAGATCGTGGTGTATTTCCTCCCAGCCTTCATTGTCTATGTGCCGTGTTGTTTATCGGCCCACTTGCTTAGTTTTCGTGTGTGCAACATCGCGCTGTGCTTTTCTTCCCTTTAAAAGCCACCACGAGTCCCCTGCCGCGCGTTACTGCACGTGCTTCCCGCGAGCCTCCTCCTGCACTGCGGGCTGGACGGGAAATGGTGCAGCCGCTTTGGAAACCCGTTTGCCCGTTTTCCCAAAGGTCAAACGTAAGGTCAGCGTACGACCCAGCCATGCCACTCCTAGGAATCTGCCCAAGAGGAATGGCAACAGAGGGGCACACTAAGGTTTCCATGGCTGTTCATAGCAGCATTATTCATAACGGCCCCATATTGGAAACAATCCAAGATGTCCATCAACTGGTGAATGGATAACCAGAGATGTGGCCCGTTTATACGATGGAACGCTATTTAGGTGACAGAAAGGCATGGAGCACTGACACGTACCACAGTGTGGGTGAACCTCACAAATGTGAAAACTGAAAGAAGCCAGATGCACTTTCTGATTCCATTTATATTAAATGTCCAGAAAAGGCAAAGGATAGCGGTAGAAAGTAGATGAGTGGTTGCCTGGGGCTGAGGGTGGGAATGGGCATGAAGGTTTTTTTGCTTTTTTTTTTCTTTGGGGGCGGGGGGGAATGGTTGTAAAAATCTGTAGATTTATTTTTAAAACTAAATATATAAAAAATAATCAAGTTGTATACTTACAATGAGCGAATTGTATGGCTGGTATAGAAATTATACCTCAGTATAACTGTTTAAAAATGTTTCCTAAATACCCTTTTCAACCAATTTATAACATTCCTTCAAGTTAGATGCACTTTAATTTACTTGACATTCTCTAGTTATTGGACACTTGGTTGTGTCCTTTTTCGTTTCTTTTTTTTCCTTTTTGCACTACCATCAACATAGTGATGAAATTTTCTGGTTTTGGATTACTTCCTCCAAACTGTTTTCAGAAGAGGGCTTTTTAGGTCCAAAGTTATGAACATTTGATTAGACTCTCAATATGATGCTAAATAAGCTAAATTGTCTCCCCAACCTGATGGGTCAATTAATTGCCTTGGTTTCCTGCCCTTTCCTAATTTGCGTGGCCACACGGTGGAGCCCACTGCTCGTCACAAAAGGAAAAAGCACTGTTTTATGGCATTCGAAGTCAGGATGGTGGTTGCCCTTGGGAGAATGGTAACTAGAAGGGGGCATGAGGGAGGATCAAGGGGGCTGGTCATGGTCTTTTTATTTCTTGAATTGATACATGATTTACATACATTTAAATATTCAATCCTAATTGTACAGGTAGATGACTATTTACAGATGATATACTTCTGTAGCCATCACCCAGATCAAGCTGTAGGACATTTCCATCACCCCATCATTTCCTTGTGCCCCTTCCCAGCCCAAAGTTAATAGCCCTTCTGACCTCCATCACCATAGATTAGATTTGCCTGTTCTTGAACTTCTTAAATAAAATAATGTCTTAAATTAAATTTTATTCGATTAAAATTTATTTTTTAACAATTTAAACCTAAAATAATTATTAATCCTATTTTAAATGTTATTTAATTTTTATTTTAATATTTTAATTGAAATTATTTTAAATTTAATTTATAGTTTAAAATAAAATGTTTTTATTTTAAAAATCTAAAATAATATTCGATCAGGGTGTTGGTTATAGAGATAGGTTCTTTATGTGAGAGCTGCTGAGGTATACACCTTATTATTATGTACTTTTCTGATTGTGTACTATATTTTAATGAAAGGTTACAGTGTGGAGTCGAGAGAAAAAGGATTTTAGGGCACTGTCCGCATAGCCAGCAGCCTCCATCTGACCATACCCCTCCCAGGGGTACATGACTGGGTTGTGCCTGGCTCTGTGGACTTGGTTCTTGGCATCAGTTGGAGTGGGGACAGTGTCTGTGAGCTAACCTGTCTCTCTCTTCTCTCCCCCACTGTGTCTCCTTGTCTCAGTCTTGTGTCCATCCATCTCATGTGCTGTGTTTCAGTGTCTGTAGCCTCATTCTGTGCTGGCTGACAGAGTTGCATCTCATCTCATCTCATCTCATCTCGTCTCATCTCATCTCATCAGTTGGCCCTGGCACTGTCTCAGCATGGCCATCTCATCTCGCCTCGCCCTGTGGGAACAGAAGGAAAGTAATGCTCGGGGCTCGGACTGCAGCTGCAGGACCCGCCACCCACAGCATGGGTGGCCCAGGCTGCCCCCTCCCACCTCGGGCAGAGGGTCTGACATCCATTGCTCCCCTGTCACATGTCCAGCCCCACCGTCCATCTTCTCCCCAGCAGCTTGGTTAACCTGGGACTGTCCAACCCAGCTGGTCTTTAGTGACCATGCCCTTGACTCCACCCATGACTGCCTCGTCTTTCCTGTTCCTCAGTTGGCAGTGAGGGAACGAGGGTAGACCAGCTGTCCCATTTCCATCCTCATAGCAGTTTTGATGAGCACACGGGGTGGTGTGGGAGGAAGAGTGTGGGCAGTGGGGAAGGGGCAGAGCTGTTGGCTGCCAGGCTTATGCCAGGGGGACAGGTGTCTGTGGTCCCTGCCTCTTGTCACCATGGGAAACTGGAAAGGGGCCCTTCTCCCCAGTTATTCCTCTTTCCTCTTTTGCCTCTTTCTTTGATGCCTGTTACGTCCTCCGCCCCTCATCCCACCCTCACGCTTGGGACTTGATGAATCGGAAGCCAAAGGGTGGGGTGGGTGAGAAGCTCCTTTCCTGGTGCCTCCTGGCTGCTGCCTCCACCACTGGGAACAGTCCTGACAGAAGCAGAGTTTGCACCAGCTGAATTGCCTTAGGAATCACTCATGTGGGTCTCAGGCAGGGAGAGGGAGAGGCGTGGTGTAAACGTGAGCTCGGCCTCACGTGGCCCTGCTGCTCTCTAGCTGGGCAGAGGTCTGCAGTGACCTGCCTTACCCTGTGGCCTCTGCGTTGTCTCCTGGCCTTCTCTTCTTTGGAGTCCCTGTCTATCAGCCTGGCTGTGAGTCCTTGCCAGCCACACACACAAGGCCTTGATAAGCAGCTTATTTTAAACCAGTGTGTAGCTCTTCCATAGAAAGCACTGACTTCAGAAATCCATAGTGCTTATCACTGTGAGAATCTGGAGTCTCACTAGGGCAGACTAGGAAGATTTTTTTTTTTTCCTCATGAGCTGTCACAGTATTACAGGTTAAAGTCACAACGCAGGGGGCCATAGCCAGTCCCATGCGTGCCTCAGCCCCCAAGGTCACTGTGGCCAAGGAAGCCGTCCTAGCTGCACCCCAACTCCAGTCAGCACTGGCCTGGGCCATGTTTCTGTGGTAAAATGCTGGTGTCCACCCTGCCAGCTTTATGGCCCCGTGCTGGGGGGCCCTGGCTGCCCACGTCCTTGTTTAAGGACCATTAAGAAGCCATAGCACTGGGTCAGTGGAGTGGGCTCTAGTCATGGGGTTGGACCCTTCTATAAATCATGGCTGCAGGCCCTTCTCGATTTCGACTTGTTTCTGGCACACAGTAAGTGGTTATGTGATTACTTAATTAATTAATCTATTAAGTACAAACTAAACGGTTCCCTGTGATCCAGCCCCTTTTGAAAACCGGAAAAGCTTTTGGCCAGGTCCTTTTAGACATGGGTCTGTCCCACACCCAGGAAGGGGGCCAGTGGCCTTGACGATCCAGATTCATATTATGAGGATACTGGATCCAGGCTGGAGTAACCTCTGCTGCACATGCATTCCATTTTCATGGGGGAGGGGGGCCTCCCAGAGCCCCACTGAGCCTCACCTGCTTTGCCGTGGCTTCTCATACATGGGCTTGGTCATATATGTCCTCCTCGGCCCCTTCCCAGGCTTCTTTGCAAAGTATTGAGAGGGCAACTTGCCCCTGTTGGTTCACTCACTGAGCTCTTCCCTTTCTTCTGCAAAACAGATTCGGGAAGAGGAAAAGAGTCCTCCGCCATCCTCGCCCCCTCCCCTCTTCTCTGTCATCCCCGGCGGCTTCATCAAGCAGCTGGTCCGGGAGACTGAGAAAGAGTCCAAGGAAGCAAGACGGAAGAAACAGGCGGTGCTCGCCTCTCCAGAGCGAGAGGTAGGTGGCCCTGCAGGAGGGGGGCCAGGTGTCTGTCACCCACCTTCCTGTCCTGTGTGCCTCCTGAGTCACTTGCCATCTCACCTTGGCTCTTACTATCCCCACTCGTTCCTGTGTTTAGCTTGGTCTGTTGAACTCCTTTGCATCCTTCAAAACCCGGGTTAGAGAGTACATCTCTGGGAAGCTCTCCCATTGCCTGCCTTCCTCCAATTCCCACGGCACCCTCCGTGCCTGTCTCAGTTGTGGTCGGCATAGTGATTACTTGACCGTATGACTGATTTGACTAGGAATTCCTTAAGAGCAGCAACTCTCTCATTCCACCTTGTATCTTGAGCAGCTCTCATAGTACTTGGCCCATAGGGAGTGCTCAGCGCAGGTTTGTTTCATGAATGAATGATATTAGTTGATGATGATTGTGGGCATCATTTTGTCTCACTTCTGCAGAAAGAGAAACCTGGAAATTAGCTAAGGATGTATGGTTAGCTCAGTTTAATTTAGGCAGGAAAGATATTCATTTGCTACTCACGGATTATAGCTGTATTGATAGTTAAAATTCTGAAACCCTTCCATATCACGTATGTCCTCCTCGGCCCCCTCCCAGGCTTCTTTGCAACCAGGGCCCCGAGTCCCCCAAGCGCTCTCCAGCTGCTATGCTTATCTAGGCCCCCTTCCTTCCTTGGAATGGCCACAATCCAGTAATTGAAGGGTTAATATTTGGCACAGGTAGGGACTTCAGTACCCTGTTCCAGCTGGCTTCCCTTCTGATTGGTTGATGTCTATTAAAAATTCTTAATTATTCTGAATAGCACAGCTGGATTGAAGCAGTAGTTGGCTACGATGCACTCCCTATGCTTTAGGGACTTGCAAATTTATTCCCGAGGGTGGCCACTGCTGTCTCCCTCCTTTTCCCCAGCTCCTTGGCCAGGGAACCTGGACAGGATAATGGGGCTAGACACCAGGGAGGTAGGCTTAGAGCATAGTGTACCTAGAGGAATGTTCTTTTTTTCAGCTTGAGCTATTGAACTCCTATGCATCCTTCAAAACCCAACTCAAGTAGAGTAGCTCTGGAAATAGTCTATCTGTGTTAGGCAAAAAGGGCATCTCCTCATGGACTCCAGTGGCCCCTTGAAGTGAGGTGGATGCTGCAATATTTAGGCTGAGAAATCTAGTAGCCTCAGAACCTAGTGTTGGCTTGAGCCCAGGGGCCATCCTGGTTCTGCCTCCCACTCCCCTTCAGCTGTTGTTTGCTCGGCCGGCCCCCATGTGACTGCACCTGTCCAATGACAATGACTTGGCTGCATCAGAGAAGTCCTCTGGCAGCTGAACAGCAGCAGCTGCTGAAACACTCCTGCCAAGTCTTTGTCGGGGAGGATGACAGGGAGGACAGGCTCTGTCCCCACCCCTGCCTGACCCAGGCATGAGTGGGAGCTAAAGCCGACCCCCGTAGGCTGTTGTTAGGCCATGATGAAATGTTACTGTGTGCCATTTATGACTAGACAATGTTCACTGTGCTGCTCATGGGCTTATTTGAAACCCTGTGTGGCATTGGGGTAGATGGGATTATACCCACTTATCAGAGGTGGAGATTGAGGCTCAGAGAGGTCAAGAGATTTCCTCAAGGTCATGAGGTTAGATAGAGGAAGAGTAAGGGTGTGAGTCTGTGTGTTCTCTGCTCTGGTGATCTGCCTCAGGGAGGGCCAGTTTGGGGAGTGAGGTGGCTGATGTGGGTCACAGAGGCCTGGGAGGAAAGGGCTCCATGAGGCTGCAGGCCTTGCTGGCGTCACTGTGCACAAGTAAAGGAGCCGAGCTAAGCAGAGGCTGGGGACACACTGTCACTGCTGGGCCTGGATGGAGACTCAGAGCCAAGATGCAGGATGGACAGGCCTCAGACCACAACAGGTGGCTGGACCATGGGCCAAGATACTCCAGGGCCTGGAGCAGGGCAGCCTCAGGACAGGCTTCTGCGAGGCAGCAGGTTGTGGCTGTTCCTGCCAACTCCGTTTTCTTGTCCCAATCAGTAAATAACTCTGGGACACTCCTCATCCCAGCACAGCCGTTTCATTTGGCCCTCATATAATCCTTGCAAGGAGCGATTAGAATCCATCACCATTTTGTAGGGCTGGAAAACAAGGCTCAGGGAGGGAACTTGGTTTTCCTAGGGCTAGTGAGGGACAGCAAGAGTCCAGAACAACACTGGGATAGATAGAGACCCTTATCAAATGTCAGGAGAACTGGGTTCCAGTTCTGGCCTCGCCACTCTATGTGGTTCAGGCCACATCCCTGTCCCTTCTTGGCCTCAGTTTGCTCCTCTGTAAAATGGATGTGTGTGAGTTTAAGAAAGCTGCAGAGGGCTAGGGCTTTGGTGTTTATGAAAGAAAAATAACCAGTCTGATCTTTCGTCCTCTGCCCCATAAACTCTCATCCTTTAGGGTGGGGTGGCAGTGGGAGGATGGGATTGGTGATCTTGGCCCCTCCCATGTTAGTCTCCCCTGTGGTGGTTTGGTTAAAAATAAGGCACTGACTCATTTTTCAAACTGGTGTAGACAGTGGTGATATTTGCCAAGTGCAGCCAATCCCCTTTCCAAGGCAGTTCCCTTCTGGTTTCAGAAGGTCAGGCTGAGCCACTTGGCCTGGGCACTAGAGTGGGGGTTCTTAGTCCCGGTTGCACATTGGAACCACCTGGGGGGACCACAACCCAGACCAAATCCATCAGACTCTCTGGGAGTGGGGCCAAAGCATCAGTATTTAAAAAATATCCCAGAAGATTCCAGTGAGCCCTAGAAAGACATGTAAGGCCATTAATATGCAGAAGTTACAGGCACTGGCTTTAGACTCAGAGAGGCTGGTATGGCTTTATAGTTTGCTTTGTCTTTTGGGCCACCTAGCGTCTTTGTGTTTGCTTCCTTGTCTTAGCATGTGGGGATGTTCAGAACCTCCTTCACTGTGTTCTTAGGAAGGTTGAATAGGAGATTGCATAACGGCGGTATAGGGCTCATTCCAAGGGATCTACATAGGACAGCTATTATTATCAATATTATTGTCATTTTTACAAAGATGCAGGTAGAGACTGTGTTCTGGAGGCACCCACCATCTGAAACAGGAGAGACACACAGTCGGAGCTGGAATGGGATGCACAGTGTGGTCGGTGCTGCTGGTGGTGAGCTAGCCCAGGGCTCTGGGACCTCATGGATGTGTGAGACCATTTCTGATTGAGGTCTCCAGGGAAGATTTGCAGAGGCAGTGGCATTTGAGCTGGGTATAGAAAGATGAGAAGCACACGGGTGAGTGAGGAGGGGAAAGGGCATTCCAGGCAGCAAGCTCAACATGAACAAAAGCAGGGAAGCAGGGAAGTGTCTGGTGTGGCTGAAGCATGGGGATAAACAGGGACAAAAGAACCAGAACGGAGGCGAGGGCTCCTGGTTGAGGACTGTGAATGGAAGGTGGTGGTGGTGAGTGATTTTCGGGTGGGCTGTGGCAGCTGCCAAGACCTTTCGATTGGGTTTGAAGTGACTGGCAGCACATTGAAGGGATACCAGTTCAGGGGCTCTGGAAACAGACCTGGATTCAGGACAGGAGACACAGATATGAAGCTTTGCAGGGTGGAATCAGCACGATCCTGGGGCTGGTTCAGTTGCAGGAGGAGAGTGAGAACTCTAGATTCCCAGGCTCAGATGTGTGGCAGGCTGGCATTGGCATGGTCCATGATGGAAAAACCCAGACTAGGGCAGGCGGGGATGCCCGGCACCAGGCTGGAACTGCCCATGAGAGGCAAAGCTGGCCCTGTGAGCAGGTTAGGTCACAGCCAGCCTGTTTGAGGAAGGAGGGCTTGGGAGGGCTGACATCACTAGGCAGTAAAAGGGCCCAGCAGAGGAGCAGGCAGCGGAAACCCCATGGATGTGACGTTGCCCAAATGTCCACATCAGGCGAGAGCGGAGGACCTCAGGGCCAGAAACCAGGGCCCTCACCTGGTATGGGGGTTGGGGCACGGGGACCAGGGCAGCAGAAGTAGCAGCAGCTCAGTTTGTTCAGTTCCCTGGTTTCTGGGAAGTTTTCCAAAGTGCTTTTCCCGCATCTTGTCCTGCAAAATATCCGAATGGGCAGGTGGTGTCTACCTGCCCTGAGGGAAGACCGAAGCTCAGAGAAGATGGACGATGATGTTCACGGTCACCCCGCTGGAGAGTGTGTGAGCCAAGACTAGTACAGGTCCTCTGGTGACAGGCCCCCCATCCTTGCCCTGTCCCAGCAGGAAACAAGGCCAAAACAAAGCAAACAAAAAAACAAACAGTGCCAACAACAGTAACAACGGCAGCAGTGGCAGCTACTGTTACTGAGGACTTACTATGTGCTGGGCCCAGTTTCTGTATATGATCGTGGATCCTCATGCCCATCCACTAGGTAGGCCATTATGGTCCTCATTAGGAAACAGGCTCAGAGCGGGGAAGTAATTTACCTAAGGCCACACAGCTAGTGAGTTAGGAGTTGAATTTGGAGTTGAGTCTGTTGAATTCCAAAGTCCACTGTCCTTTCACTCTGTCACTTGGCCTCCAGACGCTAGGCCAACGTCCATGGTGTGGGGGTTTGGCTCATTGCCCAGAACAGTGCCCATCAGGTGTCGTAGGTGCTTGAGGGCCTTTGGATGAATGAGTGGCTGGGCGAACAAATCAGTGAACGAATGAGTGAGTGAATGAGCGAAGGACAAAGCTGTCAGGTAAGCAAGCAGCTAAGGATGGTTGTGGTCTCTCTCCTAGACTCCAGAAATTTCCACTAGCCAACCCAACAGCAAGTCCAACAGTGGCACCAATTCTGGAGGCCAAAAGATTTCCCAGGACAACCAGGCAAGCTCTCCCCAGAACGCAGACATTCCGGGCCAGCAGAGCCAGGGGGCCGGCCCCACGGAGCCCATGCAGAAGACCACCATCAACGGCGAGAAGGCCCAGGAACCGGGCCCCAGTGGGGCTCCAGCCAAAAAACCTCTGCCCTTGAAGAGGGGCGTGAGGAGGGGTGATGTGCTGCTGATGGTGGCCAAGCTGGACCCGGACTCAGCCAAGCCAGAGCAGAGGACCCAGCCCCGTGACGCCCCCGCCTGCAAGACTCCATCCCCAGCCACAGACCCTGGAGGGGGAAAGGAGGGGAAGGCCCCACCAACTCCTCGTGGTCCCCAGGCCAGCACTGAGGACACAGCCCCGAAGGCTGAGAAGACTCAGACTGGGGGTCCTAGGGACCCAGGAACTGTGCCAATGACAAAAGGCGAGAAAGATCAAGGCACAGTGGGGAAAGGGGGTGAGGCCCCCCAAACCAAAGGGCTGAAAGGGGGTGAGCCCCAGGGCAAAGAGGGGCCAGGTGAGGGGGGGCGACCAGGGACAGTGGAGAAGCGGGGAGCGGACTCCACACACAAGGTGGCAAAGGGGAATCTCTCTAAGGATGCAGGGGGCGAAGGGAAGTTGGCTGGGGCTCAAACCCAGGTGAAAAAGTGGGGAGGTTCCCTGGGCAGAAGGAGCAGGTGGGATGGTCCCCAGAGGAAGGACAAAGAAGGTGCCCTCCTGAGTAAGGCGGAGAAGACGGGCGAATCGCAGGTCAAGGCGGAGAAGGTGGACAAAGTGCAGGGGAAGGTAGGGGAGGCTCCCAGAGGGATGGAGGAAGCACGTGGGCCTCGCAGTGAGTCTGGAGAGGCAAGGGAGGCTGGGGCTGAGACACAGAGGGGCTGTGAAGCCCCCAAGGAGGTGGGTGCAGACGGGAAGGAGAGCCGGCCAGACAGCAGAGGGCAGGAAGCAGAGGGGCCCTGCAGAAGTGTGAATGCCAGGGCCGGGGCCCTGGAGACGGAGCTGGAAGCACCCAGACCACCTGCTCTGGAGAGCCACACAGAGAGGCCTCAGAGGCAGGAGACCCAAGAGGGACCAGCCCTGCAGGAGGGGAGTGAAGGAAGCCAGAGTGGAGACTTGGACCAGGTGAGGGGCTGCAGCCCGGAGTGGGGAGCAGTAGTCGGACCTTCCAGAGGAGGAGGGATGGGAAAGGCTTGCCCCCGGAGGTGAAGAGGGTGGGGCAGGGGATGGACAGGGAACTGGAGAGAAGTGGCCAGCTCAGAGGAAGGGAGGGAGGGTCTTGAGGTGCCCACTGCACCTGTCCCACAGGTGAGGGAAGGCCCACGAATGTGAGATGCCCCCTCGTGGCTGAGCTTACAATGCCACAGGGCAGTTCTCCAACAGGCTGTATAACAGCTGGTTGCTGGAAATGCAGAGCCCTAGGCCCCTCTGGCGCTTTCATTCAAAAGGCCAGGGGTGGAGCTAAGGCATCTGCATGGAAATAAGCACCCCTCCCACTCCTTAGGTTCTGACTGAGGTGGTCCCATGAGCTCTCATGGAAGGGGTTTGCCCCTCACATTGGGGTGGGGAGAGGCAGTGCCATCCTGGTTTAATTGTTGTGACCTTTGCTCTCAGGCTCCGGAGGACAGATGGTACGAGGCAGAGAAAGTCTGGCTGGTTCAGAGGGATGGATTTACTCTTGGTAATTAGGGGTTTTAGCACATTTACTCTTGGTAATTAGGGGGTGAGGGGGTGGTGGCGGTGATGTAAGTCTGTTCCTCTTGCGCCCCCTACTGCTGGTAGCCATGTTTGCAGGTCCTGAGCATGGTCTGGGGAGCAAGGTGAGCAGTAAGGAGCCCCTGAGACCTGGAAGGGGATGTGCCGCTCATTGGGGTGGGAATAGTGAAGTGTCATTTTACTGTGGCAGCTGGTCTATTGCGTACTGTTTTCGAAGACATTGGAGCCTTGGTAACTAGTTACTTAATCCATTAACCTTTTGCACTCGGATGTCGTGTGTGACTCGACACGGTTAGCATTAGAATAAAGGAATCGAGAAAAAAGCAAGCGAGTGCAAAGGGTTAATGTCACCCACAAGCCTGGTTTGGTTCCTGCAGTGTTCCTCAAGGAATCTGGAGTCAAGTGCAGGTGGGCAAATAGCTTTCATCCCATAAGCCCACTTTTGTCCATTAGTTGAGACCATACTCTGTGGAGAAGCGATTCTGAGTCTCAGTCAGATGTTGCTGGGACGAGTGATTGATGAGTAATGTCTGTCTTGGGTACTAGAAGGGGAATGGCAGCCCGTATGCCATTATCTGCCATCCAGATCTAGGTAAGAGATGGGTTGTGCACCCAGCCATCTGGGTTCCTACTCTGTGTCTGGCACGTTGCCAGCTGGTAGCAGCCCAAGGTGAGTTGGACCCAGCCTCTGTCCTTAAGGGCTTAGGCTCCAGGACCCTCCGTGTGAATTGGCCCCAAGGGGAGAGGAGGCTGTCCCTTTCTGACCTGTGCCAGGTCCCCCTCTGCAGCTCCCTGGCCTGGCTCAGCAGCTCAGAGCACGTCTCTCCTCCCCTCCCCTCCCCTCTCTCCCTCTCTCCTTGGCTGTCCACCAGCAACGGTGCTTAAGCCAGATGAGGGAACAGCCGACCTGCCCGCAGGACGGGTGCGACTTTGCATTGATGCTGACAAAACCATCACCGAGGTGGACGAGGATCGTGTTCATCGGGTGAGTCCCCGCCCCCCCTCCCTGCCTGCTCCACAGTGTCCCGCCTCATCTTGCTAGAGGTTTCCGTGTACCTGACTGCAGATACTACTTTGGCTTGATGCCCTGGAGGGATTAAAAAGACAGCCATTGAACTTGTTGCTCTGCTGGAGATATATTGTTAGGGCATCATTATTCTGTCCCACAGTGTCCCCTTTTATGAAGACACATTAAGAGACATGTTCGTTAGGTCTCCGGACTGAGAGTTCTCCTTGACCCAAGAACGCGATGGCTTTTCTTTTTATGGGCATCGCAAATCATGCTACAAAGCATGTTTCCTTTTTCACCTTGGCTGCCAGGGGACTCAGAGCCCAGTGTGCTGCCATAGCATAGGATATAATGGCATGTATTTTGGGTATTAATTGTTCTTTTGGTTTTTGCTTTTTTTGGTTGTTTTGCATAATTTTTCAGTGTGCCATCAATCTGTTTGAGGGGAAATCAGAGGATAATGATAGAAAAATTGGTCCTGAGCCTTTTCCACCCTTCAAAGCCTACTAATTAAGGAAGAGTTCCCTCAAGGAGCCCCATGTGGGCCTTGATCATCTTCATTCCTCTCTGCACTCCTCTGCCCACCCCTGACCCTCCAGTCCCAATAGTGTTGGGAGTTTGCAGAGGGCCAGTGTTCTCAGAAGAAAGATTGACCCATCGGGGAGCTCAGGGTTGGCCCAAACCCCAGAGCCTTAGGCCCAGAAAACTCCTCAGAGCTGGAAGGAATGGTAGGAAGCCTTATAGGATGGATGCCCCAGGAGAAGCTGCAGGCATCCTTGGCTTCTAGAAGGGCCGGGGAGTGTCTCCAAGGGACCAGAGCACGAGGGACTGTCAGAGAAACGGGCGGTGCGGCCATTGGCCTGCGTCCTGAGTGTCACAGCACACGCAGCGCTCCCCACGAGACTTGGGACCGGAGAGCTCAGGGGATACTGCCTGACTCAGGACACCACCGCTTTTTATGGTGTTTGATATGTAGAAGACACCCGGAGTCTTGCATCTCTGTTCTGAGCATCTCCCCTCACGGTACAGGAAGGAGGGATGGGTGTGAACAGAGGGGTGGCTCTAAGGCCTCACCAAGGGCGAAGGAGAAGGGAGCCCCTGTTTCACTTGTAGGGTTTGCGACTCTCCAGAGTCCTTGCGTTCTGTCCTGTCTTTGGCCCACGGCTCTCCCGGGACAGGGCCAGCAGGGCTGTGTGTGAAGGGGTGTGGTGGTGGTGTGGGGACCCAGGAAGCCACAGGACACTCTGTGATGGTTCACAGGCCAACCCCCCTGAGCTGGACCAGGCCGAGGACCTGGCCTCCCTGGTCAGTGTCAATGAATCGAGTGTCCTGAACACGCTCCTGCACCGCTACCGGGCTCAGCTGCCACACACCTCCACCGGGCTGGACCTGATCGTCCTCCAGCCCCGGGGGCTGTCGGCACCCTCTGCAGGCAAGGTGAGGGGGACCAGGGCAAGGGGGGCAGGGACAGGCACAAGAGGGGTGAGTTGGGGGTCCCTCTGCATCTTAGGGGAGAACAGAGCAGCCAAAGTCCCCTGCAAACCTGGCTGTGAGCAGCATCTTGCCAGACTGAGAGATGGGGCATCATGGGCATTGTGGCTCATTAAGGACCTCATGATCCCCCTCCTTAGAGGGGAAAGATGAGAAACAACAATAGGAGTATTAAATATAATAATAATAATGAGAGAAAATATTGAGTTAGTGTCAACTCTGCACCAGGCTCTGCGTCAAGCACCTTTACATGTTATCTCAATTTTCACGCCCTCTGAAAAGACAGACACCATGACTACCCCATTTTACAGATGGAACTGGCGGGGCCAGCCGCCACACTCTCACATTCAGCAAGCGGAGGAGCTGGGATAAGGCCCAGGGTGCACCTCCTCTGTGCTCTGAACCCCGAGGTGGTCTGGGGAGGAGTCCCTAACACCCACATAAATCAGGAAACAGAAGCCTCGGTTCTGCTTTTATTTCTTTTTCCCGGGAAGTGCAGAAATGGCTGCTTTTTGTCAGGACAGTCAAAGCAAAGGCAAGCTCTCAGCGCCACCTTGTGGAAGGGCCTAGCCACCAGTGGGTAATGGAAGCCGGATCCCTTTCATTCACTCATCCAGGGTTATTGATTTAGATAGGATTGAGTCTCCTGTGTACCAGGCACAGGGGAGGGAGCAGGGAAGGAGCCGGTCATAAGCCTGCCCCATGGAGCTTCCCGTCTAGTGGGGAAGACGGGCCGAGAATAATAAAGATAACGTGGGCGGAGCAGATGAGTGGAAAAGGAGCGTGGAGGTCAGGTGACGTGGGACAGGCCTTAGTTATACTGATGTTGCTTTACTCTGAGCTTGAGGGATGTTGAGCAGAGCAGTGACAGCCTGACTTAGGGTATAAGAGGATGCCCTTGGCTGCCAGAAGGAGGATAGACGGAAGGGGGCAAAGGTACAGGCAGGGAGCCCTGTTAGAGGTCAGACATCTTATGGGGCGCTTTTGTCCTGAAGGCTCATTGCTCTGGGAAGGCGCGGCCTCTGGACTCCTGCTGGCACACAGCAGGTGCCTTGGAAAGATCACGATGTCTCTGGCCTCGGTTTTCCCATCTGTCAATCGGGATGAAAAGCCCTCTGGAGTCCCATGGACATTCCTGGCCCCCCAAACAATGCTAAGTCCATTGAAGAGGGGACGGTGGCCCTGCACCCCTCCTCCCCTAGACTTGACTTCTCCAGGACTCCCCACCCAACCCCTTCAGCCACTTCTCCGGCCCCTTTCCAGCCTGGCCATCCATGGCCATGGGTCTGGGAGGATGACAGCTCGGCTGTGCAGTCTCCCCTCCCTTGCTGTGAGGGCCATGCTTCTGTTACTGCAGCCCAAGGCCGCCGAGCCTCCTGAGAAGCCGAGTGGCTCCTCAGGCTCCTTAGGAGCCCCTGGGAGGGACTTCTGTCCAGACCCGAAGGCAAGCGGATTCTCATGGGTTTTCCGGATGGAAGCATCCGTATAGAACCTGGGCCAAAGGGCCTAAAAATATAGGCGTTGGGCAGTCCTGTAAGGAGGAATTTAAGTCTTCAGATTTTCCTATGCTCCTGAGTCTCTTGATCCCCCTAAACCCTTAACTCAGTGCCCCGCCCTTCCCTCCAGTCATCAGCTGCCCACACCCAAACCCACTGCCTCCTTCTGTTCTTTGTCTGAGTCACGTCTGGTTCCTCAAATGGCCACCAGGTGGGAGCACAGACCTGCGGTGAGGCTGGGACTGGGCCACCTTGAAGAATGCCTGGGTGAGGTATGGGGCAGTGCTGGGCCCCCCCAGAGGCTGAGAGCTGGGTGTGACCATGTCAGGGGTAGATGGGCCTGTCTCTATGTGGAGGGTCTCAGCACCTGTTGAGTGCATGTGCCTGTGAGCACACCTGTGTGCAAGCATGCAAGAGTACACAAGCACAATGCAAGGACATATGTGCATGCATGCAGCTGTGTGCGTACACAGGAGCCCAGACCTGCAGAATTCTCCCTTCTGTGGTCTGGTCAGTGGGCGGGAGGGAGCTGATGGATGAGAGAGCCCGTCCCTTGAACTTCAGTGTTTCCTAAGGAGGGGGCTTCAGGACTCAGACCTTTGGTTGCCTCATGACCTAAGGCTGTGCCCAGGCAGCGGAGGCAACGTGTCCCACCTTTGCCAGCTGTGGGGTCCTGCTGAGCCCAGGATAGGGATTCATTACCACTCCTAGGGGTTTGGGGGCACAAAGGCCAACGGGGGACTGGAGGCACCTTCAGCCCCCCTGGAGGGCCATGCCAGGAGGAGGGCCACACACTGCGATTGGTGTCCCTGGTCCCCAAGACACTGGAGATGCAGATGAGGCCTTGCTGGGGCCACTGGTTGCCCACTTAGCATCCCCGGCACCCAATGTCCTCCTCCGGCTGGGCCCATCCACTGTTCCCTTTGGTGCCCTTCCCTGACCTCCATCTCCGACGCCTCTTCCCTTTTCCCTGAAAGCTACGCAAAGCCGACTTTTGTCAAGGCCACCATCGAGCCTCATGCTGCCAGTTCCATGGGGCTGGACTTGAGGCAGGGTGGGCACTGTTTTGGAGTGCTCCCAGCTGGGGTGGGAAGGCTGATGCCGGCATCTTCCTGCAGGTGCCCAAGGGCCGCCCAGATGGCCTGCCTGCCCACATTGTCTCCCTGGCCCAGCGGGCATACTGGGCACTGCTGAGCCAGCGGAGGGACCAGAGCATCGTGGCCCTGGGCCGGAGTGGCGCCGGGAAGACCACCTGCTGCGAGCAGGTCCTGGAGCACCTCGTGGGGATGGCGGGCAGTGTGGATGGCAGTGTCTCAGGTACAGTGGGCTCCAGGGGCCATGGCGCAGGATTGTGGAGAGGGAGGGAGGACTGGAGGGGGTGCTGGGCTGCTCCCCCTTATATCCACTCACCTCGCATTCACTCAGTGTAGGTGCACACCCTGTGCTTGCTACTGGGCAGGGCTGCCCCAGTCCATGGCACCCCTCGTGTGAATTAGAAAAGGTACCCCTTCCTCCAGACGCTCGCAGCCCCGTGTGGAGCAGTCATCCTGCTCCGCCACTGTTAGAACTGACCACTCGATTGGCACGCTCTAGAAAGTCATCCCGATGCGTATACAGACCCATGACGGGGTGCTGCAGGTGCACGCCCCTTTGATGTGGGGGCCTTGTACATGCACCTGCTCAGCCGCGCAGAGGACCCACCAGTGAAGGCAGAGGGCGGGGCTGTGCCCTGGCGGCGCTGGCACCAGAGGGCCCCTGTGCTACTTCTGTGTGCTGAACTTGAACGCTCTGTGCAGAGTGCAGGCAGAGCTGGTTAGGGGAGGTGTCGGGAACACGAGGAGGGGGACAGGAGCTTCCAGGGGGAGATGGTGTCTGAGCGAGGCCAATTAGTAATAATAATAATAATTACAATATTAATAATGGTCCCAGTCAACACTTGCCGAGGACTTACATGCCAGGCCTCATATCAGTTTTCAAAGATGTAAACTTATTTGTTATTTAGAACAGCGCTATAAGATAGATATTATTTAAGTTTTACAGATGAGGATGTTAAGACTCAGAGAAATTAACCAGCTTGCCTAAAGCCACACAACTAATACGTCCTAGAGCTGGATTCAAACCAGGCAGCCTGGCTCAGGAGCCGTAATCCCTGGGCCAGTGTTCTCAGTGGGGTTTTGTTTTTCATTTTTGCTCCCTTAAGGAGTCTTTTTAAACATTTAATCCCCTAATCATCTCCCCACTATGAAATTTCAATGCCATAGATATAACATGATCTGTTTATATATGTATATTTGTGCTCTATACATAAGAAAGCAAAATACCCCCCAGCCCCAAAATCAGTTTCTGCCCTCTTGGGGGCAATATTCTCCCTGCTGAGAATACATGGCCTCGGCAATATTGCTTTTCTAGTTGTAAGAAATATAATGCTAACCCCACCCCCATGGCCCCCACAGTGGAGAAGATTCGAGCCACCTTCACTCTCCTCCGGGCCTTTGGCTCCGTGTCCACCGGCCACAGCCGCAGCGCCACCCGGTTCACCATGGTGATGTCACTGGACTTCAATGCCACAGGCCGCGTCACAGCTGCCCAGCTCCAGGTGAAGCTCTGGGTGGGAGGAAGAGGGGAGTCCTTGGGTCTTGAGGATCCCCATTCCCACTTAGCAGAGCCCACGCCTCCTGGGACTCTGGACTGTGTCTAAATATTTGGTCCACAGTTCTCCCAGCCTTTGCCAGCTCCTTCCCACCTCACCCAGTGGCCCAGAAAGTCCCCTCCTAGAGCAAGCTGGCCCGTTTGCACCTCAGAATATCACGAGGATGAAATATTCATGAATAAATATATCATCCGGCCGTTCATTATTTGGGTCTTAGAAGCATAAGCTGAAATGAAACAGACAAACACATGCCTGCTTGCTCCCGTCTCCCAAGTCGCCCGCATCCCTCCCCTGCTCCCTCACACATTCTGTTTGAACAGAAAATAGGATTAACTTATTAGAAGCGTTGTTTGTATGTGGAGCTGGGATAATACACAGACTCCGGGGAAACTCATCGATGCCCACCCTGAGACTGCGATCCTGCCGTTCATGACCGTTTGGGCCACATTACTAAAGGCTTCCGTGAAATAAGGATATGGTGGAGGGTGGATCCAGGTCATCCTTCTTCCTTTCGGATACTTTCCTTAGAATGAGTCGATGGCATTAGTCCCAAGGGACTCCAAGATAGGGAGACAAAGGACTGATGTTCTGAGACGAAGGTGTCCAACGGAGTTTGGACCCGAGATGTTGCCTCGCAGGTGGGCCAGGGCGGGGCTCCCTGCTGGGGCCTCAGAGTAGCTGGGCACCAGGCAGGGGGCCGCTGCAGCCCAAGTGCTGACCAGGGGCCGTCCTCTCCTCTTGCAGACAATGCTTTTGGAGAAGAGCCGCGTGGCACGGCAGCCGGAAGGGGAAGGCACCTTCGAGGTTTTCTCCCAGATGCTCGCGGGATTGGACCTGGACCTCAGGTGAGCGACTGGGCCAGGCAGGGGCAGCTGAGGGCAGTAGTTCAAAGGGCATCTGCTCCCCGGGGCCCAGCCTTAGCTCTGCCCAGAGCTGAGAGGAGTGGACCCAGTGGTTAGGAACCTGGCCTCCGGTCCCGGCTGCTGGTACTGCTCCCGGGCTGAGTGACCTCAGCTAGGGTCATTCACTCTGAACCCTGTTTTTTTTCTCTCCTCTGTAAGGTGGAAACAATACCATGGCTAACCTCACAGGGTTAAGTGAGATAATCCACACGTAGCTCTTTATAAATGCTGGGGGTGGCAGAGGCCATTTGCTGTGATGGGGACCTGTCAATACAGGGCTGACAGCCGCGTGGGAGGAGGGCAAGACCAGCAGACCCCAAGTCTTCTAGAAGTTTCTAAATTTTGTGGGGGCCTTGAGTGCACATGACGGTTTGCCTGAATGGGCACCTCAGAACAAGCGGGCACTGGGTGGAGTGGCCAGCAGGGTGGCCAGACGAGACTCATCTTGGAGGGCCTCCTGGGGGGCACCCCTTCGATCCTGACAGGTGTGCTCTGTAAAGGACCAACTTTAGAGTCAGAGGGATGTGTGTTTAGATCCGGGCCTTGCCCCATGTGGTCCTCTCTGGACCTCAGTTTCCTTTTCTGTAGAATGGGTACCTCCTAGTGCCAGTCTGGGGGTATTTAAACCAGACCGCCTGCCCAGGCAGCAGGCCTCGTGTGCGGTGCATCGTAGGGTGTAACATGGGAGAGTATAACATGTAAACTCTGCACTGGGAGTTTGAATCTGCAGCCTCTGTTTCCTCCACTTTCTCATCTCTGAGAACACTAAAGGGCAGGCACGTCTCCCTGGTGACCCCCCACGTTGGGGTTGTTAGTTCTTTACCCCTGCATGGAACTGGGTCCTGGGAGTGGGGCTATTGCCTGGAAGGGGCTCCCCGCGGGATAGACACAGGAAGGACAGGGCTGGCCACTGCCGGCAGAGGATTCCAGGCCTCCTCGCCATGCCCAGCCCAGTCCAGGGAGCTCTGTGTCGGTGGGCCTGACCCAGGCGAGTGTGGCATCCTTAGGAGCCAGGATAAAGCTGTGTCAGAAGATGGGGCTGCCCCAAATGAGTTTCAGAGGCCCCAGGAGAGTGGAGAAAAGTGCTTGGAACATCTCAGACTCCTCAGGAGGTCAGGGTCATGCTGGGGACTGGCTCTCCAGCGACCTCCTAAGCCATCTGCCTTTCTTTACCTCTATTGCTGCCAGGCTGTTGCCTGATCCACAGTGAAGCTTCCAAGGGACAAAAACTGGTGTCCGCTTTCACAAATGCCCTTCCTTTCTCCCATGTATTCATTTGGCAAACTCCTATTCATTCTTCAAAACCTTTCTCTGAATCCCTTCCTTAGAGGAGTGCTACCTGGTTCCTGCTCCCTCAGTTTCTCCTTTGTTCTATTCTGGCTCATCACTGGGGTATGCTGGCCTCTCTTCCTCACCAGAATGCCCATGAGATCTTTGAATCAGGGGCCCTGTCTTATTCCTTTCTGCCTCCCCAGTATTAACATAGGACTTGGCACTGGGTAGATGCTCAATTATTTGTCAAGTTGAACTTCCAAATAATGGAATACAGATCAGGTCAAGTGCACTTCTGGTCCCTTCTCTGCTTCTAGGACGGAGCTGTACCTGCACCAGATGGCAGACAGCAGCTCCTTCGGTATGGGCACTTGGTCTAAGGTAAGGAAGAGGTCTATCTGGAGTGTGTGTTGGGGTCTGTGACCCTGTGGCCAGGATGGGAGGGTGATGGAGAGATCTCCTATGCAACTCGTCTCCTTTGCCGCTGGGGTTTGTAGTTGGCAAGGGCTGGTCATGTGGGGAAGGAGGGGTTCCTTTGTAGGGTCTGGGGCGTGTCAGGAAATGAGACATACCAAAAATAACCAGGAGCTGGTTTAGGTAAAGGTAAGCGTGTGGGCTCTGGCGACAGGCAATCTGGGTTCAAACCCCAGATGTGACACTTACTAGACATGTGACCGCACCATGGAACCTAGCCTCTCTGAACGTCTGTATCCTCTTCGGTAAAATAGTGACAGTAGTTGTATTGCCTCGTGGGTTTATTGTGAGGACTAAATGAAATGACAGGGCTTGGCCTAAATCGGTCACTCAGTCAGGTATTCTTAGTAAATATTATTGGTAACGTGGGAAGGTGCAGTCAGAGATGGCTTCCTGGCAGCTGTGGCCTCTGAGTAGATCATTGAGCGATGATATTCAGCTGTTTAAGAAAACCAATTTGTTCACTTGTTTGTTTATTCTTTTATTCATTTGTTTATATTTTAACACATGTTTTCTGAGTTACCCCCTTCCCGTGCCCACCTCTTGCATGTATAGCAGTCCTGTGCGAAGTGCTGGGATTAGGGTCCTCATCCGTGAATTTTTGCTCTAGCAGGAGAGACACACAGGGAAATTAATGCAGTCACGTGGGCTGAGAATACACCAAAGGTGGCACTACTGTGGAGACCAGAGGATAGATGAAAGGAAGAACTACTTGGCTTCAGTCAGGGGCGGCTTCTCAGACTCCACTGGGTACTACCCACAGGCTTGCCGATTCAGTAGGTCTGAGGTGGGGCCTGAGACTACACGTTTCTCACAAGTTCTCAGGTGTTGCTGATGCTGCTGGTCCAGGGACCCCACTTTGAGAACCACTGCAGTGGAGTCTCTGCAGTGGGTGGGTGGGATGGAGTGAGCTGATACGGCTCCCCTACCTTTAAATTCGGGGGTTTAATCCACCTTTCTCCTTCCTGCTGCCCCCTTCATTGGGGGGTTGGAATGTGTAGTACGTTCTTCTTTCAGACCCTTTCTCCCCATGATCGCGTGGGGGGTGGGGAGTTAGGAGCCCAGACCTCGACCTTGATGGCAGAGGAGGCGAGGCTGTCCCAGCATCCGGTTTTCTTGTTCAGCTCTTGAGTTTTGGCCAAGGTATCCATTAGCATCAGCAAGAGGGTTGTTGTTGGTTTTCCTGTTTGGGAGGAGGAGAGGGCCGAGCCAGGCCCCGTGAGCTCCTCCAGCCTGACCTGTTTGTTCACTGCCTGCACACAGGAGCGGGTCGCAGTGTGAATCGTATCACAAGGCATTTGAAGTCGTTGTGTGTGTGTTTCTGTGTTTCTGGGGGCTGTTTTTTAGACCAGTTGACTTGTGGGAACTGGTAGGATGTTCCTTTGTTCTCTTTCTGCTACCTGGCAGGGGTTGAGAGAGTCTTTTTGCGCAACAAAAGTTAAGTCTGAAAACTCGTTGGTTTTTGACACAAACCTGGACTAGTTTTCTGGGACTGGGTGGTCCAGGGACAGTCTCAGTAAGGGAATTTGGCCAGGAAATGCCCCCTAAGAATGGAATTGCTATGGACAAGCCCTCAAAAGTTGCCATATTCAGCAAATAAAAATACAGGATGTCCAGAACTTACTCATCTTCTACTTGATCTAATATACAGCATGATAATACCACTGTATTTATCACCTACTTGAAATTCCCTAGAAGAGAAGATCTTAAGTGTCCTTACCACGCACACAAAAACATAACTATGTGAGGTGATGGACTGAGTGCTAATTAGCTTCATTGTGGTAATCATTTCACAGTGTATATGTACATTAAATCATCACGTTGTACACTTAAAATATATAATTTTTATTTGTCAATTATAACACAAGACTGGGGAAATGTAGGCTGCCCCGTTAAATTTGAATTTCAGAAAAGCAACAAATAATTTTTAGTATAAATATGTCCCAAATATTTGCATGGGCAGGCCTAGAGTCCTATCAGAGAAGACTGCCTGGAGGAGGAAGCATGAGTGGTCCTGGACTAAGGGTAAGGTTAGGTTGGTGCAGTGAGACCAGCATTCCTGCTACCTAAAATATTGTAGGGGGATCTACTTACACTAAAAGTTTGTCCATTGTTTATCTGGAATTAAAATTTAACTGCCGTATTTTCCGGCGTAAAAGACGACTTTTTAACCCAGGAAAATCTTATACGCCCAGTCGTCTTATACGCCGGAAAATACGGTAGATGTCTGCGTTCTATCTGGGAATGCTATAACCCAGATTCCTCTCTGGCTGAGCGCTCTTCCTCCTCCTCCAGCCAGTCCCCTGACTCCGATTAGTTCTGCTTCTGTCTCATCTGTAACCATTGCTTCCACCGTCCCCTGAGAAAGCACTGAAGACAGTGCGTAGGATATGGGTTCTGGAGTCTGACATAGCCAGGTTCAATCCCAGTACCAGCACTTAGGGTGGCCTTAAGCAAAGCAACTTCACTTCCTGGGCCTCAGTTTCCTCATTGGTGAAACTGGGATGGCGATTGTCCCCTTGCCTGGACTGTGTCTTCTTGTTATTATTCAGGAATGTCCTGGATGTCAGCGTGGGACCAGTTGGGTGGGGCACACAGCCTCAGTGACCCACAGGGTCCTCAATCCACATTCTTTGGCAGTCCGTGCCATGTTTTTTCTCTTATTGGCTTTATCTTTTTTTCTCCTCTAGTTTGTATTTTTGGTAAAATATTTCTTTTTTAAAAACTTGAATTGATAATACCTTCTGTGGAAAAATCAGAAAAAACATACAGACAAAACAAAAACCAAAATAAACCCACTTACACAATCAAAAAACAGGTGCCAGAGACATCCATTGGTAACATTTTGCAGATTTTCTCTCCGTATTTTTCCTACGAATATTTTACACTAGAGGCTCAGTGCACCAATTTGTGGGGTCCTGCCGGTCCACCCCGATGGGGGCCGATTGAGGCCAGGCCGGCAGCGGGGAGGGGCCGTGGGAGGTTGGCTGGCCTGGCCCCGAAAGGGATGGTGGGGGCTGATTGGGGGCCAGGCTGGCGGGGGAGGGGGAGGGGTGTAGGAGATTGCGGGGGCAGTGCGGGTCATAGCAACCGGTCGTTCCGTTAGTTCCATCGTTCCAGTTGCTTGGCTTTTATATATATAGATAGGTTGTAACACACTGCATGTCATGGAAACTTTCACAAACAATATTTTCAATGACCGTCTAGACACTCATGGTAGAGCCATGATTTCCTGAACTATTTCCCTGATGTGTCCATTTTCAAAAAGGTTCTAAACCCGTTCGTGGTTGTTAAAGATGAGGTGATACCTATCTTTGTGTATCCATCTTTAGGCCTCAGCACCAGCGTTACCACCTTCAGCTTTTGAGCCCTCTGTCCAAGGAGAGGCCTCCTGTTCTTTCTTTATTTTTTTATGATCTCCTTGGTAACAATCTCTCATCATGTATCACAGCGTTTACTTACAGTCTGTCTCTCCTTGGCCCTAGTTCCGCGAGGATGGATGGGGAGTCCCCTGTGTCCTGCTCACTGCTTAATATAAGGCCTGGCACTGAGCCGGGCACACACTGAGTGCTTTATTGAGTGAATAAATGAATGAGCATGTCCCCACATGGCACCTTGGCTAAAAGCACGTCTTTTCAATTTTCTAAACTTTGCTGCTGTGGTGGGCAGAGCTGTGTTAATTTCACTTTCACTGATGTCTGTGTCTTTGAGGATGCTTCCTAGGCCTATGGGGATCTGGTGCTTTCCTGGATCCACTGCCTGGGTCCTGGGAGCTGGGGCGGTTGCTGGGGACGGCAGAGGACCCAGAGGAGGGGATTACAAGGTTTGGGGCACTCACCCCTCAGCCTGGAGCTCCAGAGCCTTCAAACCCAGGATTGGGAGAACTGTGGGCCTGGTTCAGTGAGTGCATGCACTCTACCCCAGCATCAGTGGCTCTTTTTGGGGGACACTAACCGGCACCTCATTGACATTCACTCATCAATGGATGCTTATTGATCTTATTAGATCGCAGGCACTGGCACAGAGCTCAGCTGGGTCTTTGTCACCAAGGACTTACGTTTTGGAGGTGAATAGGGGCTGCCATGGCCACAAAAACAGATCATTCCAAGCCAGAGTGATATGTGCCTGAATAGAGGTGTGTATAGGCTGTGGGTATGGTGGTAGGCTTAGAGGCATAGCAGGGAAGGCTGCCTGGAGGAGACGACAACAAACTGGTCCTGGGCCTGCTCCTCGGATTGGGGGATCGGTAGAATATTTGGCATTTAGTGACTGCCCCTCCCATAATGGGTGGCCTTGGACAAGCGCTTTACCTTCTCTGAGCCTTAGTTTCTTCCTCTGTCAATTGGAGAGACCCACACTTACATAGTAGGGTAAAAGCACCTAGCACAGCATAGTAGGTGCTCAATTAACATGTTTCTCTCTCCCTCCTTAAATGGATTCCCCAGTGCCCAGAGAGGATGTGAATTGGTCAGTTTTTAAAAACTATATTTTCATTAATTTCATAGAGAGGAAGGGAGAGGGAGAGAGAGAGAGAGAGAAACATCAATGATGAGAGAGAATCAGTGGACTGGTCAGTTTTGAGCATGGGGCAGAGTCACTTGGAATGGGGAGCTCCTGACTCCGAGTGACACTGTCCTGCCCTCCCTCTCCATGGTCTCCATGAGGTCCACCCAATTCTTCAGGCACCGACGTTCCTTTTGCCATGGAATCTACTCAGGTTCAGCATTTCACTCCCATAGTGCCCGTCCTGGCCTCTCTGAGATGTTAGAATCCCCTGGGTGCTTTAGACGCAGTCCAGTTTAATGTGGACAGAACATTTGGGATTTCATTTTTTTTTTTTCACTAAATTACCTGCAGTCTTTGGTTGACCTTGAGTCTTCGATTGCATCAGATAAACCCTGGGCATGTTGTGTGTTGAATATTTTTTCATTAATTTTGTTTTTAGTTGACTAAAACATAGTAAAATGTATCAAGTGCACTAATTTTAAGTGTACAATTCAATGATGATTATATTCTTAAACAGACCTACAAGATCAAGATCTAGAATATTGCTCATCCTGACGAAAGCTCCTTCCAGCCCCCTCTCCATCAGGGGTTTATTTCCCACCCCAGGATCACCATCCTGACTTCTGTAAACAGTAGGTTAGTTTTGCCCACAGAGATGGAATCACGCAGCGTGTGGGTCTTTTGTACCCATCAGTCCTGACTCACATTGGGTCTGTGGGATTCGTATATGTGGTTGCATGTATCAGTGGCTCATTCTTTTTCATCGCTGCATAGCGCTCCACACCTGTACTACCCTATGTCTATCATTCTCCTGTGAGTAGGCATTTGGGCTCTGAGTTGACTTGTTCCATTGACTTGACTGATTTCTGTTTTCACGAGTTCAGTGCAAGGACTGGCTTTCTCAGGGAACAATGCAGAGATGTTTGGCTCTCTAGAAGTTTAAGGAATGGTAAACATCTTCCTGATCCTAGTCATTTTTGTCCCTCCATGTCTTCGGTCGCATTCTGAGACGTGGGGTAGGGAGGGAGAGAAAAAGAAGCAAATTAGCTTTATTGGAAGTTTTCTCATTCTTCTCTTCACATGAGCTAAGTGGCAGAGGATGGAGTCTGGCTGTAATTTAAAGTCAAGTGCTCAGGGCTGACAGTGGGAGCCATAATAAATGCGTTCCCACTGTTCTTTGGTGCCCTTTCACGGCTACTTTGAAATCTCATAAATAACCATGTTGGTAAGATGCCTTCCTTGCCTGTGTTTGCTCCAGTGGAGCAGCTGCAGTTGCTAGGTTGAGCTCCTGGTTGCTAGGGATTTTGTGGTCCTGTGGTGGCCCAGAAATATGATGGATCAGTGGAACATGCTTTTGCTATTAATCGAAATGTTTCCACAGCGATTATTTCAATGTCTCTGCATGCTTTGACGTCGTCCCAATTGGTCAGCGATCCTTACAGGATGCCTTCTGAGTTAGAAGTGGCTCGAATGGATGGGACAGGGGGTCTGGATGGGGAAATCAGAAAAGCCTGATTCTAGTCCTGTGTATCTGGTACTAATTTGCTGTGTGACCTTGGGCAAGTGTCGCCCCCTCTCTGGGCACTGGACTCCACCAAATTAAAGGACCTGCCAACTTTAACAGCCTACAGTGTATCACCTAAGCTCTGTCCAAGTGCAGATCAGTTCCTCATTATGGGCTGGTGGGTTTTTGACAAAAGAATTCTCCTCCCAGGCTCACTTCCTCTCAACCTCGCAGGCTTCTGGGCTGAGTCTCCTTGGCCAGATGGTGTGTGAGCAGGAGTTTCAGACTGATTTTAATATTCAATCAAACATAATTGGGATCATAAATCTAAAAAAGAAAAATAACGCTCTGAAACCCATTAGCATCGGATCCTGTCATTTTCTCATTCCTCCTGCTCAAAAATCTTCCGCAGTGTCCCGTCGCTTACACTGGGGGCGGCACACAGGTTCCCTTTCGGTTGCTGTGGTAGATCAATTGGTGGCGGCTGCAGGGGGTGATGTCCTGAAAAGAAGCTGGACTCACTGGCTTGCTGTGGGATCTTGACCGATTAGTGATGTCTGCCACAGGTCCAGGCATCTAGAGAGGGGTGTGTATTTGCCAGTCAAGGCTGGAGTGTAAAGTTCATACCCTTTAATATTGTGTTGGAGGCCTTCCCATGGTCATCTCCTCCCCTCTCTGTCGGCCCCGCCTCCAAAAGTGCCTGTTCTGTGTCCACGTTCTGGGACCACCTGTTGTCTGCAGAGATCTCCTTTGTTTGTGTTGCTCCTTGTACGTATCAGGACCTTTATTACATGAAGTGGGTCAACTCTGCCTGTTTATCTATCGAACTCCAATCACAGTTTGGTCTCATCTTCTGTGACATTCTCTTTGGCCCCCCCGGGTGGGATTCATTAGTGCGTTCCTGCCTCCGATGCCCCGTAGCTCCCCAGGTATACCCGTATCCCACCACTTAGCCTGTGTCACACTTAGTTGCTTTTTAAAATCTCCTTTCACTTATACCTTGAGAGGTCCTCAAAGTCAAGTTCTGGGTTTCGCTCATCTTTGCCTTCCCGGAGGCTGGCACAGAGCAGAGCCTCACTAAATCTGCTGAATGGACACACGAATGAATGAGAATCGTATCGCCTTCCAAAGTCAGCTGGCAATGACTGCCAACCTTCCTCGGCTTAATTATGGCCAAAAAGTGACCACACGCTTCCCCCGAGACCGAGCGTGGCTTCGCATTATGAGTTTTCTCCACCGCGATGACCTCTTTTTCTTCTTCTCTCCCTTTGCCCTCAGCCCGAAGACAAGCAGAGGGCAGCGGCCGCCTTCGCCCAGCTCCGGGGTGCCATGGCGACGCTGGGCATTTCGGAGAGCGAGCAGCGAGCCATTTGGCGAGTGTTGGCAGCCATCTACCACCTGGGCGCGGCAGGGGCCTGCAAAGGTACATCCTTCCTGCCCAGCTCCCCTGGGCTGCCGGCTGTCTCTCCATGAAATGGGACAGGAGCAGTCTACCATTGCCTGCGTGCCCGGGGCTGCTCTGTGGGGGGCTGTTGGGCAAGGCCCAGGCAGAAGGAAGGGGCTGGGTTTCTCCAACAAACCTTCCAGAGCAGCGCCGTCCAGCAGGACCTTCTGCGGTGATGGAGGTGCTCTCTGTCCGCGCCGTCCAGCACAGGAGCCACTGCCCGCATGTGGCTGCCGAGCACCTGAAATTCGGCTAGTGAGGAAGTGACTTGGGAGTGCATTCAGTTTTAATTAGCATAAATTTAAATGGCCACACGTAGCCAGTGGCTGCTGTACCAAGCAGAGAGGCTCTAGAACATGGGAGAGAAGGTTGAGTCCACACAGTAAAGGTGGTGTGTTCTATCTAGACATCTGGGAGACGCTCCCCACTGCCTGTGCTCCAGGTGACCCCGTTACCGCGTTGTTGAGCCTGGGTAGGTGACTGTCCCAAGGCAGCCTGCTCACACGGGCTCGCTCCCGCCAGCACTCTGCAGGTTGAGGAAGAGAGCGAGTCTTGCAGGCAGATGGCACCTGCCTTTCTACTTCTGTGGTCGTACTTGAACCCTCTCTGCCTCCAATGCGACTAGAGGCCAAGGGAGCCCCACCTCCCACCCCCACCTATTGACCTGTCACCAGAGAAGTTTGATGCCTCAGTTTCTCCTCCTGGGCAGGTGGGACGTCCCTCTGCTGTGGGCTCAGGGACCTGACTTATTCCTGTCACCGCCAGTAACGATAAAAGAGAAAGTCATATTTATAAATATTTTATTAATACATGATTATGGCAATAATTCCTCCAGCCTCCCCCCCGTCCCAGTGTATAAATTATTTTAAGAGGAGCTGCTGTCAGTCTGCCTGGGAGGCCTGCTTGATGATTTACTTACTATATATTCTGCTTTGGAAGATTTCATAATAGGTTGCTCTAAAATCAGCTATTAAGAATTTCAAAGTCATATATAAATGTCTTTGCTTTGTGTCATAACAGATCATTTTGAAATATTCCATTAATCAGGGTATTTTTTTTTTAATGATGTTCTCCTTTCAGTGAGCCTGGCTTCCTTAACTTATTTCGAAGGGCCTGATCCTATTTTTATGCTTTTTGAGCTGATGAGATTCATGCGATAATCTGGTGAGGAAGAATAACGCCATGGGCAAGTGTCGGGACTCAGCCTGCTGGGTGTGAATCCTGGGTTGGCCTTTCTCAGCCTCAGTTTCTTCCCCTATAAAATGGGGTTAATGATGGCACCAACTTTGTAGTCTTATTGTGGGGATCAAGTGAGTCAAGGCCAAAACTCGTGGAGTGCAGGACTTGGCTCATGGTGTGTGTGTGTGTGTGTGGGGTAGGGGTGGGGGCGTTGTTAGAAAATGGAGGCTCAGGAGAGGGTGTGTGGTTTAGAGAGATCACACAGCTGGAATGTTTCCGGGTGAGGTTTGGAACCTCGGCTCTCTTCCTGCAAAGATTGCTCCACTGACCTAGACTTTGCAATGGGCCGCTCACCCATTCCCTGTGTTCTCTCTTTACATCCCCACAGCAACCCTGACAGGAAGGTAGGGAGGAATTCCCTATTTTTGGTTCAGGATGCTGAGGCCCAGAGAGGTTGTGTAACTTTGCCAGGGTCACACAGCATCGTGTAGTGGAGCTGAGGTTAGAATCAGTGTCTGTCTTCCTCCAAAGCCTCTGCTTTTCTCCTCTAGGAGGCTGCCCAGCTGGCCCAGTCCTTGGGTGCATTCTAGGTGCCTGGGTCTTTGCCTCACTCCTAACAGCCCCTCAGCTCCGTCTAATTTCCACCCAGTCCTCCTTCTCCGTTCAATCTCTGGTCTCTGTTCCTCCATCTGGAAGGTCATCCTGTTGAGCAGAGTAGAGGCAGGAGAGCTCACAGTCAGGGCTAAAGGCCAGGCCTCCGGGAGCAGGGGGACCTGCGTTCAGTTCCGGTTCTCCTGCGTCATTAATGAGTCTTCTGACCTCCGAGACTCAGTCTCCTCACCTGTAAAAGGGGGTGATGATAGTGCCTGCTTCTTAGGGTTCTGGAGGCTTACAACATTTAACGTAAATATGTCCATATAAAGCTCTGCCATTGTGATTATTATTGCTATTATTGCTATTAATAGAACATCCATCCATCATCCAGGGGGGTTTTCCTTGGTGAAGCTCCAGTCTGCAAGACTGACTTAGGCTGGTCTTGAATCCTCTCCTATCCTGTGGTCCTGTCGCTGTCAGAGACGATGTAGACTTTCCCCCGGAAAGTCTGAGACTGTTTGTCACTCTGCCCGCTGTCCATCATTACTTCGCAAAAATGACAATAACATTCAGAATCCAAAAGAGTAACAAGGATGAGCAATGCCTGCCTTGATGGCCGCGTCGCTTTGCTTTCGTTTTTCTCGAAAGGCTGGTGGGAGGTTTAATTCATTTGTCTTTCACTCAATTTGCTGGTTTGCTTGCTGCTGACCCCATTGCCTGATGTATGACGCAGTCAGACTCATACATAACCCAACGCGGGGCCAAGTAATGGGCTGATGAAGCGGGCCTGCCAGTCGGCTCGGCAACTCCCCGCCTGCCGTAATAAAGATGTCAGCCCCCAAATGGATCGGCTGTAACCCGGGGGGAGCCTTGAGGGGCCTGCAGGAAGGAGAGACAGCAGCAATAATGACAAGAGCCCAGCCCCCTGCTTTCTGCTGGGGCACCCCGACATCCAGCAACCAGGGCACTCCATCCAGAAATAGAAGGAGGTGGCCAGTCACTCCCCGAGCTGGAGCAAGACCCCGTGTGCCAAAGGCCGATGGGAATAGCAACAGTGATGCGACC
This sequence comes from Ia io, assembly GCA_025583905.1. Taxonomy (NCBI): domain Eukaryota; kingdom Metazoa; phylum Chordata; class Mammalia; order Chiroptera; family Vespertilionidae; genus Ia; species Ia io. The sequence continues at coordinate 6,622,981 of JAJQQW010000023.1, read as the reverse complement.
AGCATAAAGCAATGACTGTATATTCAAATGGCACCTGGCAACCAAGTGTTTTACTGTCTTTATTGTCTTAAAGCTACTGCATATGCAACACTGCGAAGTTGTCTTCCTGTGAAAAATGGAGACAATATAGAAGAATATAGAATGAACAACTGTCTCTCCTCAGCCCCCAAATCCCTGCGTCCTCAGAGGCGGCCATTGTTAATGTTTAGAGGTGACATTTATTACAACGGAAGCGCCAATGTGGATACACTGCTGTTAACTAAAGTCTGTAGTTTACACAAGGCTTCACTGTTGGAGTTGTACCTTCCATGGGAGTTGACAGATGCATATGACAGGGGTCCACCATGACATGGTCACACAGGAGAGTGTCACTACCTTGACAGGCTATTGTTTTTTTCCTGTTAAAATTAAAAAAAAAATTTTTTTTTAAATCAATTTAGAGAGAGAGGAAGGGAGAGGGAGAGAGAGAGAAACATTGATCGGCCGCTTCCTGCATGTACCCCAACCTGGAATCAAAGCTGCAACCTGGGCATGCGCCCTGACTGAGAACCGAACTGGCGATCCTTCGGCGCACGGGACTAAGCTCAAACCAACTGAGTCACACTACCCGGGGCTCTGATACACTTTTTTATTTGCAGTAATTATAGACTCACAGGAAGCCGGGACCACAGTACACAGAGCCCCATGAGCTTTCCCGTGGCGGCACTGTACCCAGCTGTAGTTAGCACATTATTAACACCAGGAAATGAGATGGGTGTATTACTGCAACCTAGATGACAGGCTTATATTCAGGCCTTTAAAATGTCATTTAGCTACATTGCACACATAACAAACATCTGGTTGGTTGGTTGGTGTCTTTACACAGATGGGCCCGCCCCATCTCCATTTCTGTGCCCTTTGCTCTTCTCATCTCACAGCGAGTCTTGACCTCTGCACTCGGGGTCATAGTGATTCCCTGATTCTCTTTGTTGATGGCAAGGGCTTGCCTGGAGTGGGTGGGCTTCCACCTATGTAACAGTCCTGCTGATCCTTCAGGGCACTTCCTGCTCTTTGGTGTTCTAAACCACCACACTGAACATCCCTGCATGTGGGGGTTGTGCCCATGGGGGAGGGTTTGAAGGCGTGGCTTCCTGGACATGGAACTGCCAGTGGGTCAAAAGTTTAACATTTGCATTTCCCTGGGTGTTTACACGGGTTGGCTCCTTGAACCCTCCCAAGCCTATGGGTAGGCACTGCATTCCTGTTTGTAGGTGGAGAAACCCAGGCTCAGAGAGGTGAAGTCACTAAGGGTCACACAGCGCTAAGTGGCAGGAAACTGGACCTCTGTCTGCCGTGCACGGTGTCACTGAGGGTCAGAGGAAGGCGTGGCCCTTCACAATGGACCTGCGGCCTCCACTTCGGGGCCCCCATCTCTGTCTGCCACTCCAAAACAGACGCTTGGCCTGTCCTCTCTTTTCTTCCCTGATGTCACGTTTGTTTCCATACGTGGAGTAGGCAGGGCTCGGGGAGCAGAGGTCAGTCCTCCAACTGGCTGTCAG